>JAAIXJ010000174.1:688499-927002 GCA_013403705.1 Heliconius hermathena
CAGACAGACAGACAGACAGACAGACAGACAGACAGACAGACAGACAGACAGACAGACAGAAAGACAGACAGACAGACAGACAAGAATTCTGCTGAGTGGTTTTTTAGGTTCTATAATCGACATATAAACCGACCTGATTTTTATTTTTTTTATATCTTTCATGTACAGAATTGACTTTTCTATCCTTTTATTATATATAGAGATTATTACGATTATGATTATTTCTATTACATTAAATATAAATTAGAACTAATCGAGATCCGTACATAGAAGATTAATAGGAAAATCTATTACTGGGGCATATCAATGAAATAGAGATCAAAACAATGATTTTAATTTTTTTGTTTGCTCATGGCAGTCTCAGAAATGGTTTAACTTATTGCATTTTGGTCAGTTTCTTTAACATTTAGAGTTTGTTTTATTTCAATCGGTTCATAAATAAAAATTATGTTAATTTATAATATTTAGGCATTTAGATATAATTAGATACAAAACATTTAGATATAATATTTAGACATAATTGCTACATTTTTGTAATTCAGGTAACTCTAATTCGAGGCTAGTTGTGGCGCAGGGGCACAAAGTGTGACTGTAAAACCGACTGGTTGTGGGTTCGATCCCCACTCGAGGAAATGAAATATTTATGGTGTCGAGGCAAAGCGCGGCGTTGAGTTCTGCCACTCAACACGCAATACCTCCAGAATTCGGCAGAAAGTGTGGGACGGAGTGTCTTAACACTAGGTTCCCTCTGCCTACCCTGCTATGTGCGGGATACAGCGTGAAGCTGATTTGTAATGTGGATAATTTTCATACGTAATTACCGTGCTTGCTCCAATAAGCGGAAAATGGAGAGCGGCGTGTTATAACACTAAGTTCTTTCCGCCTTCCCCAGGATACAATAGAAATATGTAATATGTAATATTTTCACATATTTCATGTAGAGCTTTTAACATGTTTAATGTAGAACTTTTAAGATTAATGGCATTTTTTATATGATTTTTTTTTATATAATAATATTAAATTAGATAAAGTTGTTATCATTAAAACTGACATTCATTGTATATATAAACATTTCTTTTTACGAGACAGGAAATTGTAATATTTAGAATCGTGAACACGTGCCTAACTCATTAAGAAGGTCAATGTTGCCATATAATATTATAAGTGTATTTTGAGCAGTGTGAATCAGTTAAAACTGAACGAATTTTATTTTAAAACAATAAACATTTTCTTATTGTTCTAATTTGTAATCTTGTTATTTCATTAAATATGATATGCCAGCTTCCGCCCGCGGCTTCGCCCGCGTGTTCAATTGATAAACATCATCCTTACAGAATGTCCCATTTATAATATTAGTACTATAGTAGGATTTCATTAGCGAGTGGGGATCGAACCCACAACCGGTCGATTTTACAGTCACACTTTGTGGCACTACGCCACGACTCATGGCGTAGGGCCACATTACGTACTTATTATCATCCTATTAAATAATTAATCTTACTAATATTATAAATAAATATTTTTATTTACATAAATTTATAATTTGTTTACATGTACTACAAGAGATTCTAACAAGTATTAAAAACTATAATTTATAATATTAGTAGGATGTATACATTTCTAACTTTTAATTGGGATGTTTTTAAATATATGGTCGTGGTTCGTGTACTTGTACTTTTGATTTATAAAAAAAATTGATTATACGAGGCAAATTAAAATATTTTCCAGCGATGCTTTTTACAGAACTAAAAGAGATTCCAACAAAAATAAACATTTAAAATTATGAGTGAATGTTTACATTATCGTTAAACATAAATCACTTTTCCTTAAACATAAATCGATGATATTAGGTTTTTTGGCGTTAACTACAAATTAATAATATAGTTAGTAGTAAGAATTAAAAAACATGCTTTTCTACGTCAAGTGCAAGTGATACAAGTGTGCTCGGAGCTATAAATTGTATGAACCTTTACTAGAATGATTTACTAGTGACCTGTGAAGAGTTCCAGTATTCCTGGCTGGCTGGTAGGTCCTGGCTCCATCATCACATCAGCTCGTTGATACCGTAATATTATATTGTCACCTAAGCTACGTGTAACTACCAAATTTCATTCGAATACAAATATCGAAGTGGTTCAAATTCATAATCTTAGGTTTTACTACATAGTTACTTTAAAGTAACTTACTTAGTCACAGCTCGACCTAATAAATGCGTGTGTTTTTTTTTTTAATTTAAAAAAAAAAAATACACATTTAAGTTTTATATGAGGTCACTCGTGGCGCAGGGACACAGAGTGTGACTGAAAAATCGACTGATTGTGGGTTCGATCCCCACTCGAGGAGATAAAATATTTACTTACATTTAAATTTTCATTTCTTCGCTCTGGTGTCGAGGCAAAGTGCGGCGTTGAGTTCCGCCACTCAACACGCAATGCCTCCAGAACTCGGCGGAAAGTGGGAACGGTGCCTTAACACTAGGTTCCCTCTGTCTACCCTGCTGTGTACGGGATACAGCGTGAAGCTGATTTAATTTAGTTTTTATTTAAGTTTTAAATTAAATCATTATTTTATCGACAATAAAAAAAATTATAATAAATCACTACATTTCTTTACAATGAAAGCAAATAAGCTAACTAATGCAGAAAATGTATGAAAATGAAAACAAATAAGCTAACTAAAGATAAACAATATAGAAAAGAGTTATATTTTTTACGATTCTAACGATTTAGTAGTAGGTAGTAGTTACAACGGCGGATCCATCAAACGGCCATAACAATGAAACAGCGATAAGAGTAGCATGCACTGGTTTCATGATACTACGACCTTGTACTGCCAATGCGTTCAAATTTTTATGCCTCTTCGTAACTTGGAATAATGTCAAGATTTGTTCTCCATTTATATTGCATATTTCATATTTTTTTTATATATTTTTTGCTTTTCTTTTCAGCTCTAAACGCTGTATCCAGCATATGCTAGGATAGGCAGAGGGAATCTAGTTTTAAGACACTATGTTCCCCACTTTTCGATCAATTTTTGAGACTCAATGTCGCGCTTTGCTTTACGCTTTGGTAATGCTTGAGTAAGGAAATAAATATATTAACGTATAATAATTAATTCCCTGATTGGTAATCGAACGCACAACCGTTGCGTTTACAATCGCACGTTTTTAACTCTGCGCCACGACGGCCTCAATCAAATTTGAGTGCCTCTTCGTAACTTGGAAAACTGTCAAGACTTGATCTGCATTTGTATTGTTAGTTATAATACATACTTCATAAATTCTATTATATAAATACACATATATATTGCTTTGCCTTACATGTTTTTTACTTTTGATTTATTTCGTAAATTTTGATATTAAAAATGAAGTATTTCAAATTTACACTTTAATTAATATACAATTTTTTATCGTGATATTTCTCAAAGGTTCGAAGAAAATATGATTTGGATATAAATATGATTTGATTCATAATATAATATTGTAACGTAATATTTTTTAAACATATTTTTATTTTATAATAATTTTTTATTAATTTATTTTTTCAAAGAAGATTGATTCCTACTTTAATATTACAACAACAAGTGAATTTAGTTGTTACTTATATTTCTAGAATTTTCAAAATAATGTTTTGGTAACGAAAGTAGGTAGTTTCTACTAACAAATTATAAGTGCAAAAATGATGCATTACCATTCATTAAAGTATATTTAGAGCCAATTTCATATCAACTATACGACAATAAGGCCTGATATTAGTTGGCAAATACTTAACAATACGAGTTACCGTCAGATAAAAACCACACAATTTACATAACTGCTTATAAACACTGTCACTGCACCATTTACGGATTAACCAACTGAATTTTAAGCTTTACCTCCAAACAAATAAAGCTTAAAATCGCTTATTAAAAATATTACAAAAAATTATATAGCGTTCCTCGTCGATGTCTCCGTTCGGCCTTGTTCGCCACGTGCTCGCTTTTTAGCACAAACTTGTCCTACTTCGCGGACGAAAGGTTATATTGCTATACGGTTTTATATATGAATCTACTAGTAAAAGTACATATTTCAAAGTGTTAAAAGAGAAGTTTGTTATTATTACCTAGTTTAATTTGCTTGGGAAAATTAATTTTCAATGCTCTACATTTTGAATTAGGTCGAATGAGATAAACATTTTTAGTAATAACAAAAATTAAATTCGAGGTTACGTTTGCTCGATATTAGTAGGTAAAAATAAAAAATAAAAAAAATGACATATAATGACATATTCGTGCACAAATATGACTGCGCCTGCGCATTACAGATATGAAATAGAAAGCCCGTCTAGCCGGTCGACGACCTTTTAGACAGCCGCCGATCCACTATTAGAGGAGCGTTTGCTATACTTATATTGGACTCCAGCTTAACTGTGGAAAATAACCAACACACGTCCGATGTTAGAGAGTTAGCTGTACCTATACAAAAATATTTAAATATTAGGAATTTACCTAAATAATATACATTGATATGGTAATATAAGCATGTATTTTTTTAATAAATTATTGTTTCATTTATTTTATATGTATGCAACTACTGTATTTTTATGGTTAGAGAAGGAGAACCTAGAGACAAGTAACTGTAGGTTAATTTTAAAATCGTTTATCGTGAAACGCTGAAGTTTTACTTAAAAATTGATAACAATATGTATGTGTGATACATGTAAATATAAACACGTTATAAATATAAATATGTTTGTGTATGGATTTAAACCCGTAACCAGTGTCCTCAACGCTAGCAATCATGTCACACCTAGGGTTAAAATTAAAAAAATGGCTTTGACTGTTTATAAAACAACGTTTACAAAATTAAAATAACTAAACTAAATGCAATATTAGTCTAAACTGGTTATTAAAATACCCATGAAAAATATATATATTTATAGACACTAAAAGTATTCCGCGTATACTAAAATAAAATAGAAAGCGCAAGGTCAGAGTGATTCATTTCTATTCGAAAATGAACTTCAACCTGGTAATGTTAGTCAAAAGTTTTATAATATATTTTTTGTTATTTCGTCACAGTTACACTCAAAAGGATATTTTCAAACAATTCAAAGCTATACTTATATACACAGTTATATTAATTACTCTTGGTTATTTGTACTTAGTTATTTTGAAGATTACTAGTATAATTTATTTAAAATATTATAAAAAATCAAATTATATCAGCTTCGTGCTGTATCCCGCACACAGCAGGGTAACCAGAGGGAACCTAGTGTTAAGACATTCCGTTCCCCACTTATCGCCGAATTTTAATGGCATTGCGTGTTGAGTGGTGGAACTCTACGCCGCGCTTTGCCTCGACACCAGAGCGGCGAAATGGAAATATACATTTAAATAAATATTTAATTTCCTCGGGAATCGAACCCACAACCAGTTGCGCTTACAGTCACAGTTTGTGCCCTTGCACCACGACTGGCTCCAAAGCCTCAAAGCCTCTATTAGAAACATTATAATTTTATAAAATTTTAACCTAAAGCTATATATGTATATACATAATAAATTATATTTTTGGTATATTCAAAAAAAGGATAAAATGTTATTTTATATACGTGTAAAGTAACAATAAATAATCATTAATTTCAATAATTTTTAGGTAGAATAAGCACACATATAATATAGCTGTAATTATTTATGTTGTTAATAAAATATATGAATAAAAAAAGTATCAGTGAGTTTTAGTTTTAAAACGAAGTAACATTTTCCGATTGGCATTCGACCTTTCTTTGTAGGAATTGAAAGTAATTTCTCTTCTGAGTGGAAATAATTTAATAACGATTATTTGATTGTATTTTTAAGAGTCACTCATATATACTCATATTATATATATATATATATATATATATATATATATATATATATATATATATATATATATATATATATATATATATATATATNTTCCATTTCTTCGCTCTGGTGTCGAGGTTAAGCGCGGCGTTGAGTTCTACCACTCAACACGCAATGCCTCCAGAATTCGGCAGAAAGTGGGGACGAAGTGTCTTGACACTAGTTTCCCTCTATCTACCCTGCTGTGTGTGGGATATAGCGTGAAGCTGATTTATATATATAGGGTATACCGAGGCGAATCAGATTTTTTTTTCTTGAATCTTAGTAAACCACACTATATGAAACTTTTATTGACTAGACAGGAATCATTAACAATTATTAATAAAACAACAAAACTTAAATTAATTAGAAGTTCTCCAAACAATTTACACAAAACCCATAAGACAGAAATATCGAACGTAAAATAAATTCTAAATATTTTTTTTGTAACATTATAATTTTTTCAAACATCAAAAACGTATGAAATATAAAAAATAATAATTCATTTACCATTCTTCGCATCTATGATACTGAATCCAATCACAAAGACCCAATGTTGACAAGTCATTCCAATTTCTTTATTAAAAAAAATAAAAAAATCAATCAGCTTCACGCTGTAACTCGCACACAGCAGAGGGAACTTAGTGTAAGACACTCCGTTCCCCACTTTCTGCCGAATGCTGGAGGCAGTGCGGGTTAAATGGCAGATCTCAACGCCGCGCTATGCCTCGACCAGAGCGAAGAAATGGAAATATAAATTTAAGTTAATATTTCATCTCCTCGAGTGGGGATCGAACCCACAACCAGTCGGTTTTGCAGTCGCACTTTGTGCCGCTGCGCCACGACTGGCCTCTAACTTCTTTATTACTTCCAGAATAATTTATTAAACAAAACTCCAAATGAAAAACCGTACTAATAATAAAATATATATTATATATTCATTAAAAAAAAACCACCTATACCTATAATATATTTTTGTGTAATGTTACTCCATTTCCAATTTAAAATACATATAAAATATTAAATAATAGTAGGAATAGCTTCACGCTGTATCCCGCACACAGCAGAGGGAACTTAGTGTAAGACACTCCGTTCCCCACTTTCTGCCGAATGCTGGAGGCAGTGCGTGTTAAATGGCAGATCTCAACGCCGCGCTATGCCTCGACCAGAGCGAAGAAATGGAAATATAAATTTAAGTTAATATTTCATCTCCTCGAGTGGGGATCGAACCCACAACCAGTCGGTTTTGCAGTCGCACTTTGTGCCGCTGCGCCACGACTGGCCTCTAACTTCTTTATTACTTCCAGAATAATTTATTAAACAAAACTCCAAATGAAAAACCGTACTGATAATAAAATATATATTATATATTCATTAAAATAAAAAAAAGACCACCTATACCTATAATATATTTTTGTGTAATGTTACTCCATTTCCAATTTAAAATACATATAACATATTAAATAATAGTAGGAATAGCTTCACGCTGTATCCCGCACACAGCATTGGGAACCTAGTGTTAAGATACTCCGTTCCAGACTTTTCGCCGTGTTCTGGACGCATTGCGTTGAGTGGAGGAACTCAACGCCGGCGCTTTGCGTCGACACCAGAGCGAAGAAATGAAAAGATAAATGTAAATAAATATTTCATTTCCTCAAGTGGGAATCAAACCCACAACTAGTCGATTTTACAGTCACACTTTGTGCCCCTGCGCCACGACTGGCTTCGAGTAGTAGGAACAGAATTTTACTAAAACCTGAACTCTATGATATTTCAGGCTATTATTACAATTACAAGTGCGATTTTTTATTTTTAGATTTTTAATAAGATATTATATAAATCTTAGGTACTTTAATAGAACTCACGTAATAAATATTATTTCATTTTCAATCTCAAGTTCGTCATCTTCCTATTCTTGTAATAATCAACAATGTATGTTCTTACTCATTAAAATCTATTAAGAGAATGGCAGGAGATGTGACGACAACATAACGTCACATTAGTAATAGAAATATAAGAAACATATATGTAGAAATCATTTGTAGGTACTTTGTTTTATAAGTGAAATGAATTATTTTTTATTAATGTTTTCATTTTTTCGGGACCAAGGCAAAAGCCCGGCGTTTAATTCCGCCACTTAACACGCATTGCTTTGCTTAATTCGGCGGAGAGTGGGTTCACATATATAAGTAACTAGCGACTTACTCGCGTCTGCGCCCGCTTCTACTGCACTACTATTTATTTTATCATTTGAATTACTTTCGTGATCTAATAACGTTATAATTTTTATTTTAAGACAATATCTATACATTACTAAAGATTCAACCAATTCAATTAAACACTTATTTAGTAGCAATATTGCGACATGTATTTTTTATATTTACATGACTTTTTTATTTATGTACCAATTGAAAAAAAAACAGAAACTAAGTTTGCCAACATATAACAGGGAAAAGAGCTTTTTAATTTAGTTTAGCCATTTTTAAGATAACCGTGAGCAAACCCATAGACAAACAGATAAATATTTTAAAAATCATAATTTAGTACTTATTTAGAAAACGTATAACATTTTTGAATGTAGCGGGACTCGAACCCGCGCCTTCTGGAAACTCAAAATTTTTATACGTTTCCTAAATAAATATTTTTCTTTTCCAAGTGTGGATTAACTCTTTAATAATGTTAAAAATCATAATTTAGGTTCTATTACTACTATTATTAAACACTTAAGAGTTATTAAACTCTTTTTTTTCATTTCTCCATAATCTTCCTATAATCTATCTTATTATTATATCTTCCTTCCATAATATAGAGACGGCGATGTGTTACAGTTTTATTATATAAATAGATAATGCTTACTTTTTAGTATGCCTGACCTATCTTCATTCGCATACATTGTGATAAGTAGGTATGGCTCTATTATACATTTTCAAGTTGAGGTTTAACAGATTTTTATAAATGTAGAGATGCAATCGTTGCTTGCTTACTTGAGTTTAAGTTTAATATGAAGGACTTTCTTCAAGTATTAAACTCTAAAATATATAAATATTTATATTATTGAATTTAATTTATATCTTGATGTATGGACGTATATTTAATTTTTTTGTTATTTTGTAAAGTGTGTATTGAGATAGTGTCGGATTAAGCACGAGGGTTGTGTCTGCCGTATTTGGAGAAATGAATCATTTTCATTTTTTTGTTTTGATAAGTTTTTCTTATAGCAGCGTTGAGTTCCGCCACTCACGAAAAGTCACAAAATTGGACGAAAACTAAGTTCACTTTTTTTACCCTGCTATAAATGCGTGATGAAATAAAATAATATTTTATATGTGAAATGTAAATGGGACCTATTCATCTCACAAACTCTGGCCTTGAAAACTTTTAGTTCTCCAAGAGGCAGATAACGATGCGAAATTACATAGAGATATATATAGATATATATAATTTTTAAGCCAGCTTAAGCCAAGCCTAATCTTTTCATTTTTAATACAATATGGTATTAACTTTCAGTTTCTACATTATTTAGTCGCTTAAGATTAGTTTAATAAATAAATATTTAGACATTATTATACGCTTACAAGTATTAACAGATTTTTTCCATAATCCTATCCATTGTATTATTAATATTTTAGTTTTTATTACGATTAACATGTTAAACACAATAAAAACATATTTAAAGTGTTATTCCACATTTTGGAAAGAAAAATACTTATTTAGAAAACGTATAAAAATTCCAGGTCGTTTTCCAGGAGGCGCGGGTTATAGTACGTTCAAATTTTTATACGTTTTCTAAATAAGTACAAAAAATATATTAGCATTGAAAGTTATAAATTAGCATAATTAATATTAGAAAATAAATAAGAGGTAATTAATTAAAAATAAATAAATAAATAGTTAAACATGTTTAAATCTTTTTCTTTATTTCTATTTATAAATCAAAACGACACGAGTGCGAGTTATGTCCGTTAAAAGTAATTATGCAAGCGTGGTTGCGAGGCGACGGCGACCAGACCGCGACTATCGGGGGCTCGCACAGTGGTGCGCTGTCGAGGTCATTGGGGAGTCGATATCGATGATATTTATTTAAAAAAATAATTAATCAGCTTCGCGTATCTTCATTGTATCCCGGATACTTTAGGGTAGGCAGAGGGAACCTAGTGATAAAACACTCCGTTCCCTATCTTCGTGAATTGAATTTTTCGGGGCATTGTGTATTGAGTGACGGAACATTTCTGTCTATCACTCAGTTTGCCTTGGTGAAGCAAAGAATTGAAAATATTCAGAAATAATCATTAATTTCCTAGAATGGGGATTGACTCCACAACCGTCGTGTCTGCGCCGAACAGCCGAATTATATTTATTAATTATATCAAAAATATTTTTATAAATTTTACTATTCTTATGATTTACTAGTGATATGTAGATACATTTAAGGATATTTCAATTATTGTCTTTTATATTTATAAATGAGAATGGGTAAAATAATATTAATATGCGTCAAGTTTTCTACGAATTACAGATAATATAGGAACGGTGAATGACTATCGCAAACAAAAACTCGGGATTGAAAGCTTTTAAAATTCAAAAAGAATACCGACTGGTAATAATATAGTCAATAATAATATAGTATATGGTTTAAATGTTTGGTAGCTTCTATTTTTCAAATGTTTCTAAAATATTCCTGGAAGTCGATTTTATTATTGTTTTGATCGTTTACTTTAAAATTGCCACTACTCAGAACAGAATGACTGTATTGGATATTTTTTTAAATGTCATTGGAAATTAATGTTACTTAGATAAGTTGAGAAAGCTAACAAAAGCTAACCTATTTTATTCTACTGTTATTTTATTCAAAAAGGTCTATCGAGTAATAGTTATTAGTCTTTATATGTTAGCTAAACTTTAGATATTATACAGTTTGGTATTTAGATTATATTACCAGAATAAAGTAATGCATGATATTGATGTTATAAATAGATACTCAAATGGAAATTTGTGATAACATATTTTATTTTGTAATAATATAATTATTTATAGATATTGAATAAATCTCAGATTAAAGCTTTATGAAAGTCTCATATCTATACGATATATGTTTGCATATTAAGCAATATTACTTTTAGAAAAGTTTAGGTTTGCATTTTTAATATTAATTGCGAAAAATCTGGCAACCCACCAAATTGCTGAAAAAAATGTACTAATAGGTTGCTTATTATATCGATAGCATAGAACAGGTAAGTGCACGTCCCTACGCTAAGTTTCATTGTCGGCAGTGGAAATTTCCACGCTTAAGTATGTAACCTTCCTCTGTACTCTTCCAACACATTCTCCAGCGTATATCTCCGTTTCTTTCTATCCGAGTTAACGCAGACGCTCTGACCTGACCGGTTAGCACTGCTCGCACTCACCGAACTTGCATCTACCCGTCCCTCTCACCGTTCTATTTTACGAATAGCTTTGTGTTATGTATACTTCTCGGTCGTCGCCAAATGATTTTTGTTAGCTGTCTTTCTCTCTGGCTGAATGGAGCAAAATTAAATGTTTTCTTATGAGCTACAGCTTTAAACCAGACAAAATACTACGAGCACGTGGTAAGTTCAACGACTGATAAGAGATAATATAAATAAACAATGGTCACATGGCTGACATGTGCTTTTTGCGATTTTTTTTATATATTTTTAAAAAAAATCCATTTTTCTTTAGGTAGTTTTGAAGTAATTCAACATATATATAATATTTCATAAAACTCAATTTATAGTTTCATGTTATCGTTGTAGAAAAGTTATTGCTTATAATCTATACCTCGATCGAAAGTGCTCAGATAACTGTATTGTCGATTTCTGCTGAATACCTACATGTAAATTGAAATACACGACGTTTCAAACAACGGCTTTAAAACTTGACAATTTGAATAAAAGTATTTCTCACATATTTATAAATTTTAAATGAATGTTTTCTTTATTATTCAGACGTTGTTTCTAGAAGATTCTCTTAAAAGTAAATTTATAGGTACCCATTTAGATTGGCAATCTTGTCTGTCAATTTGGAACAATTAACTCGTACGGTCATTTTGTACCTACTGGTCCAATATGACATGATTTCTTTAATAAAGCTCCTTCGAATTCAATGTGATACACACATTTCAAATAAATAATAATAATAATTATTAATTTATATATTATTAGAAACAGTAACGTATTGATTGTATTGATCTTCTTTTATAAAATCAATAAATTTATTATTAACTTACTTACCTATTTGAAATAATGTAATTCTAATAATCTGGGTTTTTTCCTAAATCTACGTGAGGTAACGCGTGTCAACTTCAATTGCCTTATTCTGCTAAACATGACATACCAGAAGTTATCCACTACTATTATTATTCCATAATATTCCATAGATAATAATGGAATAAGTATTTTCTTTTCATATTTTTTTTACCTTTTACCATTACTATCTATACATTTCAAGAATATTTCTAACAAGTTCAAGAATATCTAATGTAAAAATCGTGTAACTTTTCAAAGAATACAAGTAATAAACAAACAGGTAAAACATTAAAACAAAAACTAAAACAGTAACAAAATATACTTTCAATAGTGCACCATTTACAAAGATTTTTGTTTTAGCATATTTCTTTGTTTCTACATAAAGGAAATACAGTCGAATAGATAAACCTCCTTTTACAGAAGTCGGTTTAAAATATAAATAAAAATAAATCTCTTCATAGTAACAGGTCTATTGTTATTTTGATAGTTTATTTGGCAACACAGCGTCACAGGCGTTGGGTCTCGTACTGGTGACTTAAAATAACGCAGGAATCCGCCTCCGACCACGTCACGGCGATATATTTAAGATAATTCTGGATTATATACTTAAATATTTTAAAATAACATTAACATGAATAACATCGAGTTATTTTTGTTCGAAAATAAATTTAAATAGCGATATGTAGAAGAAAATGTTTTGAACTAGGTCATGTTCTTGTGTTCATTTGTAATTCTTTTGGGTAATATATTATGTAAATAAAAATTTTTTTGTTAATACCTAAGTAGAAAGAAAGATAACTTAAATGTAAACCACATTTAAGTTATCTTTCTTACTCCACTACCTATTTTAAGAATTACATATTGAATATTCAATAATAGGTTTTGTTCTTATGACTCTCATACATCTAACAAAATATATGTTATTTAGTATACATACTGTATAAGACGATGTCATTTGATACAATTTAAATCATATCAACTCGTAAACAAGTTAGTACTTTGAGACTTACGAAACGACTCTACATTTAACACAATAATTATAATATAACACAAATACCTATTAATAGTGATAAAATTGCAATAATAGTCTAATTTATTGAAACACATTTAAAAATGTATGTAGAGATTCAGATCAGACTAAAAAAATGTTTAAGTATAAAAAGAAAGAAATACGTCATTTATGTTCATATCAATCAAAGCAATGTAGCAAATCGTCTGACATTTTAAACTACGTCAGAACAAATGTTAAAGAATTTTAGCTCTTGGCACCGACAGTGTTTATCCCGATTCTTGGCCGTGAATACGGGTAGAGTTCACAGTCACATTTATTTATCTGGCCTAATCTTAGGGTTAAGGTTAGAGTGGTCGAAACAATAAAAAATATATTATAAAATTATCAGTATATATTTTTTAAGGCTTAAGGTTTTAGCGTCACAAGTTGATTTGTATTGATCGTTGAATGTAGCAATTGTTGAAACAGTTTTATTATATTAACAATAATTATAAATTATAGGTTAGAAAATATTATTAAAACATTTAATTTAAGTTGTTCTATTATGCTTCTTCAGTTTAATAAGTGAATATATGTATTTATGATTGTAGAGCATTGTAATGTATACAAATATACATTAGTGCGCCATCTATAGGTGAATAGTTGAATTTAGAAAACTATTTAATTTATTTTTTATACAATGGTAAGCGCCATCTCTGGGTGGGTAGCAAGTACTAAGCATAAGTTCGAAAACATTACCAAATTTTACCATGTTGTACCGATAGATGGCAGGTTATTAATAACTTCACTTGTTTAGTCTGCTAATAGTTGTTATATTTTGACACTAGATGTCGGTATTCATAAAAATATATATAATAAAAAAAATAATACAAAATACCATAACAAGCATTTATTGAACATTATGTACGACAATAATGTATATACATATTTTTTTGGAAAAATATATTTTTAAACTAATAAAAAAAAAACATTATATAAACATTATAACCGTAATGTAACGACCCTCAATACAACAATTTCCTCGATTGAAACGAATTTATCGAAATCCCCTGATACTTTCCGTAAGTTACCAAATACATATTTACATTAGGAATCTAGTTAAATCTTTCGTAAAACAGTTATTATTCTTTCGCGTTGAGTAAAGTAAGCACTGTTGTTTAAAACTGTTCTTTTAAAGTTTGAAATGGCTGAAACACTTAAACAACATTCCCGAGATCTATATTTTTTTAAGCTTGTAAAAACAAATAATAGACCGTCCTAACCTTTTTATAACAAATCTCATTGTAACAAATTACTTGATATAACGAATATTTTCTGATTCCCTTCAGTATCATTAAATCGAGTTTGCACTGCATATATAGACTTGACTTAAATAATCTATATGGATATAGAGACGGAGAGTGTAGAGCAGTGTCTTAACAGTTCGTTTGCTCATTAGATTCGATAAAACCTTTTTGTCCCTTATCTGCTATCTATTATATTGTAGTAGGTACGTAGCTATACACTGATTTTATAATCGTAATGAGTACCTTACCTTTTTGATAAGTACCCATAACTTCTAAATAGATATTTAATCTTATCTTGAATAAAATTTAATTAAGTTGTTTTTTCAGCTTCACGCTTTATTTATCGTGTTGAATAACGAAGTTTAACGCTGCGCTTTGTTAAGTTACTAGAAAGAGAAAATAAAAATATTAAATAATAACTTCCCCGAGCGGCAATCGAATTCATAACTTGCTGTCCTTTAAATTTAGTTATTACTTAATGTTAGTAAAAATGTACCTTAATTTGTTCGTATTTAGACTAAGATTGTACATTCTAGTTATATTATCTAAAATATAAAACTTTTTAATGTTATAAAAAATTGGATATGCGCGAGTCTGGCTCGCCCACCGAGGGTTCCGTACAAAAAATGGAAATTTTCTAACAAATTAGGCTAAGCTTTGCCAGAGCCCTTTCGTTTGTTATCTGACTTGAACTAGCGGCTTGAATATCAAATTTTGCCCCCCTTTAAGGCTATTATTTTATGTATAGCTTTGAGATTTTTCCTGAACTAGTACTAGCTGTGGATGTTAGCTGCCAAATTTAAAAAATCTAGATTAGCCAAAAGTACCCTATTCATTTTGTTTCCCTTTATAGAGTCGAAATTCGCAACAACTGTATAGTTTTCAGATTTTTTTCTGAACTAGTACTACCTATAAATACAAGCTGCCAAATTTCATAGTTCTACGTTAACCGGAAGTACTCTATTAATTTTGATTCCCTTTATACTGTCAAAATACGCGTTTTTTGCGATTCAAGGCTATAATTTTTTAGGTTTTCCTGAACTAATACTATTTGTAGATACTAGCTGCCAAATTTCATAATTCTAGGTTCATCGGAAATATCCCCATTGATTCCCTTTATAGTGTTGAAATACGCATATATAAACGGACATATGTTTTTAGGTAAATGTAGAAATACGTTTTTTGTCAGGAAGTCATGGGGCCGTCCATAAATATAGTTTGATTTTCTACTCAATATCTCCAAGGGTTCCTGAGATAAGGGCTTATGACTGACAGACAGACAGACGGACAACAAAGTGATCTTATAACTATTGCTTTTATCCTTAAAAGGTACGGAATCCTAAAAATAATGTTTTTTAATTTAATTTGTACTTGAACTTGAGTTCACTTTCATAAAATAATGATACTGCACAGCAATAAGTATTGAATATATGTTAATATACGTACATACCGTAGCTATATTCTACTTAAGAACGTAGGCCTAGAATAATTACATAATTTACATATGAAAACGTTATCTCAAGACAGGTCTTAGACTTTAGACCGTTTTATAAATACGGAGCGTAGAAACGTATTGGACAACTAACTCTAATCACAAATTCAATTTCCATCAGACTCGATTACAATAAAATTACAATTAGCACGTGTGGGAGTGGAGACCCTCTAATAATATCAATTACAGCCTCCACAGACGGACGGCCGTCTGTAGATTTCCCTAGATAACAATTCACACAATCGATCTTAAGCAGCCACGTGACTTGTCAACGCATTTATTTATTCATCAGAGTCCTATACTCTGATGAATAAATAATGGCAAAAATATAATAATGTTAATTAGGTAAATATATCTGTATAATATGTATGTATGAATTGTGTACGAGGCTAGTCGAGCCGCAGGGGCACAGGCGGGCGACAGTAAACGAGACAGGATGTGGATTCGATTCTCACACGAGAAAATTATATTTATTTTCATATTTTTTATTTCCTTCCGGGTAACGAGGCGAAGCGCGGCCTTGAGTTCCGTCACTCAACTTATTACGAATTAGGCGAAGAGTGAGAAACGGAAGTGTCTTAATGGGAACGGGGTGTGTAAGTGGGTCAGAGTAAACATTAGGTTTTCAGGTTCCCTGCCTGCCCTGTTAAGTGCGGGATGCTGTGTGAAGCTACAAAAATCGATATTGAATTTTATGACCCTTGACCCTAAACGGCATAAAGTATACACAAGCAAAATTGCGGGCGTTATTAACGCCCGCAATTTTGCTTTTTTGCACAAAAGAAAATTTTATAAAATATACTTATTTGAAATTTTTTTCTATCCTAAGTGTTGAATAGCATTCTCTCTTGCCAGACGATAATTCTTAGTAATTATCTTTGGGTCGCAGAAATTTGTAAAAATCTCCCTACAGAGATAACAACATAAATAAATTGTAACAAGCGTATAAAAATTTCGACTTAGCTTGATGAGAACGTATGGCTTAGTGGTCAGAGCGAGTAGCGGGTTCGAGTCCAGCTACGTTAAAATTTTTATACGTTTTCTAAATAAGTATTTTTCTTTCCTAACTGTGGAATAACACTTTAAGAATGTTAAAAATATGTACAAGATATAAAAAAATTACCGACTCGTATTTGTACATTTACTTAAAAAAAAATGTGGCCGTTTATACAAGCAAAAAATACGTATTTCGACACTATAACGGAATAAAAATTAATAGGGTACTTCTGGTTGACAGAATTATGAAATTTGGCGGCTAGTATCTACAGGTTATCTAGTACAGTAAAAAAACTGAAAACTATACATTTGTGATTAAGTCCTAAAAATAATAACCTTAAAAAGGCGGCAAAATTTATAGACGCCGTTAGGTATTAAAGCTGCCGGTATTAAAAGGATTAAATTAAGCTTGAAATTCAAAAAAAAACTCGAGACCTCCAATTTTTGTACAGAACCCTCGGTGGGCGAACCCAACTCGCGCTTGTCGTCCGGTTTTTTGTTTACTGGACAGTCTTTTGCTTTAAGTTTTTTGTTTACTTCGTCAAAAGCTACGCGAAACGAAAACTAATTCAATATAAGATAATACGAGCCATTGGATAAGTTATCCAGTTTCAAATTCCAATTTATTAGATTTTTTAAAGATTTTTGATTTATTGTTAGCATTGAAATTGAATGACTTGAATGTGATTGTCGTCATATAAGTTAATATATTCTGTTTTCTTTTCTTTTATTGTTAGTTATAACATTGCTATAGATAAATTGGTATTATTAGTTTATAAAAAATGTATAGCCAAGTTAGAAGTATCTGACGAACACATGGGGAGCGTAGAATTGTCCCTAGGGGCTTAAAGGGAACTCTTGTTGATGTAAGTAGGCACTGCACCTGAATACCCACAACATCTATTTATATTTCTGTACATGTATCAGAATGTATATCTACAGTCGTGGCGCAGTGGCACGAGCGTGTGATTGTAAACGTGACAGGTTGTGCGGTCGTTTCCCACTAGAGGGAACTATTTATTTTTTTCATTTCTCCACTCTGTTGTCTTGACGCGCACTTTGCTTTGGTAAAGCGCGGCGTTGAATTCCGCCATTCAACACGCAAGGCCTCCAGAATTTATCAAAAATGGGGAGTGGAGTGTCTCAATACTAGGCTCCCTCTGTCTACCCTGGTACATTCGGGACACAGCGTCAAGCTGAAACAATAAATTAAAATAATATATACAGGCTTAATCTTACACCTGCGTAATTTTTTTGATAACTTATCAATTTAATGTGACATATAACGACAATTATTTTATCTGATTTACAGGTGACTAGTTTTCATCAGTCGTATATGACCGTTCGGTGGACGTAAATGTGCCTTACAATGATATCATTATAATTTTGTGCAGTTCAAATAATAAAATTAATAATAAGGTTGTCGATAAAAATGATTGCGCCTTTTTTGTTTGTGTTCCTGAACGTCTGGGGGGGCGTCTCTGCAAGATGTGTCATGTATGGGGAGTGTGCGGTAGTAGGTGGCTTTACAAAAAGTTGCCCGGTTACACATGGTGCTTTACCTATACTCAAAAACTTAACACAAGAGGACAGACAACATGTAATAGATACAATGGAAACTATATGCCCGCATTTCTTGTACGATGAAGATGGTAATCAAAAAGAAGATGACGATATTCTAACGTGTTGTGATACAGCGCAACTCCAAAAAATGGCCGATAATCTACAAATAGCTCAAGGTGTTCTTGGACGGTGTCCAGTATGCATACGTAACTTTGCTCGACAAATTTGTGAAATGAATTGTTCACCAGAACAGTCAAGATTTGTGAATGTTAGTCAAGATGTTACACCTGATGGTACTCCTTACGTTAATGAAATCGATTACAGAGTCTATGACGACTTCATGACAAACGCACATGCTTCTTGTGCTGGTGTTATGATACCACAACTGGGAATTCCTGCTATAACCCTCATGTGTGGTAATGCTCCCGTGTGTGATGCAGATGCTTGGTTTGGTTTTACTGGAGATACATCTATAAACCCTTTAGTACCCGTCCAAGTAAACTTTCGGAGATGGCCAACACCCGAAGATTCGATGAGTGTTAAAGCACCACTGTGCAACGAAACTTTAGAAGGTGACATACCGTGCAGTTGTGTCGACTGTTTTGCCAAATGTCCTGTAAGCGATGTTGTAGTTCAGGACATATGTAAAGTGCTATCTGTGAACTGTATTGGTTTTTCAGTGGGAATAGTGTTCTTTGTTATCACTTTCATCATTTTTGCAATATTTACTATGGTACATTATAAAAGAACGCGGAATGTCGAATCTGCTAAAACAAATAACAATTACTCGTATAATGTTAACTTTTTAATTAATATATTTCAAAAATGTTTCCAACAAATAGGAGTATTTTCTGCTAGTAATCCTATACTGATCATAATGGTAACAACTTGGATTGCTTTTGGCATGTTATTTGGAGTGGCCAATATAAATTTAACTGCAAATCCTTTAGAACTTTGGTCTGCCCCAGAATCTCGTAGTCGTCATGAATTAAATTATTTCAACTCTAGGTTTGGTCCATTTTATAGAGCTGCTCAAGTATTTTTAACGTTTAAAGGATTAGAATCTTTTGAAGTTAATAACGTTACTTTTGGTCCGGCATTTAGGATGGAAGCAATTCGAGAATTAGTAACACTTGAAAATGTAATACTGGACATAGGCCGAAAAGATAATTCTGTTACTCTAGAACAAGTGTGTTATGCTCCTTTACGTACCGCTGGTAGCGTACCTAATCTTGACTTATGTGTATCGATGTCAGTATCTACGTATCTTCCCGATAGAAATAACATAAATAATAATACATACCTTAACAATATTCAGAATTGTCTAAATAATTATCTTTCACTTCCTTGCCTGGCATCCTGGGGCGGCGGAGCCGATTCAGAAATTACTGTAGGTGGCTATGAAGGTGATAATATTCTGCAAGCTAATACGTTACTTATTAATTTTCCTATATCTAACTTTTTAAGTGCGGAAGATTTAAAACCTGTTTTAGAGTGGGAAGAAAAATTTATAAATGTATTGCGTGATTATGAACAAAATTGGAAATCTGATTTTGTCGATGTTGCTTATGGTTCAGAACGTTCTATTGAAGATGAAATACAAAGGATTTCTGAAGCTGAGGCAGTGCCAATTGTAATAAGTTATTTACTTATGTTTATTTATGTTATCCTTGCACTTGGTAATATAAGAAGCTTAAAAACTTGCTTAATCGACAGTAAAGTAACAGTAGCTATTAGTTGCATAATCGTAGTGCTCGTTGCTATTTTCTGTGCAATGGGTATGTTGGGATATATAAATATTACGATCACTCTTTTAGCTGTTAATGTTATTCCTTTTTTCATATTATCTGTAGGCATTGATAATGTTTTTCTATTGCTAAGTGAAATTAATGTAGTTGAAAGTAATTTAGATAAGTATGAAGATTATAAAGATAATTTTTCGTTTGAAAGAAAGAAGCGTTTTGTTTTTGGTAAAGTCATGAGCAATGTAGGGCCATCAATGTTTGTCTCTTCTATAACTCAAATTACTTGTTTTGCTATCGGAAGTCTCTCGAGTCAGCCAGCGGTTAAATCTTTTGCAATATTTGCAACATTTGCATTAATTTTCTTATTTCTATTTCAAATAACAACAGTCGTTGCCATTTTAGCCATTGATTATAAAAGAGAATCTCAAAATAGATTCGATCTTTTATGTTGCATTCGAAAGAAAATATTAAATGATGAAGAACCACTTCAAGGTAGTCAATATCAAAGTGTTACTCAGCGACTAATGGAACCTTACGCCAAATTCATATTAAATTGGAGGGTCAAAATTATAGTGGCTGTGATATTTATGGCCCTAGTGTCCATTAGCGTTGTTTTAATACCTCAAATTGAAGTAGGATTAGATCAAGAAATGGCATTACCTCCTGATTCATTTGTTTATAAGTATTTACAAGCTGTAAATCAAATTTTAAGAATAGGACCTCCGCTGTACTTTGTTCTTAAAAGTGGTTTGAATTTCACTGACCCGGAACATCAGAATGTTGTTTGTGGTGGCAGATTATGTAATGTTGATTCTCTTACAACTCAAATATTTTTAGCGACACAGAATCCTGAGGTTACCTATATCGCTCGAAGTTCCAATTCTTGGCTTGATGACTTTATCGATTGGGCTAGTTTACCCGGTTCTTGTTGTAAATATAACTCCACGGATGGTGGGTTTTGTTCTAGTTCTGATAACTCCCCAGAATGTAATTTTTGTACAATTGATAGATCCTCGTACGGAGATGGCATTAGACCAGTAGGTGAGGCATTCAATGATTTCATTCCCTCCTTTTTACGTGACACACCAACTGATTCTTGCAATAAAGGCGGTCTAGCAAGTTACTTTAGTAACGTTAATTACGTACTTGATTCTAATGGAAAGGCTATTGTGCATGATAGTAATTTTATGGCATTTACCGCTACGTTGGGAAATTCAAAAGATTATATAAGTGCCGTGAAGTCGGCCTATGAAATAAGTGATAATATAACCAAAACGATACAAAAACGCACTGGTTTAGACGTTGAAGTATTCCCATATTCTGTATTTTTTGTTTATTATGAGCAGTATTTAAATTTGTGGGGAGAAGTATTCGCGTCCATTGGTTACTGTCTTTTAGGAGCTCTTTTCATCAATTTACTTGTGACGGGATTTAACTTTTTGATTACTTTTGCTTTGATATTTACAGTAATAATGATAGTAATTGATATGATGGGTGTCATGTACCTTTGGAATATACCTCTCAATGCTGTGTCGTCTATAAATTTAATAGTTTCTATAGGCATAGCTGTAGAATTTTGCAGTCACATGGCTTATGCTTACGCTACAAGTAAACGTCCACCAAATGAAAAAGTAAGTGATGCCATTCGAAACGTAGGAGCAACGATAATCACGGGAATCACTTTCACAAACATTCCTATAATAGTCTTAGCGTTTTCATATACAGAAATCATTGAAGTATTTTTCTTCAGAATGCTCATTACTTTAGTTGTTTTAGGATTTTTACATGGAATGATATTTTTCCCTGTTTTATTGAGTTTTTTGAATGATTTTAAATATAGACGAAACATCTAGTTGTAATATAACAAATTGTATTTATATTAAAATCAAATAATTAACATAAAATAGTTATATTTATGAAATATTAACGAACATCGATATTAGTAGGCATAATATATTTATATGTTTTAATATACCTACAAACGTGAACAAATTGTAAATATTTAAATAATTAAGTTAAATAAAGAAATATATTAATTTACTGACTTTTATTTATATAAGTTAACAATATATGAAACTAAGGAAGACATAATAATATGTACATTATTTTTATAATTGATTTTCTATGTTAAGTAACTTACTATGAATTATAAGGATGGCATTTTTATACAAAATACGTTTTCATAGCAAATTTAAATATTAAGGATTGATACAAATTTATACAACTTAAAGTAGGTTTTTTATACAATTATTTTATTAGTTAAGAATTCAGGTGGTTAATTTAGATCCAACAAGCTAGCGTAGAGTAACACCAGGATAGATGCCCCATATTGAAATTAGCCTCGTACTTCGTAGCTCAAAAATATAGGCTTTATTTAAATAATTAATTTGAATTTACCTAGTTTAATCCTCTTTGTTGAGTTATTAATTACTTTTTTTTGACCTATCAATACACAGTAATCACAGAATTTAGCTCTTAGCAGAACCCCATTTTTGGAGATTCATATATATTATAGATAGTTGCCCCAATGTAAAAATAAGAATAAGCATGCCCTTCATGTTGTGTAAATAAAAATTCAACCAAATATTTGAGGTCAAGTGTCCGATCAAATGTCCAAATGTCTCCAAGTAATTTAGAATTATTAAAATTATTTTTTTAAATTTCTGGATTTTTGTCATATTAGAAAAAATAATGAAGAATTACGTAAGTGTATAATTCTTTTTTGTCTTTTTATTGATGCTTGTCCTTAATTTACTTTTAAATATTTATAATTTTTATAACACAGCTAGGGCATTCTCGTCATCTTTGCTAAAATAATGATTATATATAATATACTTTATTAACCTAAACTGAATTTATTTAAAAATATTCTGCCAATTTGAACCGGATTTGAAAGGTTTACGTGGAGATATAGATCCAATATGCACCCTTCCCAGCATGTAGCTTTTACGATCTACTCTGACAGCCATTGAACAAATAAATTAAATACATACACATTTTTGTCGGCATCTATCCTTAAATATATTAAAATAAATACGATTACAATTATTAAAATAAATACGATATAAATATTAAATAAAAACACTATGAAAAGGTTCTATCTATATATGTATTATAGAAGGGAGTAGGAGTATCCTCTGAAAATCCGAGGCGACTATCCTTTTAGCTTGGGATAGCTGCCCTTTTAATTTGAAGAAAAATAAATACAAAAAAATCAATAAATATCTTCATAATGTGTGCAGTGGTCCAATCTATTAAAATAATAAAAATAAAATGTAAGCCATTGCTACTTATAAAGTATACAGGATGTAAGAGGCAGCGCTCCTTTTACGGAAATAGCATATAGGGTAAAATATTTCAAACCTATACCTACAGAAATTAATCAAGATGCCTCAACAGTTTGGACGTAGGATTTTTTTTTCATTTCACGATTTTTATCCATACCTGTATTTCGTGTGACGCGATTACATGTAGATCCCAATAACATAAACACTTATTACTACAAAAATACAACTAAAGGTTAAACAATTTTGAACTTTATCGCCAATACCTACGACTCGATTTCGGAATGAGGCGTGTGTGGTGGTGTTCCTTTGATAGGTTTATGTGTACGTGCGTCGTCCTTATAAATGGCGTTTTATTTTAAAACGACATTTTTATTATTTATTTTGTTTGAAAAAATAACTTTTTCATTATTGGGAATTTATTCTTTTCTGATTTATATTAGGCTTTTACAGAGTAGTTAAAACTGTGATTTCATTTAAAGTGGTAGCACTTCCACCCTGTATAGCAATGAATATTTATATTTTAAATTTTCAAGCATTTTTAGTCTCCGCTACAAATATATTCGCTCATAAAACCAAAAATAATCCAGCGTAACAAATCTTGTTTCAAAAGGTAAGCACTAGGTTTAACTCCAAACTCCCGGGTCTAGGTTTAGGGTGTATGTATTTTGGCGCATGTTATTAGAACGTATATACAAAGTATTCCCAATTTTTATTTTTGATAAGTAGAATTTTTAGAAAGTGGGGCATCTATACCTTTGGGGCATCTATCCTGGTTTTACTCTAGCTCTTGTTGCACTTGCAAGTCAACAGTAGAAATAAAATGATAATGACGCATACATTGACAGTGATAATCTTAAATATCAGTGTCTACAAACACACAAGTTTTTGCAAATTTCTCGGGTCTTTTATTTAGTTTTTTACTAGCTTAAACGTTTGACTAGATGATTCACAATAAATATTTACATACATACTAATAATAAAATTGCGATTTTGAAAAAAAAAATAGAAATTGAAAAATTTTGGATTAAGTATCCGTGTCCAAAAAAAATTTTTTTAAACATTTTTTTATCAACTTAACTTAATTTTTTTTTTGTAAAATTATCAATTTACCTGTGCGTATGATACCTATTTAATTTAATCATTGCATTTTATTTATAATCTAAGGTAATACTAACAGATAAACTAATCAACAAATATATTTACGCATCTAAAACGTGATTCAGATATGCAATATAACATATAGCAAGTCGTAGAATTTCTATTTTAGAAAGCTTCTTATCCGGGGGTAAAGTGGGCAAGAGTCTCCTGAGGGATGCAAAGGCAGAGTTAAAGGCCTCGACCCTTATCCTTTCCCTCGTCGCGTGTGCTGTCCGGTATTTTAATGTCGCTCGACGACGACGTCTTCTCTCCTCTCGGGATAAGCCAGCACATGGTGATCCAGCACCGCTAGAGAGATATGCTTCCTCTGATAGTGCGCACGGCTCTAAGGTTCTTTCTCTGCTGTAAAAATAAATACAATAGAATATTATGTCTGGTACTAAATTCAAAATACTGAAAAGTTTATTTTATCTTTATTTTATAGATTACAATTGTTTATTCATCTTAAGTTTTGTACTCTTTTGATATACCTACACATCGTTTATGTTACTGCCATTTAAAAAAAATTATTAAATTGTCAATAAATTCTGGAGGCATTGCGTGTTAAGTTGCAAAATTTAAAGTAAAGAGTAAAGAAATGAAAATATTTAATATTTCATTTTCTCGAGTGGGAAACAAACCCACAACCAGTGTGTGACTGTAAACACACTTGTGTCAAATAATATTGATGATAGGTAAGCTAACTTACCAAGTTTGAGAAAAAAATTTAATGTTACTATCAAGGAAAATCGTAGCATTTAGTTCTTTTCAGTGTTCACTTCATCTATTCCTCAACTTATGTATGCATGTCTTCCGAGGAATGTATTGGGTCCTTACATATAAAATTGGCGATTTGTATGGGAGGAACAATAAATCAAATCATTTTTTAATATAATATATTTATTTGATTAAAGTATAAACCATCGTTATCTATGCAATTTTGCCAACTGATAGGTAGTTATAGTCACATCCCCGAAATTGTTTAACAACGCGTTGGAAGACATCTTCAAAACCCTGGAATGGACCGGCTTTGGAGTCAATGAAAACGGCAAGTACATCACGCACCTCAGATTCGCCGACGATATCGTAATCGTAGCAGAGGCGCTGGAACAGCTAGCCGAGATGCTGCAGAGCCTAGGTGAATCTTCGCGGCGTGTTGGTATTGGTATGACCTTGAACAAGACAAAGGTCATGTTCAACGGGCATGTCATACCGGGACCGATATCCTCCTCTTGAAGGTGTACGGGAATATATTTGCCTAGGGCAAACTATTCAGCTTCGTAAACACAACTTTGAGAGAGAGAGAGAGAGCTGATCGAAAAATACAGCTGGGTTGGGCAGCGTTTGGCAAACTACGTCAAATCTTTTCGTCGCCTATTCCGCAATATCTGAAGATAAAAGTATTCAACCAGTGTGTTTTGCCAGCCATGACCTACGGTGCCGAAATGTGGACCCTAACAGTCTAGTCGGTCTAGTCCACAAATTTCGAGTCGCACAACGTGCTAAGACGCGAGCTATGCTCGGAGTCACTTTGAAAGATAAACTCGGAAATGAAAAAAATCCGGAAAAGAACCGGAGTTACCGAATTAGTGCGTTGAAATGGAAATAGGCTGGACACGTTTGTCGAAGGACGGTTGGCCGTGGGAGCAGACGAGTCCATGGATGGAGACCGCGGTTCAGCAAGCGTAGCGTACGGCGCCCTCGACGACCTGAAGAAGATTGCTAGCTTCGACTGGATGCGGAATGAGGAGGATCAGAAGCTATGGCGCACCCTGGGGGAGGCCTATGTCCAGCAGTTGACCCGAATAGGCTGATTTGATAGGTAGTTCATAGATCCCTTAACTAAAAATACCTATCGGACCAACGAATCAACATGATCTTTGAAGGCGGTTTGGACTGCTCCAACGGAATCGATTTTTTCCTGCAAGAAATTATCCAAATTTCGAAAAAAAATGGTAATCTGTTGAAGCAAGGTCTGGGGAGTACAGTGGGTGTCTTAGACATTCCAATTGAAGCTCTTCTAATTTGGTAGCCGTCTGTTGTGCAGTGTGTCGTCAAGTGGTGTGATAAAGCAGCAGTGCCGTAAAGTGATTGACCAGCAGACCAGCTCGGTTGTTTAGCAGCTAGCTTTTCCATCATAGTTTGCAATTGCTGACAATAGACGTCTGCCGTAATCGTCGAAAATGTTGGAACCAAAAATGCACCACCAACCAACCATTTTTGGAAGAAATTTCACTTATATTTTTTGTAATATGTATTCTCCTGAACTACATTATTATTAATCTTCTAATCCGCATTCTTCCCTTTAAAACAGTTATTTAAAGCAATTTTGTCGAATAACAATGTTTAAAATGGTATAACTTTTTGATTTATAAACCGATTGCAATGAAACAAAATTCTAAATACTAATGGAAGCATGCCAATAATAAAAGTGTAAAGCCGTTTCTGAGATTACCGTGAACAAACGCACAGACAGACAAACAGGTAAACATTTTTAAAATTATTGTTTTTGCTTTTGGTTCTATAACGTTATTAAATGCCACCATTAGCATTGTTTCTAATATATCTTCCATATACAGACATTGATCCGTTACGATTCTATTATCAGTATAGATATATATTATTAACAATAGTCGTCAAATATATATTATTAATTGCATGTTATATTCCATTCTTTTAAGTACCTTTTCCTAGGTGCTAAGTTTTCTCTGCCTGTAATGGGCAGTAAGGCTTCTCTTCCTTCAGCCAACATACAAGACAGAGACCCATCCTCCATGCTGTTCGCAGTCTCTAGCCAGCTCTTCATAATGAATCTATAACAAAATTTTGTTTACATGGCTGTATTTTTCGAAAAATATCCTATTTTACGTTTAATCCACAGGTGGGTTTTAAATAAAAAAGCTGATTTATACTACATTAACTAGAATAGACCATAACAGAAATAACCTTGTTCTAGGCCATCATCATTTAGACTAGTTGTAGCGCAGGGGCACAAGTGTGTGACAGTAAACGCGAATGGTTGTGGATTTGATCCCCAATCGAGGAAATTTAATATTTATTTAAATTTATATTTTCATTTTTTTCTGCTCTGGTCTTGAGGCAAAGCGTGGCGTTGAACTCCGTTGCTCAACACACAATGCCTTCAGAACTCGGCGGAAAATAGGGAACCGACTGTCCTAAGTTCCACCTGCTTACCGTTCTGTGTGCGGGATACAGCGTGAAGCTGATATCAATATTTTTTATAACACATCTAGATGGTAACCTATTTTCTCACTTAAAATCTACCCTATAATAAATATATGGAATAGAAACAAGGAAATAGAAGCAATAAACATTGTCTTTCTGCTATATGTATCTTAATAATTAAACACGTGGTTACTTAAGACGTTAGGAACCCTTTACCACCGTCGTTCGGCACGTTTGTTTTGATTCCTGTCAAATGAAATTTGTCCGCCGCAGGGTGTAGATAAATAATACATCACTAGTTCACACCTAGCACTAAGCGAGCTCTTTAGGGGATAATAAATCTGTATTTATTCTTTTTATATCGCCCCAACCCTTAGTAATCGAATCATGTTCACTCGCCGTGTCGAATCGATTGCGAATTTTGTGGCCCTTGACTTTAACTGGATAGCGGAATTCGTTACTTTTTTTGTAGTTTTGTAAAATCATGATTATTTTACTCTGTATTATAATTAATAAAAAAATCTATGCCTTTATAAACGTAAAGACTAAAAGATATATTAGTAGCTTCTAAACAAAGATTTTTTATTTTACCTAGACTACCTAATAAAAAATTACATTACCCATACAGGAATAAATTTAAATTTGTAAGTTAGTTAAAAGAATTATATTTGTAAATACTAATTTATTTATATCTGTGTCTACTTAGGCGGTTTCCAGGGGGCGCGGGTTCAAATCCTGCTAGGTTCAAATTTTTATACGTTTTCTAAAAAAATATTATTCTTATGTTTAAGTTACATATTTTTTATCACACATTTCTACATTTAGAGGGCAAAACTTTTGTTAAGACTTTCCGTGGACACAAATTCACAAATAAAAATTACTTATATAAGTAGGGATTTACCCTATATTAACGAGTAGATTTTTTGATACTGGAGAGTAGAACATTAGCTGTTATATATATAACAAATCATTTTACATTTTAATGAAATCATTTTTTTTAATATATTAAAAAAAATGATTTCATCAAAATCTGTCCAGTAGTTTATGAGTAAAACGCGAACAACAGACATAAAAATATCACAAAAAAATCACTCACTTCGTCACTTGAAGTATTTTGGTTTTATTATATTTAATTTGTTTTTTTAAAACCTCTACCAATATGTCAATAACGTATAACAAATGAAATTATTCGTAATTTTTTATCATAAGATACAGCTAGTCTTAAGGGTTATGTTTTTATTTTTAAAATATAGATGTGTTGGAAGCAAAGAAATTCTTATTTAAATTTATGATTGACTTATAAATATGATTTTTTCGTGTAATCGTTAACATTATACATATATGCAAAAGTGAGCATTATAAATGACTAGATCTAGATTGTGTAAAATCATAATATACCAACTAAGCTATAAATACGAAAAAGAGAATCAAATCAAATTTTATATATTATACCTACCTTTACGGTAGGCATAATATATAAAAAAACAGACAGAGGGAAAACAAAGTGATCTTATAAGGATTCCTTTTTCCTTAAAAGATACGGATCCCTAATAACCAGTCAAATGCGAATCAATCGCATTCCGAGGATTCCAAAGCAATTTTAGGATGCCAGTGAGAAGTACCTATAAATTATAAAAGTTGACAAATTTAAGTTTGCGTACGTATGCATTCATTTTGTATGAAATGAATTACAAATATAAGTTTGTAATTACTTTTGTACTTTACTGTAATTATTTTCAGATTGTTTTCTTTATTTATGCTAGAAGTTCTCATTTCTTAATTGTAGGTCCATGGGAGGTACTATATAGGTTTCGAGTACGCGGCGAATTCCATATAAAATACAGTAAAAACGCTTGATTTTTTCTGTGCACGAAGGGACCGTAAACCTAAATATTTGATATTAATTATTGAGAATTAATCTCAAAATGTTGAGATAAATTTTCTTGACAGATAGTCAACAAAGTGATCCTATAAGGATTCCGTTTTTTCCTTTTGAGGTACGGAACCCTAAAAATTGCGACTAGGTTGAGGTAGTAATACTATGTGCTTTAAGCATTTACAAATTAGGCCTAGATTTTTCTATGCAAAATGAAAAGACTTCTAAACTCAAGGGTCAAAAGATCCACGAACTAACGACTTAACGTCTTGGGCCTCAGCTAGCGCTTATAACATAATATTCATATAACACAGTAGGTAAAATTATAATCTAACGATTTATATTGATATTTATCTAATAAAGAAAAAAATATAAGTATTTTTTTTATATTGTACCTACACGTCCCTAATCAGTTTTGAAAAGTATTTTTGTATTAACTTTTCCTGAAAATTGTGAAAACTGCCAGTGCTATTTTCATATAAATTAAAAGTAAACTGTATTAAATAAGAAACAATCTTAAAATATTAGGAACTTACTTTTTATTTCACCATTGACACATATATTATTAGTATTAATTAGATAGTTTTTTATTTTACAAAAAACTGTATGCGTATCACAACTTCGAAGTCATTTCGATATCTTTCACAAAAACATACTGGTCCAGAGGTCAGCATCCCTCAGTATTTATGCCTTCTGAGGGGATGATATCTGCAAAGAGGGCGGCGCTTAGAGAAGCTTTCTCTTTAGGGTAACATATTGCTGTAGAGAAAGCGTTTGGATAATATTTTCTTTTTTAAATAAATTTAAATAGTAGAGCTTTCAAACTAATTTTTAATTTGTAATAAACTGACTTTCACTTATAAGTGTATATGTTTTTTTAAAAATATTTTTTGCATTTCAGAATAGCTTTTTAAAATGTAAAATATGATGTAACAATACAATAAAACGATAACAAAATTGTGTTACGTATTTAATTATTATTTTAACATTTTACTTTTCAACATAAAAAGATACGTAATTGTGATACAAGTGTAGTAGCTATATTGGTCCAGTGAACAAATATATTTTTATTTATTTTTAAATAATAAATTTATATTTCGATTTCTAATTTAACAATTAGAAATTTGAGGCCAGTCGTGGTGCAGCGGCACGTGTGACTGTAAAACTGACTGGTTGTGGGTTCAATCCCCACTCGAGGAGATGAAATATTTACTTAAATTTATATTTCCATTTCGTCGCTCTGGTGTCGAGGTTAAGCGCGGCGTTGAGTTCTGCCACTCAACACGCAATGCCTCCAGAATTCGGCAGAAAGTGGGGAACAGATTGTCTAAACACTAGGTTCCCTCTGCCTACCCTGCTGAGTGCGGGATACAGCGTGAAGCTGATTTATTTTTTTATTTTAATTTAACAAAAGAAATATTACATTTTATTCTCATAATAAACCAAACGTTTTGATTATTATTTAATTATATGTACAAATAAATTTAAGATCAAAAAATACATAATAATTATTTTATTATTTTCAAATAAAACAAAAATGTGTTTTTTACGTTCTTCTTATCTCATGCACATGTTCCCAGCTCCGCCTCCCAGCCAATCCCGCCGAGCTCCGCCCCCGCCCAGGACTCAGGTGCCGTAGATAATTGATGCTGGTATAAACTTGCTGGATATTGGATCGATAACTTTTCAGCATATGCTACTCCTTCATGTTTATTTGGCATCGAAAATGGCGTCATAAAATGTGAATTACTTTTATAGAGCTGTCCTCAGCTTTTTCATATGCTACGCTCCCGTGTAGATCGATGTAACTTGCATTCTTAATCATAAATTTTTAAAATTTTGTATAATAAAAATAGTAACAAATAATTTCTGAAAGTTCAATATTGAAAGAATAAAAGTCTAATATTGCTAACGGTATATTTTGTTTTTCAGCAGAGCAGAGGGAGCCTGGTGTTAAGAAACTCCGCTCTCCACTTCCCGACGAATTCTGGAGACATTGCATTTACGTGTTGAGTCGCGAACTCGACACCAGAGCTAAGAAACGAAAATATTAAATATTTAATTTCCTTGAGTGGAAATCGAACCCACAATCAGTCACGTTAACAGTCACACACTTGTGTCCCTGCTCACCTGGCCTCACCGAAGCTACTATCTACATAAAAAAACCCATTTCTATTGCAAACTGAAAGACAACGTTAGCAAATCTTAATGTAAATTTAATGAGGCATTACATACCGATTCGGCAAATGTGCCTAAGATACTGTAAGCATTAAACGATAAACTTAAATAAGAATTTCAACGACCAAAAGCTCATGCTACGTCAAAGTTAAAGCTCCTAATATTTGGTATTATAATTTATGTAAAGAAACATGTACCGGTCGGCGACATCCGCTAATGGCAGTTGCCATTTGAGTATTAATACCGTAATAATCAGCTGTACACAAATACTGTACGGACTTGAAGGTCACGGACGGTTACGATCTGGGTACTTTTCACTATAAGATTTTTTTGACGTTTTTATTTTTTTTTGTTTGAGGCCAGTAGTAGCGTAGCGGCAGGTTGTGGGTTCGATCCCACTCGAGGAGATTAAATATTAACTTAAATTTATATTTACATTTCTTCGGTCTGGTAAAGCGCGGCGTTGAGTTCTGCCACTCAACACGAAATGCCTCCAGAAATTGGCAGAAGGTGGGGAACGGTTCTATCTGCCTACCCTGCTGTGTGCGGGATACAGCGTGAAGCTGATTTTTTTTTCGTGCTATGTTATTGTCTTATAACATGGTCTAGATTCCTAGAAGCTGGTAGCTGTTATCAATGTACTTACTACAGTTTGATTTGATTGTTTAAAATATTGTAAAATATCTGTAAGCAGTATTTTTTTTCCGTATTTGTATTGAATAAAATAAATGAAATCAAATTTCAGTAAGTATTATATTTTCTGCTTATAATAAATTTTACAGCAAAATAATATTCGTTTGTTATAAAAAGTGAAGCATGTTTTTTTTTCCCGCACACAACAGGGTAGGCAGAGGGAACCTAGTATTAAGACGTTCCATTTCCCGCCGAATATACACAAGGAGTGGCGGAACACACACCAAAGTGAATAATTAAATATTGAAAATATTATTTATCACGACCGGCCTTTACAATAAATGTTTTCTTTTTATATTTTAAATAATTTATTTATTATGCCACGTATTTAAATAAAGCCGTAAACACTGTCAATGAAAAGTCGTGTCGTTGCCGTCGTTTAGAGACTAAGAAACGGAGAAAGCTAATTTTTGTTACAATGACATCGCATCACAACACGCGATAGAAATGTTAAAATGTCATCGTAGGTATCTGTTAAATTAGATTTACCTACTTAAATATATTGATCTTATGGTTGTTAAAATAAAAAAATAAATCAGGAGGGTTAGGCAGAGGGAACCTAGGTTTAAGACACTCTGTTCTCAAATTTCTACCGAATTCTGGAGACATTTCGTGTTGAGTGGCAAAACCCAGCGCGCTTATCCTCGACACCAGAGGAATATAAATTTAAGTCAATATTTCATCTCCTCGAGTGGGGATCGAACTCACAACCAGTCGGTTTTACAGTCACACGTCGTGCCGCTGCGCCACGACTGGCCTCTGGTTGGCCTTATGGCCTTATGTTTGTTAAATTAAGAAATGTATGAGTGTATGCGAAGTTTGTGATTTTGAATTTATCTTAGAATTTTAATTTTCCTATTTTTATTTAATCCGTCGTTGTTTCGCACTTGCAGTAAGTATCTACTCCAAAACTCATATTATAGGTAATTAGTTAAAAATTGAAAGCAAATATGATCTTAAAGATCCATTATTAATATACAGGATGTTATTCTATCAGCCAAAACAACTAGAAACTTTTATAGATTTGCCTAAGAGGTGAACTAATAATGTATAAGTTTAAAATTACATATATACACAAACATGTGTACTATGTATTCAGAATTTACAGTTTCTGTGACGTAACAGGAAACAGATATTTTATGGCAGGAATAGTAAAGCTTTGGTTGAGGGAAATCGCAGTTGCTATAGTTACCGAGAAGTTAAGCCGATAGCATTTTCCGAATTTCCCCGCTGCCATGTGACCATTTTAAAATTTCGATCTTTTTGACGTCTTTACATCATTTTTGACATATTTTATCAAACATTTGTATGAATTTGTTAATGACTGTGATATTTTCGAAATAATTTTTAAAATATTTATGTTTGTGCTGCAAAAATGGCTTACAATTTCGATAGTGGACAGGTGAGTTGATTGTGCTTTATATTAATTACTAAATATTGTGTCAGTCATATATAGTTCAATATTTTTAAAGTATAGTTCTTAGCATTAGTATTACATATATATTGTGTAGCAACAACTTTTCTTTAATAATTTCTTCATTAATTCTTCATAAACATTTATCTGTATTGGTATAAGTAAATTGGATGTATAAACTTCAATACAATTGTCAATAAACCTACAGAGCTTTAATTTAGTGTAAACGCTAGCCATTATCTTCACAAATCTTTCGTAACTAAGGCATGCATTATTCCGTTGACCACTGTCCAATCAGATAGTCTGAATATGGCGAAGGCCTTCGATCGAGTGTGGCACGGGGTGTTCCTTGCAAAGCTTCCATCTTACAGGTTTCCCAAGAATCTATACAAGTGGATTGCCAACTTTCTTACTGGGCGCAGCATTAAGGTCGCTACAGTTTTTCCTTGCAATACATGCCCGTGAACGCTGGCGTCCCCCAAGGTTATGTGCTGTCCTTTACGCTGTTTCTTCTGCAGATAAATGACATGCTAGAGGATTCTAGCATCATTTGCTATGCAGATGATAACATAATAGACGCTGTATACTCCGGCCGTGCAGGTCTTTCTCGGGAAATCGCTGATCAGTGCCGAAATAAACTTGTGTCTTATGTTGAGGTATGAGCGAGGTCACTAAACAGACTTCTAAAAATTGGAAATCTCTAACTTTTTCTGAAATTCAGGCTTAACTTAGCCAGAACCCTTTCATCTGATACCTCACTTCAACTAGAGGCTTTAATAAAATTTTGCCTCCTTTTAAAGCTATTATTTTTTTAGGATTTAACCACAAATGTATAGTTTTCAGATTTTTTCCTGAACTAGTACTACCTGTAGATGCTAGCTGTCAAATTTCATAATTGTAGGTCAACCGAAAGTACCCTATAAATTTTGGTTTCCTTTATAGTGTCGAAATACGCGTTTTTTGCGAGTTTATTTTATAAGAGTTAACCAGAAAAGTTTAATTTTCAGCTTTTTTCCTCAACTAGTTCTACCGGTAGATGCTAGCTGCCAAATTTCATAATTCTAGATTAGATAGAAGTACGCTATTAATTTTGAGCCCCTTTATAGTGTTGAAATACGAGTTTTTTTGGTATTTAAGGCTATTATTTTTTAGGATTTAACCACAAATGTATGTTTTTCTAGTACTACCTGTAGATGCTAACTGCCAAATTTCATAATTCTAGATCAACCGAAAGTACCCTATGAATCTTAATTTCCTTTATAGTGTTGAAATTTGCGTTTTTTGCGATATAAACTACCATATCTTTAAATATAGAAATATGCCTTTTATCGGGAAATCTGAGTATATGGTTTGAATTTCAAGTCGATATTTCCAAGCATTCTTGAGATAAAGGTTCTTGATAGATAGACATATAGACAGACAGTGTGATACTTATATAAAAAACGTATAAAAATTTGAACGTAGCGAGACTCGAATTTTCTTTCCTAAATGTGGAATGACACTTTAAAAATGTTTAAAAGAGAGAGTGAGAGAGTTCCCATAAGGGTTCCTTTTTTACTTAAAAAGTACCAAACCCTAAAAATATCTTTAGAAAAGCATTGCATGGACAGTTGATACAAATACCGTATTTTCTTTTACTAAACTGGTGAAAATAAGAAAAAATGGAAAAAAGTATCAAATAAGCCAAGACCAAGTTAGTATACAAAATTCATTTTAAATTTATGTTTAAACTCATTGAAAATCTTATTTAAAGTATAACTATTTAAACGTGATCGCTGCACAGTACACGCGGCAGTTGAGTTCAATCTCCACAGGGAGGAGGGAATCTAAATTTAAATTAAATAAAAGAAAATTTTTTTCGATCTGACACGACCATCGTGGGGAAGCGGCTCAACATCTTACCGTAAACGTGACAGTTGTGTGTTCGATTCCACTCGGGGAAATTTAACTATAAATTATTAGAATTTTTCCTCTCTGGTAACGAATTAGAGCATTGAGGTCCAAAACTCAACACACAATGATGCAAAAATAGGGAACGAAAGTGACTTAACGGAGTGTCTTTACACTAGGTTCTCTTTGCCTACCCTGATATGTGCAAGATACAGCATGAGGCTAAAAATATACTATACATTAAAAGTTGTTGCTGTATCAGAACAAACGTTTAGATATATCTGTCTTTAAGTTTTATCTATTATTGTTAAACAATTTTAATATTCACCAATATGAAAATCAAACAATATCTAAACAAACGAACAAACACACATATTATATTATACTTTATTAATATTAAATCGTTATCTTAAAAAGTATTACTGTGTAACAAAATTCTTATACATTACATTTAGAAAACTATTACTGTATTTAAATTCAATTGTACACCCCCAAAACAGATCTTTTTCCAACTAATCCCATATATTTTAACACTGCTGCACCTGCAACGGCCATTACTGCCCCCTACTATATCTGCAAGAAGCGTTTTTTATTTGCGAACAAATTGTAATTCCTTTAATCCAACTTAGATACATGCAATTACATAGAAAACAAGTTTTTTATTTCACTCAATTTCGAAAAGTTCTTATATCTAATGAGTTAAAGTTCTAAATTGGACTACAGTATTTTTTTTATAAGAACAATGGTCCATTGAAAGGGGGTGATTCTATTTGTTGGAGAACGACTATTTTTCACTCTTTTGTGTACTGTGTTAATCCGTGTTTGACGTCAGCCGGTGGTCTTTAGTTAATAGTCGTCATTTATCTATGTTGAGATTTTTTTTTATGACAACTAAAAAAGAGATGGGATACGAATATGATTGAATTTAGTGAATCCTGCGCCACGAGTACAGCACACGCGACTGGTGGTAGGTTCGACTCCCACTTTGGGGAAAAATATTCCATATTTTCATTTGTTCCTTTATATAAAGTTCTGCCATTCAACACGCAATTCCTGCAGAATTCGGCGGAAAGTAGGGAACGGAAGCTTCTTAATAGAACACTAGGTTCCTGGATACTAGGACTACCCTACTTTGCGTGGGATACAGCGTGAACCTAAAAAAATATATACATTTTTAAATATAATATATATTTAAATTATTTTATAGATCTAAAAACCTACTCAAAAGTCAAGACTTGATTTTTGTATTTCACCAAAAGTTATAGATATGACTAATCGTTGAATTCCTTTATCTATGCTGATATGAGATAAAGGCTAAATGTTTTTGGGTGCAATAATTTCCTCTATCTTTATATTTTATTAAATAGAAATGCTTATTCAAGTAAATCACTTTTACTATTCCTTTTATTAAGTGATATCATATAAAGTATGGCTTTAACTACGTTTTGCAATTTGAACCCACAGTAATCATAATAATTATCTTTCGATTGCCTTCTAGTAAAATATAATATTTTTTTGATAATTTTTAAAGAAAGATAATATAGCTTTTACATACAAATGTAAATAACAATATGAGTAAGTTGTATATGACATACTCGTACATTATGACATATTTTAAGTGCCTGAAATACCGACCGCAGTAACGTCGTGGAAGTTGGAACATAGTCCATTGCGTTTTTCGATATAAAAAGGTAGTTCTCAATTCGAACCAGTCAATTAAACAAAGGTTTAGATGTAGGTAGTGAAGGCTGTCATGGCTCAGTGGGACACTGTCGATTGTCGTATACAATGATAATGATGATCGTGGTGTCGGTTAAAACTCAAAGGCCATTATGTTTAATTTATGTATGTTCACTAAAAAAATATCGAAATTGAATTTGAAACCACTTCCCAGATAAGACAATTTTAAGAACAGTAGGGTAGTTACAGCAAATCTACAACATGTTATTATATTGTACTATGATGTCCTCACTTTACTGCACTACGATGTCCTTGAATTGATGAATGGTGATATATCTATGTATATACGCCTTCATATAACTCACAAAGGCTTAGTTTTGCACGTCGCGTGATTTACGTCCGGAAGTGATGTCGTGACATGACTGAATTCTTCGAAATCCGACCGCGAAGAGCTAGACGCTCCTTCGAAATAGTACCATAATATTTTCACATTCATATATAAGCGTGTCAAAGACAAGGACAATGTTTCTTACTAATTATATTTAGAAAATGCCGTAGGCTTCTACAAGTAAATATTGTATTTGAAAATTCGTATAATATCTGTTTAAGCCGAGGCGTTCGTGGCGCAGTGCCACAAACGGTTTAATGCGACGATTGTGGGTTCGATTCATATTTAGAAGGATAAATTATTATTTATAAATATCTTCATTTCTTCGCTCTGGTAAGAATGTAAAAGGCGTTCAATTCCGCCACTCAACACGCAATGCCTCGAAAAAATCTGCGGAAAGTGGGGAACGGCGTGTTGTAACACTAGGTTCCTTTTGTCTACACTAGGTTCCTTCGTTCGTCTTTTTTTTATACTCATGTTTTAACATTATGATTATTTGAAAATTGTAGAATATACATTTTTTATTAAATGCATACTAACAAACATAGTAATACTTTATCCGATATGTTGTTATTTCAAATCATCTGCACAATTAGGTATAAACTTAACTTAATTAATAATTCATTTCTTTTTTTTTTTCTAAACTGAATAAATTCAACTTTACGCTGTATCCCGCACACAGCAGGGTAGGCAGAGACCTAGTGTAAGACACTCCGTTCCCCACTTTCTGCCGAACTTTGGAGGCATTGCGTGTTAAGTGGCAGAACTCAATGCCGCGTTTTGCCTCGACACCAGAGCGAAGAGAGAAATGGAAATATAAATTTAAGTAAATATTTCAATCCCCTCGAATGGGAATCGAACCCACAACCAGTCGGTTTTACAGTCACACTTTGTGCCGCTGCGCTACGACTGGTCTCGAACTTTTGACTATGTTCTATTAATTAATGATTTCGATTATTTCTATTATTTTCTAGTGTGTAGCGATCAAATAGTTTTGGTTTTAATGAATCAAATAGTTTTGGTTTTAATTTTCATCGTAAAGACCAGGCATATTATCCGCAAAGTAAAATCATTATGTCTTACAAAGTAGACCGTCACGTTAAGTTCACGGTCCCGTCCCTGAACTTAAATAGGCTTAATCAACTAAAAGCTCAAATTACCTGTTCTAATAATAACATACCATATAACTCGTATGGTATTCAAACATAATTTATGAAACAAGAAAGAATTTTTCATTATTTATAGGGCTGGAGAGATTTTCTTCCGCGATAGAAATGTTGGTGTTGCTTATAAGTATGGTATTTGATATTAGACGGTTCGTTTCTAGGAGGGTGTCAAGTGTATTAAAGTAAAGGACATTCATATGTACAAGCACGTGTGTAGATAAAGTTGTATAGGTATCTTTACTTTAATTTAGGAGATAATATTATATGTTATCAAATTGAATATATATTATAATATATAATTAAGGTCTCTCAAGGCGCAGGAGCACAAAGTGTGACTGTAAACGCGACTGGTTGTGGGTTCGACCTCCACTCGAGGAAATGAAATATTTATTTAAATATTCATTACACGCAATGCCTCCAGAACTCGGCGGAAAGTGGGGAACGGAGTGTCTTAACACTAGGTTCCCTCTGCCTACTGTGCTGTGTGCGGGATACGGCGGGAAGTTGATTTGATTTAATTTTGTTATATTGTTATTCTCCAGTAATTTAATACAGTTCTAAAATTTTATCTGTTTAAATGAAGGGTGTGACAAGGATCATTATAAATTATTGTGGCGATTTAAATTGAGCCCAATCATAGAGTGATATTTATGGGGTAAATAATAATTTGCAACCCTTCTGTTGGGAGAAGGGATGATGATTATAACTGCTTGCCCATCGACGCGTGCGTTGACACCTGCTCAATGGGACGCGTGTCGCTAATATATGTTTTTAGTCGATTTCATATTAGGATGTTGATATTGTTTGGTTTTGAATTTTAGTACGTAGGTACTTATTATTAAAAAATAATAAATCTATTGTTGAAGTTGTAATAATTATTTTTTAATAGATCACATATTGGGGAATGAGAGTGTCTTAATGGGAACGGAGTATCTCAACACTAGGTTCTCAGGTTTCCTCTGCTCACTGCATTGTGCAGGATGTAATATGAACGAAAAAAAAAAATCAGCTATATACATCGATCTTGAGAAAGGAGGTCTTGACAGTCTTACTGACTAACAACACAGTGATCTTATAAGGGCCCCGTGTTTTCTAACAACATCATTACGACACAGTATGTATATAATATATCTACTGTGGCGCTTAATAACAATATTAAACATTACTTTTAATACTTTTTAAAAAAAACACATAAAAATTTTGAACTTAGCAGCGCTCTGACCAACTGTGCCATACGTTCGGGCTACGTCGAATTTCTTATATGCTTGTTACAACTTTTTTTTGTTGCTAGCATCTCTGTAGATTTTTATAATACGAATTTTCACTATCCAAAGAAAATTACTTAAAATTATCATTTGGCGAGAGAGAATGTTATTTATTAAATATTTTTTACATTTTTTTAAAGTGTTATTCCACACTTAGGAAAAAAAATAGTTTTTAGAAAACTTACTTTTTAATATTTATTATTCTTGTCATAAACAATTGACAAAATAACTAACATCAATTTGTTTTAATGTATATTTTACCCTATATGTTGCCGCTGTCGTCAGTGTCGTGACGGCCTTTCGTGTTGTGGAAGTTCCGTATGCTTTAAATATTCAGAATATATGTTTGTTTACTTTTTTGGTAAACACTTAATGACAAAAACCACAATGCATTAATAGTTATGTAATCGCGTAGGGTTGTGGGTTCGATTCCCACTGGAGAAAATGAAATGTATAACATTTTCATTTTTTCCAAGGTATGACGCATAGTGCAGCGTTGAGTTCCGCCCTTCAACATGCAATGAGTCCAGAATTTCGCGGATATGTCTTAATGAGAATGGAGTGTCTTAACATTAGGTCCCAGTTCCAGGTACTCTCTGCCTACGCTATCATGTACAGGGGATACAGCGTTAAGCTTTAAAGAAAAAGAATTATTAAACTGTTTGAAAACATCCCTATCTATCATTTATTAGTCAATTAAATATTTTGTGCAGTTTAATAAGGAAACAACTCCGAAGCGTCTGGGTAACTGGCAGGTCCCTCGCTGGGCTCCGACCAGAGCTCGTCCTGTCGAAATGAGACCGAATCCGAAGCCGATATGCGATCTCAATGGCCGTTTCCTACCAGGCGCTCCACGAGGATCATCCAAATGCTTTGGACACTACACAGGAACTTGGGATTTGCCAAGAAAAATTACAAGGAAAGTTGGTAAGGATTTAGAATAGATATGGGTACTTAGGTAAACAGTTTTTTTTTTGGTAAAGTATATTACTAAAGTATATTTGAGGCCGGTCGTGGCACAGGGACATAAAATATGACCATAAACGCGACTGATTGTCGGTTCGATTCTCAGTCGAGGAAATGAAATACTTATTTAAATTTATATTTTCATTTCTTCACTCTTGTGTCGAAGCAAAGTGCGGCGTTGAGTTCCTCCACGCAACAAGCAACGCCTCCAGAATTCGGTGTAAAAAATGAGTATCGGAGTGTCTTAACACTAGGTTCCAACTGCCTACCCTGCTGTGTGCTGGATACAGCGTGAAGCTAGTTTATTTTTTTTATTTTTAAGTATAATATTGTTTAAATAACAACCACTTTAAAAAAAACCAACTACACAAAATGGGTGACATCACAAACAGTAAATATCCATCCGTCTACCTGTCATGGTGTATTCGCGACATAGTAATGTTACTTTAGGTATCTATATAGGTATGATCGTAAAATTTCGTTGTTTTATTTGTTAACACGAGCAGGACCGCTACTTCCTTCGACATTTTACGTGTTACGAAGTAGTTTACTTTTATGAAGTAGTTTACTTTTGCAGCTATGTTTTGTCAAACAGAACATACGATTCCTAGTAATATTTAATTTGCACGCGATTCAAAAGGATACTGGTATCTTTGAGCACTATATGCTATTTTGGTTTCAGCTGAAGAGTTGGCGAAGGAGCCGCCGGATGGAAGGTTCCCCGATTGGGTGAACATGCGTGTGCAAAGACCAGTGGCGGCACGCATGCGCGCCGGTAAACGCGGTAAAGCGACAGAGGACAAACAGCCCGAAGAGGAACAGACATTTGCAGTAAGTGGATGAGATTACACGTGACATTTTAGTTTGCGAATTTTAACTGTAGTTTGATAATCTATGGTAAATTGACATTTTATAGTATCACGTGAGTGCAGGTAATAAATATGTATTTTTCGCACCTTTCTACTTTCTATATAGAATCGTTAGTGGAATTGTAGTTGAAGTAAATAGTTTAAATATACAACTTATATTTTCATGTTAGGTATTGTGTTCCGAAATGTTATCTGATTTTTAATCGACTTCTGTAAAAGGAACCTCAGAACTTTCGACTGGGTGGACCGATTTTCATGATCATTTTATTTGAAAGCTGATGTACGAAACCTGAAACTCGGTGTACGTGTAGGTATATTAAAAAAATACAAGTATAATTAGGTACTGTAGAATTTCCATTTCTGTTTGTTTCTGAAAAACAAAAGTATTTTTAACGGAAGATGTTTACACAGTTGGTCTTACTTACGTAGACCGGTTATCAAAAGGCCCAACCAAGTTCACATTTCCCCATGTTCAAAATCTGATGTTCGAACTAACAATGTATTTATACTTAATCCTAATTCAACTTTAAACTTCATAAAACAAATGCATTATCAAATCGTTATCAACGAGTTTTGTTAACGTACACCTGCGGATTCTTCTTCTAGATAAGATTGTCGTTAATCGTGTCCGATAAAATAAATTAGATACTTTGTTGCGCAAGGAGTATGATTATATATTAATAATACGGGTATTGAAAGATAAGGTTAAAAAAATTTAAATACCTCACTCATGCTTTCCCTTAAATTTTTACTTTGTAAGCATATTGAATTGCATGCGCATCTTGAGTGCTTTCTAAGACTTAATATTTTGTTTAATAAAAAAATATTTGTAAAGACAAAAACCCCGACTGCATAAAACTAAAAAGAAAATAAACAAGTCCAATAGTCTATTAGGGTTAACAGTCGGGACCTCTTTAAATTATGTGGGGTTCCTGGTAAAGATTTTAGTGATTGAAGAATTACTTATAGGTCCCGGCTGTTAATCCTAATAAACTATTGGACTTGTTTATTTTCTTTTTAGTTTTATGCAGTCGGGGTTTTCGTCTGTACAATTTTTTTTTATTTTTCACTTTTTTGTTAGAATTCATTATGGTAATCATAATCATGATATACCTTTTTGAAATCCTCGTAGGAAGCTCTTGAATTTGAGACCCATATTGTGGTATTCGAAAAAATGCTCCTAATTTGCTGTCTTTTTTTTTTCACTATGTCCTGTAATTTTTTTTTCACTATGTCCAATGGCGTCCCACAGCCGCTATGATTATGTTTTTTAACGTAACTTATCTAAGAACACTTGGGCTGCTAATACGAATCTAACGATACCTCAATTATGTAAATCCGTTCAGCGGTTCTGGAGATATGAGGTAATAAAGAATAATACATACATACAAGATACGCGCGAAAAACATAACCCTTCCTTAGCAGTCGGGAAAAATACATGCTATGTTGAAATATTTTATATTGAATTAATTATTATTTTTGTAGCCTATTTTAAATATAGGTATTCATTTAGAAATTATATTGAATAGTTTATTTAGAGAGAGACTTTTATACTTCGATTGTTACTCAGTATCCACAGTGTATTGTTTCATTGGTATATATGTATTAGATATGATCTATTTAAATCTCTTATTGGATTTCACCAAAGGAGTTAGTAGTTCGTGTAATAGTAATTATTCCAGATTTCATTACAATATTTTAATTTCTATTATATTTAACACACATTTTTTGAGGCCAGTCGTGGCGCAGGGGCACGGAGGGTGAATTTTAAAGCGACTGGTTGTGGATTCGATCCCCACTAGGGGAAATGAAATATTTATTTAAATTTATATTTCCATTTCTTCGCTCTGGTGTCCAGGCAAAGCGCGGGATTGAGTTCAGCCACTCAACACGCAATGCTTCCAGAATTCGCCGGAAACTGGGGAACGGAGTGTCTCTCTGCCTACCCTGCTGTGTGCGGGATACAGCGTAATGCTGATTTATTTTGATTTAAAACACTGGTACCATAGGTATGAAAAAAGGCACTGAAATGGGTCACTTAGTTTTTTTACATTCCTTTTTAGTGGTTGAAGACGTTGCATGGCGGGTTGTGCTATTGTGCATTATTTAATATGCCATTGGGAGAATCAGAACCACAACCTTCCTTCTCTTTTCCTTCAATACCTTCAATTAACCTAAATTATCCTTGAGAGAAATATTGGCTATACTAATACAAAGATCTCTAACTTAAATTTTCTCCTTTCAGACAAATCTGTGCCCATATCATAGGCGTACAAGTAAAAAGAAAAGCAGCAAATGAGGAGCATTTTTTCTTATAATTAACTTTTCGTTTTTCGTAATATTTTTCTAAATTATTGCATGTCTGAACAAAATTAGGAACAAGAAAAGGATCAAGGACGTACTAAAGAAGCATCAACTACATTGGAAAAATACCAAAATAATAATACTAGAGGAAGTGACAGCGATAAGGACGATGCAGATTTGGATATAAATAAAAATAAAAAAGAACCCACAGATGATGAAGGCCATGGTCCTTACATTCCAGGATCGAAAACTGACCCTGATAAGAGACATGAAAACTACGACCTTTTGGTAAAAGGTGCCGTGGAACATATTCATGGTCCACAAGAGGATCCAACAGACAAATTTTGGCGCAAAGTAGCTGAAAAGGCAAGAAAAAATGATAATTTCCAAGATAATATGAAATTTAATAAAAAAAGCGATACACCGAAACTTCCTTATGTAAATGTTTCCCAAAATTTCAATTTCGCAAAGAAAATGCACTCAGAAAATCTAGAACACGATCCATTACCTGATACGTTAGGGTATCGCAATCTAACAAAAGTTGGTGAGCACCGAGATTCAGATATTGTAGTGAAGCCTTACGCTATTGGCTGGAAAGGCTATGGTGCATCAGGACCTACCTGTTGTACTAAAATGCGGGTGCATAGACCTAAAACTTGTGACCCTAAAAAAAGTGAAAGTGAAGGAAATGTTCAAAAACAACGTCCTGCAACGTCAGGTTTAGACTTAGGAGGTCAATATAAAAAACCTATGTCCTTGATGGATTTAGCAATTTGTTGGGATTTCAAGACCGACGATCCGAAAAGAGAGCCAAGGCCGCCAAAACATATCGATGGTTCGAATGGTTCGTTAGCGCCAGCTGTTTTCACAATGGTCCATACGCCTAAGGAGGAAGTACACGAGACGGTTTTAGGACACGCATACCCAATATTTAATCAAAATAAAAATTTAGATGATATTGGACGTCATAGCGTACCTCATTTTGAAAAGGACATGACTAAAGAGAAAAGAAAAGATTCTTGTGATGTGCAATATTGTCAACAGCACAATGAAGCAGAAAAAAGTATTAAATCTCGATCATCGAGTAGGAAAAGTTCCGCGCAATCTGGAATCAAGAGCCCTTGTGATGGTATAAATGGTTGTGGTACACTTTCAGATGTTAGCCAAAATTGCATGCGCGGTAACTCGATATATAAATCTAAACACATAAAAGAAGCTTGGAATGTTGACAACAAAGGTAAAAATTTAAAATATGATATAAATCGAAATCGCCATAGTTTGGAATCTTATGAAAAAACACCTTTAGCGCAAGGCAAATTACATCAAAGCTCACCCAACGAATCTCAAATATTAAAACATTCTTCCAAGGAGTCGTCGAAAACAAGCGAAACATCTAACAATAGGCACAAAAACTGTAGTTCATGTAATGGGGCAAAAGTGCCCCTGGAAAAGAAACCAAAAGACGATTATAAATTCGCCTTCAAAGCTGGAAATCCTAATTCAGTGCAAAGTACCGGCTCAAACGATTCAAAAGAGCTTAAAATACCGAAAATGCGCCATCCCTATACTAAAAAGTCCTATACGATTCCAACTTTAGCACCTCCATTTAGTATATGGCGTGATGCAAACGCTACGGGTTATCCAGAGCACTGGAGACTGGCAAGTGTCTATCAACACGCCTATAAGCCGCCCGAACAACGACGTAAACCCCTTATTGAAAGTGTATATCAATAAAAGACTTGTTTTTTTATATCATTAATGATAAAGGTTAAACAAGAAGTATACAAGAGCAATATTCAACGACACGTTTTAAACATTGTATAATGTATGTATTATTAAATTTCAGTGACAAATGTTTTTATCATTTACACCTGCGCTGCTATCTTAATTTTATCAGGCTTAAGCGTCTTTGAAATGTAAAGAAATTATTAACAAAGGTTAGGAATAGACCAATTTAAATATTTTGAGTGGATTCTACCTACTTTGCTTTGCAGGAAAAGCGTGCAACGGCTTTTTTAAACATATATTAGAGAAAATTGAAACATTTAGTAACATTAGCGTAAATTTATTAAATAACTAGGGTAAAAATCTTTCGTATTCCATAAAAAATGTGCACTTCCTTATTGTTTCCCATGCCTTGATGCAATACTGGAACCATCCTTTCTCAGACAGATTTGGTACATTTGTTATTTGATGTCTATTTACACCTAGGAGCAACCATCGCAGGCGTTTCGCTAATTGCTCAAAGTCAAGGTGACCTCGATAAATATCACGATTATCTAAAAACAAAAGAAAATTATTAATTTCACACCACGATTTGTATCCTGCATATAGCAGTTCCCCATGCTGTGTCTAATGGTGTTCAGTGGTGGAACTTAACGCAGCACATTTCTTATTACCAGAATGTGGAAATGATAAGAATTCATTCCTCTGAGTGGGAATCAAACCCACAGCCCTCATGCTTCCAGTCTTTTTTGAATATAGACCGTCGTAGTGCGTCACGAATTAGAGAACACTGGTGGATTTCTTATATTTATAAATTATAAATTGTAAGGTACATATTATATAGCATGGTGTTCTGATCACTACGGGATTCACTTTTACTTATACTCATTTTTCTAGATTATTAGTTTTATAGTTAGTTATTTTACTGGTACTTAAACTATGCTTAAGTTAGAAATGAGACAATTATCTATAGTTACGAAAACTTTATGAGTCCAAAATGTTTTTGGCTGCTTATTTTTTCGAATGATTTAAGAGCATTTTATATTAAATACATTTTTTTATAAAAAAAAAACAAATATTTGTTTTGCCGCTTCGTGGTGCAGGGGCACAAGCGGGCGACTAAGCGCGACGGTTTTGTGGGTTCGATCCTCATTCGAACTCGGCGGAATGAACAACAGGGGTAACGATTCAAAGAGCAGCGTTGAGCTCCGCTACTTGACACGCACTCCTTGAGAATTCGGCGGAAAGTGGGAAAATTAAAATTATACAAAGTGAGGCAAATATTCTGGTACAAAATCACCTTTTAAAAAAACGATAAGTGAAAAGCCTATTATTTGATTTTCTTCCATTACTTCGCATCATGCGGGAGTTCCGTGAAGATAAACAAACACCAGGTGTTATTTGATATTATAATTTTATCTATCATTGTTATTTTATTTATACAATGTAAATGTATTTAGTATAGTGTTAACATTGACGTCAAATTTAATACTTTATTTCTATTGAATACTGTCCTAACGGATGTCCGTACCTCTTAAGGAAAAAAGGAACTCTTATAAGATGACTGTCTCGTCCGTCCGTCCATTTGTCTGTCTGCCAAGAAATTTTATCTCAGGAACTCTTGGAGATATCGAGTTGAAATTTAAACCATATACTCAGATCTACGGCAACATGATTTTCTCAAAAAATTGTATAAGAAATACTAATATACTAATACTACATATACTTAAAAAAAATATATGGCCGTTTATATCGCAAATAATGCGTATTTTGACAATATAAAGGGAATCAAAATTAATAGAAGTATAGATAGGGTACTTCCAGTTGATCTACAATTATAAAATTTGGCAGTCTACAGTAGTAGTACTAGTTCAGGGAAAAGTCTGAAAACTATACATTTGTGGTTAGATCCTAAAAAATAACAGCCTTAAAATGGGGCAAAATTTGGTATTAAAATGGTATAAAGCCGTTCGTTCAAGTGAGGTATCAGATGAAAGGGCTCTGGCTAAGCTAAGCTTGAGTTTCAGAAAAAGCTCGAGACCTCGTATTTTTGTACGCAACCGATTCGACAACGAACTCGGTGGGCGAACCCAACTCACACTTATCCGTTTTTTTTTAAATTACATTACTCTGTTTCACATTTTATTTGGCATACAAGTATTTATAAATTATATATAGATAATTATGTCATATTTTTTATTTCAATAGTCAATCACCAAGTTAGATAAACGACATCTTCGCCACATTGAAAAAAAAATATCTTATATAGCATGCCTTTATGAGACATTGACTTCATGAAATGAGACATTTTTAAATATGATTTTTGCTACTTTTTACTAGTTTACTCTATACTGTTCATATTAAAAATTAGTAATAGGTAGAGTGGAGTGGCGGAACTCAACACCGCTTGTGTGGGTTGTCTTGTTACAAGAGCGCGAAAATGATAAGAATTCATTCCCCCCTCGTCGGATCAAACCCACAATCGTCGCGTTTTAAGTCAACACGCTGTGCCACTGTATACTCAAAACATGTATAAATATTGTAAAAATAATATATCATAATGATATTTATAAGGCCGGATCCACACTATAGTGCCGATCTCAGTCATGTTAAAATTATCTTATATGAAAAACCAATAAAAGCATTCATACCATAGTCGCGGTCAAGTTTCGCTCCGATAATGCTTATAAGAATATTTTTCATATAACGACCTGTGACCGGCACTAAAGTGTGGATCTGCCCTAAATAATAATAACCTCTTACCAAAATCACTGTATATTTCAGGCAATAAAAACAAGTTGATTGGTGACCCGCATGTCTCTACAGTGTACGACTTAGAAACATTGTTGATATTTATACCATTTTTGTTGGTGTCGCTATACAAATACATGCCAGATTGAAGTTGAAGGTTTGACCTTTGGAAAACTTTTCTGTGAAACAAAATATTTTAATTTAAATATGTGTTACAAGATACCACCAAAAACTAAATTATTACTTTTTTTTAGAAAATCGTATAACAGAACGTAGCGTAGACCGTGGATATAATTGTCTGGAACCCGTGGTCGCAGCTCTTGGACTGTTTCCAAGAGACGAGGAGTTTAATTCCTCTATGTTAAAACTTTTATTACTTAAAAAAATCTATTAAATCTACAGAAACACTTTAAAAATGTTTAAAATTATATATTATTATTTTGAAAGTCAGGAGGAGTTTACAAGTCTAAATATATGATTCTACATTGTTAAAACTGGACACATTTCGCCGAAATTGCCGAATTCTATTCTAATTTCGTCTCCCACTTTTAGACTCCATACACTGCTATATGCGCAATACTGCGTAAACATAAAAAAATAAATAAAAAATAAACATCATATTATAAGTATACTTCGAAATTTATATTACCTGTACAAATCTTGCATAGTTCTAATGGCCTCTGGTGTAAAATCTTCCAATTGGCATCTATTGTGTAAGAGAAGTAAATGTGGATGATTTTCACCACTCGATGTGGATTCGGTATTTTCTTGGTTCGTATTGACAGTTGATGCAGAAAGTGATGGTTTTAACATTTCAGCTGTTTGGATGTAACTGGAAAAAGAAGTAATAAAATAAACATTTTTTTTTTATTTTTAAAGTGTTATTCTACAAAGGAAAGACAAATATTTATTTAGAAGTTGAATAAAAAAAAATAAAATAACGAGATTTCAATCCAGCCTCTTGGGAAACATCAAACTTCAAAAATCTTATATTTTGTTAAGTTATTTATTCGTTTAATATTCTATGTTTTTATTATTCGCTTTCTCCTTAGTCAGAAAACAGAAAAACCAAACGCTATATATTCCAAATTTGAACTTTAACCCATAAATATTACAACAAGTGTTCTAGTCTTCGAAATCATTTAAACCTTAAGTCCATCTCACTCACATCCTCACTTAAAAAGGTTTGAATAAAATCAGTTCAGTAGTTATAAAGACCGTGTGTGTATAAACAGTAATTTTAAAAGTAAATTGTTAAAACTTTTTTAATTAAGAACCAATTGAAATAAAACAAAAATTAAATGTTAAGGTAAGTTAAAATACACTAATAGTAAACACTGCATTTAAAAAATTGCAACAATTGCTTTCGGTTAATCCGTTTCTGAGATAAGAATACACAAATGCGCAAACAGATAAAAGATATTAAAAATCATTGTTTAAAGTTTTGTTACATTGGTTAGTACCCCCAATAATAGCTTTTTTCATCTTCCATGTATAGAAAGCGATTACACCGATTCGATAGGAAAGCCCTCTTAAATGTAATGGTACATAAAATCTCTGAATTCTCTTATATTAATGTAAATCTGTCTGTATATTAATGTAATGGTACAAAAAATCTCTATTCTCTCCTAAAAAAATCATAAACATAAAAACTTTACTACATAAATACTAAAATGATTGGAAAGAAAATGAGAGAATAATCATTATAATAATGTTAATTTTTATATTCTTATATTGATCGAGAATATTAATTAACTTTTCTACTTTATTGTAAATTATATTGTATTGTTATTTATTAAATTGTATTGTTTGTTCATTTTCGTACACATTTTCTTAAAAGTATTAGAGAGAAAACAAAATATTTTTAATTAAAAAATATATTATCCTTTGGCTGTAATATAAAAATAAGTTTCAGCGAGAGAAGTCCCGTTTGAGTCTCCAGTAATAGTTTAATCAGCTTCATGCTGTATCCCACACCCACAGCAGGGTAGGAAGGGGGGAACCTCGTGTTAAGACACTCCGTTCCCCATTTTCCATCGAATTCTGAAGATTCTTATATAAAAATACGAATGCCTTTATAATATCGCGGGCGATGCGATGAGTGGAGCGCTAGTATTACATAAAATATAGTTTAATCAACGTTTAAAATAGCTTTTTGATAAAATGATAAAAAAATCTATCTAGAAATTAGAGAACACCTGGTAACTTACGACTAATTTCATTATCTTTAATATACCATTATAAATATTAGTATTAGAGGTCGTCTTGGCGCAGTGTGCGCAGTTTATAGCAAGACAGTATGTCTTGCTGTAAACGCGACGGTTTTAGGTTTAAATATCATTTGGAAGAATGTATTAATTTTATTTACTAGCTCTAGTAAGATGATAGAAGGCGGCATTTAAAATTTCGAAAATTACGCGGAAAATAGTAAACAGAATGCTAACACTAGGCTAGGCTCTGCCTAACCTAATCTATGTTTGTTATTTAAGTCTATGACTAATTACGTTACCTATACCAAATACCAAATTAAAAGTATTAGTATCAATATATATGGGTCGCAAAAGCGGAGGCTATGAGTTTGATTCCCAATGAGTGGAAATAAATATTTTAAGTTTAGAGATATATATCTGTCAGCAGAGGAAGCATAAAGGAAATCTAAAAACAAATTACCGTAAAAAATTATAGTCTGCGAACCAATCTTGAACTGCTATTAGCACATGACATACGGCCATTAGATATGAAGCTACTTGGAGACAATCCACTGTTATAATGTTGGCACTCCTTGCTGTTATGGGGTTCGTATTCGTTTCTTCTATCAACGATGGCGACCATAGAGGTTGACAGTCAAGAAGTATTACACGATCTGTTGTTATGTACATGTCTATACCTAAAACAAATTTGTTTTATTGTTTTTTTAGCTTCACGTCGTATTCCGCACGGAGCAGGGTAGAACGAAGAGGGAACCTGGTCACCTAGTGTTAAGCCACTCCGTTCCCCACTTGACGTCAATTTTTTGAGACATTATACAAGGTGGAAACATCTGCACTACTTTTACAGCATATAGAGTAAAATATTTCAAACCCGGTATGGGTTAAAAGAAATAAATTAAAATGACTTAACAGTTTTGTTTGGAAAAATCACAATTTTATTTTTGGAAAAATCTCTTTTGTTTCAATAGTATTATTTTTTATAGAAAAGTTAAAACTGTGGTTTCATTTAAAGTGGTGATGACAAAAACACTCCGTATATCGTGTTCAACGCCTTTGTTTAAATTATTTATTTCTTCAACTGGGACTCGAACTGGAAGTTAGGATTTTACTTCCCAGATCTGGAAATGTGTGAATTGTGTAACTAAAAACATTTTAATAAATTCGTAATATTTTGTTATAATTTCTTAAATCTATAAAAATAAGTATACTCATACCTAATATATTGTCGAAAATATGTAAAACAAAAGAAATTATTTTAAATACATCATATAATAAAAATCCTGGATAAGGGCGAGTCGGGCTCGCCCACCGATTGTTCCGTAAAAAATGAAAGGTCGGTTTCGTAAAAAATTGAAAGCTTTTTTTAAGGGTTTTTTAAGATTTAATCACAAACATATAGTTTTTACATTTTTCCTGAACTATAATAGTACTGTTTGTTTCCTGAACTGTTCCCTTTATATGAATATGCGTTTTTTGCTATATAAACGGACATATCTTTTTTGAACTGAAATGTAGAATGATTTTTTTTAGGAAATTAAGGGGCTGTAGATCTGAGTGTATGGTTTGAATTTCAACTCGATATCTCCACGCATTCCTGAGATAAAGGCTCTTGACAGACAGACAGACAGATGAAGAACAAAGTGATCCTTTTTCCTTAGGAAGTACGGAACCCTAAAAATTTAAAAAAATATATACGAAAAATAAATCCCGTGTTAAAGGCACACCATTCCTCACTTTCCATCTAGTTCTGGAGGCATTGCATCCAGAATTCGACGGAAAGTGGGGAATGCAGTGTCTTAAGACTAAGTTCCCTCTGCCTATCCTGTTGTTGGGATTCAGTGTGAACCTGATTTAATTTAATTTTTTTATCTATATTACCTTTAGTACAATGTACTCCCCTCTCTATATATTCCATATCTTGCATTTTAAACTTAAATATACTCTGTTGATCTTGAATTTCTTGTGTTTCAGTTATATTTAAGCTGCCCATTTGATTTTCTACTGATGTTATATCATTAGAATCATTTGTGGAATCTGCAGGTACTTCATGTGAATTAAGTATTTGCTTACACAAATCATCAATGGGACTATTTTGAGCAATTAAATTTAAAATCATAGATTTTCCAACACTTTGCATACCTGGAAATTATTTTAATCATTAAAGCAGTGGATAGTGTTTACACTTTCTTATAAAATTTCTTATGGAATGCACTGACTATAACAGTCACTATGTGTAAATATACATATCAAAATGTAATGTTTATGGATAATGATAGATATTTACTTATATACTTATGTTTATAATTTTATTTTAATGTTTTAAGAGTAAGACAAATCTTTATTCTGTTTTCCCAAAAACCTCTTTGGACACATCAGTTTATGTGTAGAGACCAATCAATTTGTATAAAGTATATCTGTTACAATACTACTCTGTATTTATTAAAAATATAATTATGTATATAAAAATGGTTTAGCGCCATATTAATATATATATATATATATATATATATATATATATATATATATATATATATATATANGGGTTGCTGAATTAATATCTTTGTTTACTGTAAGTTAATTAATGTATAAATTAAATGCAATAATTTACATACCTATTACACCCACAACCAGATAGTTACTGTTAGTGTCATTTAGAAATTCTAATGCTGATGTATTGAAATCTAAATTTTCATCCAGCAATTTTACCGGTCCAGTCATTAACTTAGCTGGCTGGCTAAACTTTTGTTCTAAAAATAATAATAAATATATAAATGAAAAAGACATTTATTATTAACAATAGAGGCCATTGTGCTACCTAAGTACAGCATCTGACTTTATCTTTGACTTGTGCTTGTGATTCCCACTCAATAAATTGTTTTCATTTCCTCATTCTGGTAAGAAGACAAAAGGTGATATTACATTCCACTATTCAATTCAACACACAAAGTCTCAAATATTGAAAGGTGTGTGAGAAACTGAATATATTAACACTCGGTTCCCTATGCCCCTGTGCCTTCTGCCACTACTAAAAACTTTATTGTAAAGTTAATTTATTTTTATTTAATTTATAACATAAACCGCAAGTAATTAGTATACCTTCATTAAATATTTAATTATTATCCTGAACAAATACCTTTCTTTTCTTTATTCTCATTGTGAGCAATTTTTGATGGTTGTGTCGATTCAGCTTCTGTTCCCACAGATTTAGGGCTAGTTGGCCTTTCATCTTTCGGTGTACTTTGCTCACGTGTTTTTAATATAATGGTAGGCTGTTTTTCTTTTTCATCTTTAACCTTTACCGAATCCTTCGTAGAAGTTTCTCGGTCTGATTTTAAAATAACTGGACGCCTTGGCGTACTCAAAGTTTCCTGTAATGATACTATTTTAAATAAGTACTTACATACAAAAACTTTGAAATTCAATAGATTTTATAGAAACGTACTTTTATAAATATTTTTTTCTTTTTGTCTGCCATCTTCTACTTTTATTAGACGTACAATTACAAATTAAATATAATTGTCTATTGACAATTTTTCAAAAAGTACATAAAAATGTATTTCTACATTTTTGCTATATTTAAGAAATCCAAACAATATTCGATTTTGACAAGTGACAATTACAATATGGCAATTAGAGATGCCCGATGACCATCGATTTTCGATGAACATCGATGTTAGCAGTTAAAATATCAATGTTTTAACATCGATTTTGCATTAAATAAAACATAGTAATATCGATGTCATGAGGGACACATAATCTATATTTAATCGCAAGTGTGTTTTCAAAATTATTAGTTTTATAGTTGATTGACAAAAAGTATTGGGTCATATAATATTTTTTTTACGCCCTTATTTATGTTTTAAAATCAGATGTACGGCCCTATGATTTTCTAAAAAAAAAGTTTTTTAAATTTACTATTATAAAAAGAAATATCGCCGTTTATATCACAAAAAATGCATGTTTCGACACTATAAAAAGAATTAAAATTAATAAGCTACTTTTGGTTCACCAAGAAATTTGGCAGCTTGCATCTACAAATAGTACTAGTTCAGAAAAAAACCTGAAAACTATACTGTAACAAAATCAAACACCTCAAGAAGAAATATAAGTCCTGTGTCCTTGCGGTTAAAATCTAAAAATGATAAGCTTAAAAGGAGGGCAAAATTTTGTAGTAAGCTCAAATGAGGTAGTTTTGTAGGAAGATCAGATGAAAGGCTCGGCCTAAGCGAAGCTAAGCTTGAGTTTTAGAAAAACCTCGAGACCTCCAATCTTTGTACGAAACTCTCGGTAGGCTAGCCCGACTCGCATTTGTCCGGGTTTTTTCTTTATAGATGACGATAGATGCAAAATGTATGTATATATATATATATATATATATATATATATATATATATATATATATATATAAATAAATATCGATGTTAGCTAACATCGACATTTTTTGAAAACTTCTTTCAATTTTTATTGAACATCGATGCTTTAGTTTGGATGTTGACATCGATGTTTTTCTAGCATCGGGCATCCTTAATGGGAATTTGCTTAAGACATGTTATACGCTTGCTGCAACTCACTAAGCGTATTTTTTTATTTTTTTTTTTCGAACATGAGGTTAATGCTGTTAGCCCTATTGGCCTTTACAGCGACACCGGGTGGGTAGGGAAGAGGGTACTCTGTCCCAGAAGAAATGCAAGCACTACCTGGCTGCTTGAGAGGAGTCGACGACTGTAAGGGCGCCCCCTGCGGGGCTCGAACCTCGGCTTACAATCGACGAGCGGGCTGGACACTAAGCGTACAGGTGACACTTGCATATATACTAATGAGTGAATGTCTACAGGCTGAGTCAGATTCGAACTTCCATTCATTCACAATCGCTTCACTGCCATTTACACGCTGGTGAGTGCGATGACAGATGTGGATGTTGCTAAGATATTTTAGTTCTTATGTTAGGCTAGCGACACACACAGTAATATTAAATATATAATAAAGAAATATTGACAATAATATTGTTCAATATTTGATACTACACAATATTTCATACTACAGAATATTATTGACAATATTTTTTTTATTATATATTTAATATTGTCGTAAAAAGTGACACAGTCGCTCATTATTTGTATTAGTACGTGTTAAGTCTAAAATAGATAGAACGAAAAAAGTCGTTGCTTTAGTTATTGTTTTTAGCTTACTTACAAAAAAGAATTAAAAAATTATAAAAAAGAATTTAATATTTTCAATATTACTAATGAACTACAACTACAGAGGTCATTCATGACCGAAGACCGACATCAGACCGAAGAACTGAAATATTTAATATTTTCATTTCTTCGGTTTTTAATATTTCTTCGGTCTTTAATATTTCTTTGGTCTTTAATATTTTCATTTCTTCAGTCTGATGTCGAGGCAAAGTGCAGCGTTGAGTTCCGCTGTTCAATACGCAATGCCCCCAGAATTCAGTGGAAAATGGGGAATATGCCAAAGGTATTGTTCTAACGAACCACTGCTTAATACCATTGTGAAAAATGTTCGTCTCTTTAATATGGTAATTAATTAAATTATGGCCTTAGGTTCCCTCTGCCTACCATGATGTATGTGTCAAACAAATGAAGAAGTGACGTGAAGCTAATTTAACTAACAGAGGGTGTTTAAAAAAAAATTTTTTTTTTAAACGTCGAGCAATTTTTTGAACGCATTATTTTTCTTGACTTTATCGCAATATGCTTTAAAAGATGTATTTAGCTAGATAAGTTTTCCATGTTTTAATAAAGTCTATTAAATATTGTTTTTCCGTGGTAGAAGTAATATCAACATTATATTTGCCGTTTACACTGTTTTCGTCGTCTATTTTAAATAAAAATATAAGCGTCCACCTCTTTTGAAGTCTTTTTTCAAATAAAATCTTACCGCGCGCCCGCACACGACAATATTATTGAAAAAAACCCTGCCTCCCCCGATAATATCGTGGCGAAAACAGAATTTCTAGAAATTTACAATAATATTGATAAGCCGGCCGCATACACACAATATTATTGACAACACGTACTTTAATTAAGGAAAGAAGAGGGACAATTATCAATTATTGCTTGGTGAGCATGTCTATCATATCCCTTTGCTATAGGAGCGCAGGGACGAGGGGATTCGAAAACAGCGTCACGATAAGATTTGTTTTTTTTTTTTTTAAATTAAACTACATCCACAGGCTCATTTTTGCCCGTGCCTTGTTTTTATTTATTTTGTTAGAGTGGCGTACATTTTGGGACGTTCGTGTTACAACATAAGTACAAGTGAACTTATATTTAGGTTTATATTAGAGTGGGGTCGTGAGGCCCCTGCCGACATTTTATAAATTTATTTTATGTATTATTTTCTGTCTCCAAGGAGTGAAACAAAGTGAAATGGGAGTGAAAGTAGGTGACCTGAATGTGAATTGCCTGCTGTACGCAGATGATGCAGTGCTTATTGCATCATCAGAATGCGAGTTGCAGGCATTGGTCACCACTCTGAAAGAAGGGTGTGAATATAATGGTCTAAGCCTCAATGTGAATAAGACAAAGGTTCTGATTTTTGAAAGAGATGAAGAAAGGANATATATATATATATATATATATATATATATATATATATATATATATATATATATATATATATATATATATATATATATATATATATATATATATATATATATATATATATATATATATATATATATATATATATATATATATATATATATATATATATATATATATATATATATATATATATATATATATATATATATATATATATATATATATATATATATATATATATATATATATATATATATATATATATATATATATATATATATATATATATATATATATATATATATATATATATATATATATATATATATATATATATATATATATATATATATATATATATATATATATATATATATATATATATATATATATATATATATATATATATATATATATATATATATATATATATATATATATATATATATATATATATATATATATATATATATATATATATATATATATATATATATATATATATATATATATATATATATATATATATATATATATATATATATATATATATATATATATATATATATATATATATATATATATATATATATATATATATATATATATATATATATATATATATATATATATATATATATATATATATATATATATATATATATATATATATATATATATATATATATATATATATATATATATATATATATATATATATATATATATATATATATATATATATATATATATATATATATATATATATATATATATATATATATATATATATATATATATATATATATATATATATATATATATATATATATATATATATATATATATATATATATATATATATATATATATATATATATATATATATATATATATATATATATATATATATATATATATATATATATATATATATATATATATATATATATATATATATATATATATATATATATATATATATATATATATATATATATATATATATATATATATATATATATATATATATATATATATATATATATATATATATATATATATATATATATATATATATATATATATATATATATATATATATATATATATATATATATATATATATATATATATATATATATATATATATATATATATATATATATATATATATATATATATATATATATATATATATATATATATATATATATATATATATATATATATATATATATATATATATATATATATATATATATATATATATATATATATATATATATATATATATATATATATATATATATATATATATATATATATATATATATATATATATATATATATATATATATATATATATATATATATATATATATATATATATATATATATATATATATATATATATATATATATATATATATATATATATATATATATATATATATATATATATATATATATATATATATATATATATATATATATATATATATATATATATATATATATATATATATATATATATATATATATATATATATATATATATATATATATATATATATATATATATATATATATATATATATATATATATATATATATATATATATATATATATATATATATATATATATATATATATATATATATATATATATATATATATATATATATATATATATATATATATATATATATATATATATATATATATATATATATATATATATATATATATATATATATATATATATATATATATATATATATATATATATATATATATATATATATATATATATATATATATATATATATATATATATATATATATATATATATATATATATATATATATATATATATATATATATATATATATATATATATATATATATATATATATATATATATATATATATATATATATATATATATATATATATATATATATATATATATATATATATATATATATATATATATATATATATATATATATATATATATATATATATATATATATATATATATATATATATATATATATATATATATATATATATATATATATATATATATATATATATATATATATATATATATATATATATATATATATATATATATATATATATATATATATATATATATATATATATATATATATATATATATATATATATATATATATATATATATATATATATATATATATATATATATATATATATATATATATATATATATATATATATATATATATATATATATATATATATATATATATATATATATATATATATATATATATATATATATATATATATATATATATATATATATATATATATATATATATATATATATATATATATATATATATATATATATATATATATATATATATATATATATATATATATATATATATATATATATATATATATATATATATATATATATATATATATATATATATATATATATATATATATATATATATATATATATATATATATATATATATATATATATATATATATATATATATATATATATATATATATATATATATATATATATATATATATATATATATATATATATATATATATATATATATATATATATATATATATATATATATATATATATATATATATATATATATATATATCTTTTGAGCTTTATTACTCGTCCCTCTGACGTGATCGGAGATTTTGTGTGTCCAATGTTTTTGTTTAGTTTAGAAATAAGACGATTTCGAAATTAATTATATATAAAAAAAGATTTTACTAAAACGAAAGATTTAAAGATTTTTCTAAAATTAATTATATAAAAGTTTGGGAAACAGAATTTTTTGTCTACATTTTATCTCATGACAAAGAATCGGTATAGATATTTTATATTAACATTTTTTGATGTTGGCAACATAAATTTGACGTTGACAAACACGAAATCATTTTCTTTTTGACTTTTGTTGTTACGTTGACATTCATGATTTGTTAGAAAAATATAGCAGTTGAGACGAAAATGGACAAAATTACAAAATTTATTTGGTGTTACGTAGTATACATATTGGTAATATTATCATTAACCTGTACAGCAGAAGAATGTGTACCAAAAGGACCTTGCTCTTGTGAATTTTTAAATGGCACAGGTATTGACTTAGCGCCTGCCGTAAAAGCATTATTTTATACCACACAGACATATCAATTAAAGAACAATGGAACGCAATATGAGTTGAATACATATTACTACCATCCTTGCTTTGATGTGTTACTTAAAGAAAATTCAACAGCTGCAGTTAACACGTGCGTGAAGCCACTATCGGTAAGAATATAAAATTTTGAGTTTTGTTTCATAAATTTTCCTTGTTTGTACAGCCTTTATGACTGTATACTACCTACCTATATATAAAATAAATCCTATCTAAAGATTTTCTTGTTTAAATAACATATTATAGATTAAGCCAAACCAGTTTAGACAATAATTTTAGCTTTTTTATCGATGATAAATAATTAATTTCAGATATGTCGTCATAAAAATATCATGAGCTTGAATTCAACAGACACATTCAAAATAGATGGTGGTAATAATGAATTTTTGGGACAAACAAATGTATCTAAGTTTAGTGCTGATGGACTATCAATTGTTTACTTCAATCCTCCATCGTAAGTATTGCTTTATTTTATATTTAATGAATAATCTAGACTATTTATGCTGTATTCTGCATATGGCAGGGTAGGTAGTGGAAGTCTAGTGATAAGAACTCTATTCTCATCAACCCCAATTTATTTAAATTTTTATTTCTATGAAATTTCTCCAATCTTCAGGACAACAGGAGTAGCCAAACTCCATGCTTTGTCTTATTACCAAAGCAAAGAAATAAAAATCAGTCCCCTGAGTGAGAATCAAGTTTAATACTGTTGCTTATGTTGCTTAGAGTCAGTTGCTGTGCCGCTACATCACAATGGAGTCACCACAAAGATAATTTGAAATTTACAAATTACATATAGAAATTAAACAAAAATTAATTATTGAGGTCATTATAGAGTCAAACAGTCTAACACTAAATATCATGGTGGTTGGTTCACTTGTAGAGATTGAAGTCTAGGAAATAAATTATCATAATAAATAATTTTTATCAGAAATTTCATGTTTGGTAAGATGAAGTACAATATTCAATTCTACCATTCAACATGCTACATCTTATGGATGACTCATCGAATTATGGATATATGAGATAAAAATAAAATTAAAAAAATAATCACTATCAAAATATCAATTAATTTAAATAGTCAAATTCAAACAAAAATATTTTCAGTTTTTTCTATATTTTTTATTTATTACATAGAATGTATGCTATGTATTATTTAATAGTATTCAAAATGTTATATTTACAAGTACAACTAAAACAAAATTCATATAATAATTTTAGCATATAAATTGACATATAGTTAAGATAAATGAAATTATTTATATGATGGCTATTTTATTTATTTAAAAGTATTTATCACAGTACAATCAGTTTATTTAACATAATCATTTTAATTAAAATACAAATAAATTAATCACAGTAGGAAAAAATTAAACATTATATTTAGTAATCAAAATCTATAATCATATATGCATAGTTTAGAGCATCAACAATTTTGTACACTACAAGAAAAACTGGTTTTGTAAATGAATGCTGTCCAAAATATTCAAAGTTTCAAATAATAATAGAACCAGTTTTAGGTCAGGTTAATACTGTGGTGCCCATAACCTGTTTAAAAAGGAAAAGTAGGGCCCATTTATATAAATGTCTATAATGTTGTTGCATACTGTTATAGTTTGTAATTTCATTATGAGCATATCTTGGTCCAGGATCAAAACACCTGTTGTATGTTAGATTCAGACTCAGTGAAATTAATTATTTTTCTTTTTTTACTCTGGTAATACTACAAAGGATGGGTTTGAGTTCCTCCGCTCAATATGCATTGTCTCAAGAATTGGGTGGAATGTAGGGAATAGAGTGTCTTAACACTATGTTCTCTCTGCTTGACTTGCTATATATGGAATACAGCTAGGTAACAGCTAATAATATGATATTATTCACATTTAAATTTGATGCTAATGTAAATTTAAAATAAAAATAATTTATTTATCAAAAAGAAAAAGTGATTGATTTTTCTAGCTAATAAACATACAGCCTATCAATGCATAAAATTCACAATAAGATGAAATATAATTAAGAAATGTTGATGATATAAATAAACTGTTTAGAGGTTGTTGTGGTGCAATAGGTTTGTCCTTTTGTAGACATGATGGTTGTGAGTTTGATCCCTACGTGTATGAGTTAATTATTTCCATTCCCCCCCTTTGGTGGTTAAAGTGCGGCATTTAATTTCGCCATTCAGCACGAGATGTCTTAATAATTGAGTGGTGCATGGAGAATGGATTGTCTTAATATGAAATTTCCACTGCATACCCTACTTTTTGCCGCTCAATCCGTGAAACTGGAAAAGGCTGTTACTAAAAATCATTCATGGATGATGGAAATGCCTTGATATGTATTGGATCAAATTGCACAACCTTTTTGATTTGTCGCAACTGAAAATGAATACTGTGCTGCTGTACCACTCATTGAAAATTTGATGATTTTTCTTTTACAGAGAAACAGTGGTAAGGCTAGTATGTGCTGAAGTTGAGGGTAACCTACAGGTGATTTCAGAGAAGGAGCCAAATGATTTGGTAATTATTTTTTATTTTATTAAACAACTTTTTTTTTCAGGCCGCCTTGGCGCAACGACACAGTTTGACTGTAAATGCAACGGTTGTGGGTTCCATTCTCACTATGGGGATTTTTTTTTATTAAAATCAAATCAAATCAGCTTCACGCTGTATCCCGCACACAGCAGGGTAGGCAGAGGGAACCTAGTGTTAGGACACTCCGTTCCCCACTTTCCGCCGAATTCCGGAGGCATTGCGTGATAAGTGGCAGAACTCAACGCCGCGCTTTGCCTCGACACCAGAGCGAAGAAATGGAAATATAAATTTTAAATATATCATCTCCTCGAGTGGGGATCGAGCCCACAACCAGTCAATTTTACAGTCACACTTTGTGCCTCTGCGCCACGACTGGCCTTTTTTTTATTTCTTTGCTTTATTACCAAAATACTCAACACGTAATGTTTCGAAATTTAGGCAGTGCGTGATTAACGGGGAGCTTTACACTTGCTTCCCTCTGCTGTGATATATGCGAGATACAACGGGTAGCTACAAAATATTTGTCCAATTATATATGTATTATTAGGTTGTAATGTAAATTGTTGTTCCAAAAATATCTAAATTTATTACACTATCAGACTGTACACTTAATGGTTAAAAATAATAGTGCCATCTTCACTCAATACAATGATATTATTAAAAAAAGGGGAAAAATCATAAAGGTAAATGGTGTAATATAATAAATAGCAAATAATAATAGTTGTAATATAAATATGATAGCACAAAGCATTTTGTTATGAATAAAGTTTACGTAGCTGTTCTATTATAGTGTTTTTAGATTTAATATGTAGTGTCACCATACAAGTTATCATTTTCCAAGGATAGTCCATATCAATTACCGTCACATCTTTATTTTGCGGTTTTAATAAACTTCTTGAAATTCCATATTTAACATATGATTGTAGAAAATAGTTAAGTATGTACATATTTAATCTACACCCACTTTATGCTGTGGTATATAATTTCAGACAAATAGTCGACTATACTATAAAACCATAAGATTTTTAATTTTTTTCAGAAGCGTATAGACCATAGCCACTAGGTTTTATAGTTATATAGTCAAGATTTTTCATTATAATATACAGTAAAGATTTTTTGTTATTTAAAAGGAAAATATATTTCTTGGCTTCGTGGCGCAGGGGCTCAAGGTTTGACTGTGAAGGTTGTGGGTTCGATTCCCACTCGAGGAAATGAAATATTTAACGTTTTCATATTCTTCCTTCTTGTGTCGAGGCAAGGCGAGGCATTGAGTTCCGCCACCTTACACGCAAGGCCTCCAGAGGTTTCCTCCGGAAAATGGGGATCGGAGTGTCCTAACACTAGGATCTGCCTATCCTGCTGTGTGTGGGATACAGGAACGTGACGCAAAATAATACTGAGCCAATTTCGTACATATTATATGCAAACAAATTTAACAGTTTAATATAGTGATTTTTATAAAATATCGCGTGACTTTATTTCATAATTTCATGCAATCATCACAATGGCGACATGGTAGGCTACACACATACATACATTTATTACACAAAATATTCAATAGCAATGTAATTATGTTGTTTAGGAATAATGTTAGAAGTAGAAAGTTATATTTAGAGTAATAAAAAAATGATTTTTTTTCTAAATTGGTCATAATTTTACGTTTACAGTTGTTAGATAACATTTACATTTATGTTGTAAAGTGGAAATAGGTCGATTGTAATTTAAATTTAATTGACTGTTTAAGAAATATTTAACTACTTCTATATCAATTAAAATTTAGACATAATTTAAAACCCACCTATATGTATAATTTAAGATCCCCGACAAAAAAGCTCAAAAAAGTGAACAAACAACTAAAAAATAACTAATACTAACTAATCTTTAAACGGCGCCAAAATATTTTTTTGAATAATAATAGCTAAGAACTGGTCGTCTTTCAAACAAGATGAACTAAATCAAAATCGGTTCATCCGCTTGGAAGTTAGCAGGTCAAACTTCAAAGCTAACAACTCTCTGTTTTCGTAGGGGGCTAAAATAGAATATCATTTATTACTTACTGAGCCAGTCGTGGCGCAGGAGCACAGGCGTGCGAATGTAACGAGACAGGTTGTGAGATCAATTCCCACTCGAGGAAATTGAAATATTTTCATTTCCGTGCTCTGGTAATTCTGCCACTACACTACTATAATACAATGCCTTCAGAATTGGGTAGTGTATATAGCGTGAAACTACTTCTAGAATATTTATTATATATATTTTCGTAACTTTTTGGTATAATGTATAAGTAAAAAATATATATATGTATAATTTCAGGTTCTAGGTTTCTATTCAAGAGATGCTTGCTTAAAGAAGCTTAACGAACCATCTGATGCGGGCCGTTCTGTGGGATCAACTTTGCTTGTGATATTTTTCTCCTTCGTCATATTATATCTTGTATTGGGAATATGTACAAAGAAATTCCTTATGGGGGCTACTGGACTTGAAGTTATACCCAATCTTACATTCTGGTCGGATCTACCTAATCTTGTTAAGGTAATAATTTAAATTTAGTTTTAGCAGTAAGTTAAATTAGTTAGTAATATTTGGATTCTAGTTATTTTAAATAGGTTCAATCTAATCTATAATGAGTCACACCAATGTTTTTATCATCTAAAAGAAAAAGATAGCTTGAGAAACAGTCATCCGTTTTATTTTATTTCTTATCTTCAAAAATGACAGATATTAAGTTTTAAAGAACGCTCTTCGCGGCAGAATCCTTCTAAGCGTTTCATTGTTTTTTTTATAATAAATCAATAAAATAGTTAAGTAATATTGTATTGTATCAACTCCAGTGAAAAACACTCCAAAAATTGTTTTTTTCTGCACCATAATGTAAAAATATTCAGAAAAAGTTGTTGATAAGAATAGATTCTCTCACAGCCTTTTATCACGTGCATTGTTGTAAAGACCATTAACTAACATAATTATGAGTTTAAATAGTTATAATGAATTAATTGAAGGGCGAAACGCCGTTGAATTCTGCCACTCAACACGCAATGCCTACAGAATTTGGTGAAAAGTAAGTAACGGAGTGTCTTAACACTAAGTTCTCTATGCCTATCCTGCTAAATGCGGGATACAGCGTAAAGCTGAAAAAAAAAGAAAATTATTTTAAAAGAGAATAGAAAGAGATCCTGGTCCGATTTCGATGAAACAACACTACTATTGCAAGAGTATGCGCATTAAATGCAAAAAGTAACTTTTTTAGTTGATGTGATGGTGTGACTCATTGTAGAGTAATGAACACGTAACGGTAACGGTGATACCTACAATTTACAGCAATCTTGTGTAAACGCGATGCTCGTGGATTCGATTCCCAGTCGGTGGAATGAACTATTTTCATTTCTTTGCTCTGGCAATAAGACAAAGTGCAGCTATGAGTTCCGCGCGCTTCCCTCAATAAGTAATGTCTTGTGGGCTACGGTATCGTGGCGACATTAATGGGACGAGACCTTATATTCAACTCGTTTATTATATATTTAATTTGGTTATTTATACGCTACAAAACAATAGCGGAAAATTATTTCACAATTGTATTTGTAGCGAATAAATGTAGGACGCTGATGTAGTGTGTTTACAAATGTTGTTTATGAACAATATTAATGAATGTACAATACGCCTATAGTCTCGAATATTGAGCTGTGCGTGGGGAACCGAGTGTTTTAACACTACGTTCTTGCCTATTTCTCTTTATACACGCGGATTACGGTACGAAGCTAAAAAAAACATATTCAATTATAGGATGGCTGGGCATTCGCGATAAACGGTTTCAAGCTACCAGCAAGAGGTCCTGGACCAGCGACCTCCCCCGACCCCAACAGCTATGACAGCATATAACATCAGGTCAACGAAGGTCAACTCGTCCTCATCGAGTAATCGATGTATCGGAGATTGTATCGATATATCGAGTAATCGATATATCGATGAGGGTGTTTATTATATGTTGTTATTGAAAATCCATTAGACTTGACACGCCACTACAGGAGTTCCATTTGCAGGTAATTTTATAGTAAACTATCTAAAATATTGTATTATTCCATTCAATTATATTTTTTAATAAAAATAACAAAAATAAGTTAAGACTAAAACTTTCTGTAAATATTTATTGTTTATTATTTTTACAAAAAAATATTGACGAGTTTATTATTGAATTATATTACCTATAAATTTATACATTTTCTTGTGGCGTGTTTCGTCTATTGCTTTTCGTCTGTTTCTTTTCCTAAGTGTAATAAAGTGTAATTTATACAGTGGTGGATTTACACATTTTCAAGGTACACGCTGTAATTTTTTTGTCGCCATTGTTTCTATAATTGTGTGTACCTAGATTATTAAATTGCATAAGAATCGATTTTGGACATATTTCAAAATTTATCCGAAATAAATAATTTTCTAAGAAATCTGGCTGCATAAAGAAATGGTTTCGCAAATTTTCTGATTTAGTTCAGGCCTAGTGAGCAATAGTAGCAGTAGGCTTTACTGGTGAATCCCCCACTTATCTTAATACTATGTTAAATTACATAAAAAAGAAAAAAAAATCATATGCATTCTTAATACATCAATTTTTAAATAAAATGTTAAATTAAATAATAGATTACACTTTTTAGGTTGCTAATATAAAATGTTGTAACTAACTCCATATGAATTGAATTAATGGATTTTAATAGTCTCTCGAACCTTTCGATATTTTTATTTTCGAATCGATATTATATTACTACTTTAGTTTTGAAAAATAATAGAGTATACTTTTTTGTTAATATTTTTTATTACCTGTGACTTTTTATGATATTGATTAATAAGTATCATATAATAAAATATACAATTTTTTACAATTTATGTTGAAAAATGTTTAATATTTTTCTTATTGTTAAACATTTTTTAAAAACTACAGTGTCAATGAAAATGATATTATAAAAAGTAACAATCTCACTCAATATAGAGAATTTTTTTATTTATGTTTATTGTTGTTTGTTGTCTTCATTATATTGGACTCTATTATTTTTTGTTAATATATTTTTGTGTGTTTTTACCTACCGATCTTTTACATTTTTCTACTTTAATAAATGATTTATTTTTTGAAAATTCGGTCCGCAAATTGGTCGCCTTATATACAAACCTACCAAGCCTGCTGGTGAATCCTCCGCTGAACTCACTACTATATTAAATTATATTAAAAAAATAAAATAATAGTATGCTTATTTAAGACATTAATTTTCAAATAAAATGTTTAATTAAATAATGTGAAATGCACTTTTTAGGTTGCTATAATGTCTACAAAGACAATGTAAAATGACGTCGCTATCTCCATATGAATTGATTTATGGATTTTAATAGTCTCGAAACTCTCGAACCTTACGATATTTTTATTTTCGAATTTATTTATATTATATTTATGCTTAATTTTTTGTTAATAACACTTAAAATGAAAAATGTTTAAAAATTTTCTAATTGTTGAACATTTTTTAAAAAGCTACAAAGTGTATCAATACAGTCTTAATAAAAATGATATTATATCTTGCTCAATATAGATGAAAACTCTTTATTTTTTGTAAAAATATTTTTTATGTCTTCTTAATTGTCGATCTCCTACATTTCTCATTTCTACTTTAATAACTGATAGTTTTTTTTTTCAAGTGGTAAATTTCTCATTAAATATATAAAATGTATATCAAATGTTTTATGTTATTTCACTATTCAGTCATTATTTAACACTAATCATTTGTATGCATTTTTATAGCTACACGCTGTATCCCGCAAATAGCAGGCACAGGTCTTTTGTATATGTATTAAAATTGATTCCTTTTTTTCATTAGTTTCTATTAGGAAAAAGATCAAAAGAATCATCGTTTTATTTATAAAATGTTTCAAAATTATAACATTGTCACTTAAGAAATCTGTCTATACTGTCTGTATACCAGGGCCTGTATTATAATAAACTGCTCTCAATTCTGATATCGATCTCGAGAGCAACCTTGAGATGCTGTTTTCATTTATAGGTTATAATTCATGAATGAAAAGGGCATCTCAAGATTCCCTGTTCCCTCAACTGTAACTCATTTAAACAACATGTCAAATATGATTTTTAAATGAGATGAACAGTTAAGACATATTTAATATATAATTATTTTTTAAAATAATTATTATAATGTCTTTCAATTGATTGATTTTTTATTGTTGTCAATTCAATGAAATATATCAATTGAAATTTATTATAAAATGTGTTTTCGTGTGTTATTTTGTATTTGTATGTAGATTTTAGGTTTTAATATTATATACTGTAGTATATAGTCTTAGATATTAAATTGTTATACTTTGATTAAAACGAAAAATAGTGATGGGCAATTTTTTTTTGTTAATTCATTTCATTTTTAGTTTGTTTTTAGGGCGAATACATTTTTACAACAAAACTATATTTATATATATTGGCACTAGGTTTTTTAATGCGAAGTTCCCTAATATTTTATAGGAAAAAATGTTTTAATCATGCTATTTTGTGAAAAGTCATTCATTTATTTAAAAAAAGCCTTCTGTTAATCTTGTAGTTTATAAAGATATCAATTGAATAGTCATCTATTTTTAAGACTTAAACATTTTTTTGTTCAAAATATAAAAAAGAAATAATATTTTTATTGATATTTTTTATATGACTGAGCTTTACATAATTTATATATTTTTTTTTATTATATTTCTTATTATATATTACATATTGTTATAGTCCTGTGTAATTTTAGTATTTTCTTTTGTGTCAATTAAAATGTTCGTTTATAAAAATGATATAAATGTATATTTTTCTCTATAATGTGTATAAAATTGGAAAAATATATACATTACAGTTATTATTTATGATTAATGAACAAATGTTAAACTTGAAAATAGAAAACAACATATATTCATATAAATGTAACATAATTAGGTACTTTGTAAATGAGTACATTGTTTTGATAGTAAAGTTCATAGTTTCAAGCTATATTAAATATACGTTTTTTGTCTTAGCGAAAGTAAAACTTTACTTTTTCTGTAAAAAAAAAAATTTGTTCTTGCCAGTATCCTTTGTTGTTACTTTAATCATAACAATATGTGCCAATCAACATATGTATAAATCATATGTTGAAAGTTATATTTTTGTAGTTACGAAACTTATTCAAATGTGTATATTTTAGTAAAATGAAACTAATATTTGAGTCTAATATTTAATACAAAGTGTTTTAGCGCCTGATAAGTTATTGTTGACTAACTTGTCTGAATGTTTCTTAGATATAAATATTCAGGTAAACAAATAGATTTTTGTAAGCACTTTTGAATGGAGAAATAAGCATGTAGCTATCGCTGTACACCGGCTCGAAGTTTTCTTCATTCAAATTGACGTTTGTAAGTACTTTTGAATTATAAAATGAAAATGTTACTATCATCAGCTCAGAAAGCGGTTCTATGTTCGAAATATTAAAATTGACATTTGCAAGCCCATTTTAATCCTCGAATGAACTTGTTGCCATCACCAGTTTCGATAGCAGTTCTGGTAAGAAGAGCAGGCAACAAATCTAACAGCTGCTCTTTTCTAATAAAAGTTGTAATCTTAATCTGAAATAACAAAATGGTGGTATCCTGCATAAAATTTAAATTATAATTATTTAACGGCAGCTTATCAGGTAGGTCTTCATCATGTATTTTTCTAGTACTATATTATAACACAGTGTATTTGTATTCTGTCACATATCTTTATATAATATACTTACTGTTTCATTGTTTTGGACCAAGGGTTTATTATTATTATCTACGTTATATAACCGTATTTGATAATTTCGCTTTGCACAAAATTAACAGTGAACGGTGTGGAGTAGAATCTCTTTTAATAAAGATTTAAAGACAAAATTATTTTTTTTATTTGTTAAGATAAATATCATCTCTCCTTTCTATAATCTAATATAATATCTTTCTATATCTATTTTTACTGTTTTATTATAAATAAAACAGTAAAAATATTTTATCTGTACATTTAGTAATTTTGACTGAAATGGATATAGGGACACTTAAAAAGAAATAATAGAAAGCAAAAATATATTTTTTTAATTTCTTGTATCTCTTTTAATAAAGATTTAAAGACAAAATTATTTTTTTATTTGTTAAGATAAATATCATCTCTCCTTTCTATAATCTAATATAATATCTTTCTATATCTATTTATAATAAAACAGTAAAAATATTTTATCTGTACATTTAGTAATTTTGACTGAAATGGATATAGGGACACTTAAAAAGAATAATAGAAAGCAAAAATATATTTTTTTAATTTCTTGTCTGTCTGTATGTATGTCTGTCTGTCTATTTGTATGGTCACATTTTTCTCTGAAAGTACTGAACCGATTTACTTAAAAGTTTCACCAATTGCTTTGTTTTAACTCAACTTAACATTGTTTCATAAAAGTCGGTTCACTAAAAAAAGGCATATTATTGACATTTATACATTTGAATGAACTCAAGGCATTAGTTTACCTGCGAATGTTATATAGCAATCGCGCTGGTAAGATTCTTGGCTAACGAATGACATTCGAAACGTCTTAGTTATATGACTGTTGATAAAAATATATATTTTTAAAGCACTTTTATACAATATTTTATACAATAAAGTAAACAAAATTGAATTGTTAGTGCAGATTACTTTCATAAATAATAACAGTTAAGTTTAAGTCGTAATTAATTCAACACTTAGATAAAGACCGATTTGATCTTCAAAGAAATATTAAGTAGATACACAGATTCCTCGGTACGTTCGTTTGAAATAAATCTATATAAAATGCCTAAAACCAGTCTTTCTACGTGTACACTGTAATAACTACACATTTACCAATTATACATTTAGCCAATATTATATGTAACTAATTTAAAAACTACAGGAGTTAATATGTAATTATTACAGTTATTTTACAAAGAATATTATGAATCCTTCAAATCAATAATTTAATATTAAAGGCTCTTTCTGAAAGAGTAATTTAAATTATTCACTGACATCAGCACATTTAACAGAGTTTTACTAAAATGACTTCAAATATGATTTCCTTTCTTTTTATCTACGTTATGTTTCTTAAAACTCTGTTAAATGTGCTGATGTCAGTGAATAATTTAATTTACTGCTTCAGAAGCAGCCTTAAATGTTAAATTATTGATTTGGGTAATGATTCATAATATTCTTTGTAAAATAACTGTAATGTTTGCATATTAACTCCTGTACAGTTTTTACATTAGTTACATATATTATTAGCTAAATGTACAATTTGTAAATATGTAGTTATTACAGTGTACAAATAGAAAGGATGTTTTTGGGCATTTTTATATAATTATTTTAAACAAACGAACGAACCAAAAAATCTATGTATTTACTTGATATTTTTTTGAAGATCAAATCCTTCTTTATCTCTGTGTTGAATATATACGACTTAAACTTAACTGTTATGATTTATGAAGGTAATCTCCACTAACAATTCAATTTTGTTTACTTTATTGTATAAAATATTGTATAAAAGTGCTTTAAAAATATATATTTTTATCAACACTCATATAAACAAGACGTTTCGAATGTCAATCTTTAGCCAGGAATCTTACCAGCGCGATTGCTATATAACATTCGCAGGCAAACTAATGCCTTGAGTTCATTCAAATGACGATAACTTTTTTTTTAATGAACCGATTTTGATGAACTAAACTTTAGTAGTTAAGTTGAGTTAAAACAAAGCAATTGGTGAAACTTTTAAGTAAATCGGTTCAGTATTTTCAGAGAAAAACGTGACCATACGTATAGACAGACAGACAAGAAATTCAAAAAAAATCTTTTTGCTTTCTATTATTCTTTTTAAGTGTCCCTCTATCCATTTCAGTCAAAATTACTAAAAAGTACAGACAAAATATTTTTACTGTCTTATTATATATAGAGATTAATATTTTCATTCGACACCATTCAACACGAAATGCCCCTAAAATTCGGCGGAAAGTGGAGAACGGAGTGTCCTAACACTAGGTTCCCTCTGCCTACCCTACTATATGCGGGATATAACGTGAAGCTAAAAAAAATATTCACAAAGAGTCCCTAAGGTAATTCATTTCTCACCAAGGTAAGATGTTAATAAATGTTTAGAAGCTTTGCCTATCAAACGGTGAATGAATATTTTTAGTGTCATTCCGGCAGAAGGTGCAAGACACTCCGTTAAAACACTCGGCCCTTCACAGTCCGCTATAATTCGAGACGCTGCGTGTTGAGTGGCAGAATTCAACGTTGCATTTTGTTGTACCAGAGTAACTAAAAACTAAAAATAATTCATTCCCTGAAGTGGGGATCGAACCTACAGTAATCTCCTTTGTAATTACTATCCTCGAGCGCCACGACGGCCGTTATGGCAGTATTATTGATTAACATAAATCAAGAACATAATCATAAAGGGCTCTTATAATTCTTAATTGGTCTAACCACCAATTATCTCCTTGGCTTGTAATTTCCAAACAAAAAAAACAGATTAGGCAGTATTAAATAAAAATGCAAATTATTCAAAAATAATGTTTTATTAAGCTAAATTAAATATTAAGTGTGTTTGTAGATGGGTAGCGTGAAAATGAAGCTACTATAGCTATATTATAGAACGATGTATTGTATTGTAGACGTATCTGTGATGGTATTACTGCAGTACGAATCCATACTGAAAAACACATTGAATTTATATTAGGTACGTATTTAATTATTTTCACGTTTTGTTCCTCATAGTTTGGTGGACATAGAAAACTTAGTGTCAAGACACTCTGCTTTCTGCCCAATTACTACATATTGCGTATTGGGGCTAACTCAACGCAAGACCATGTCTCATCAGAGCCGGGAAATGAAAATATATAAAATAAATATTTAAAAATAAATCAACTTCACGCTGTATCCTACACAGCAGGCAGGCAGAGGGAACCTAGTGTTAGGACACTCCGTTCCCCATTTTCCACCGAGTTCTGGAGGCATTGCGTGTTGAGTGACGCAATTCAATGCCGCGCTTTACCTCGACATCAGAGCGAATAAGTAAAAATGTAAATAAATATTTTTATGAGTTTCGAGTGGGGAATGAACTCGCAACCAGTCGATTTTACGGTCACACTTTGTGCCCCTGCGCCACGATTGGCCTGGGAAATGAAAATAAATGAAATATAATCTTTTCCTCGAGTGGAGATCGAGCCGATAACCATGTTGTTTAGAGTTAGATGCTATCTCATATGCTACGATCACTTCCGGTTAATGTTGATACAATATAAAATATTTAAGTTATGCTTAACTGAAGCCAGTGGCGTAGCTGGGGGGGTGCGAGCGGTGCAGTTGCATAACTTATATATAGTTATTATAGTTTTGAAGCAATAAAAATTTCTATATTTACTCTACTGTGTTTTGAAATCTGAAATTATTTTAATCATTTTAAAGGGCATCAAGTCCTAAGCTGCACCAGGCAGCAAATACCCTAGCTACGCCACTGACTGAAGCCGTGCCGCATAGGGACAGAGTGTGACTGTAAACGCGACATAATGTGGGTTCGATTCCCACTCGAGGAAATGAAATATTTAATATTTTTATTTCTTCGCTCTGGAGTCGAAGCAAAGCGCGGAGTTTAGTTGCGCCCGTTGCGTGTTGAGCGCAATAACTTCAGAAATCGGCGAAAAATGGGATCTTAGAGTGTCTTAACATTAGGTTCCATCTGCTTACCCTGCTGTGTGCGGGATACAGCGTAAAGCTAAAGCTGCTTAACTTACTCTTGCTTCGTAATAAATAACTTTTTCATACAAACATTAAGAGAGAGGATTTTTTTTGATATTGATACAAGATATACTAATTTACGAGTAAAATTAGATTACTGTGTGAAATTCAAATTCAAAATTAATATTTAACCAAACTTACCTGAGCAGCATTTTCTGTCAAGCAAATGGCTAAGAGATTTGACCTCTCGCAACCTTTTTCACCATCGGAAACTGTCTCCAAATTTACTGAAATAAATATTCTTAAATCATCTATACATATAATAAACCTACCTCATCGCTGTCTGTACATAGAAAACATATAAGAAAATCATTTAGGGGCGTTTATTATTATAATGACCCAAAACAGAGATTTTTATTTATTTATCTGTTTGTGGGTTTGTCTGTGTGTCTGTGCGTTTGTTAACGCTAATCTCCAAAACGGCTTAACTGATTTAAATGCATTATATTTTGGTAGTGTCTGTTTTATTTCAATCCATTCATAAATAAAAAAGTAATGTCAATGTAAATCTATGTATGAATATTACCTAAATGAAATTAAAACTAAAATAGCTTCACGCGGTACCTTGCACACAGCAGAATAAGCAGAGGGAATCTAGTGTTAAGACACTCCGTTCCCCACTTTCCGTCGAGTTCTGAAGGCATTGCGTGTTGAGTGGCGGAACTTAACGCCGCGCTTTGCCTCGATAGATATTATCTTTATAATGATAATGTTATTAGATTACAAAAAAAATTCAAATAAAAAATGAATAGTCTAGTACAAGCGGGCGATATTGTGAACTAGTTTAAAATATAATATCTTAACTTTAAAATACCTTTACTGCAAAACCCATACAACTCCTTTGCCTTGTCCAATTTTACTTGATCATTCATGTAATCCTTTTCCGATGTTTTATATGCTTTTTCTTTAACATACATGCCTTTGTCATCAATCTATAAGAAAGGATTAAAAAGAAATGTACTAAGCGGATTTTTTTTAATGTGTAAATGTTGTTTCAGAAGTATTACCCATTCGATTCTCTTGAAAATACAAGCGACAAGACATTTTGCACTCTTCGACTCAGGTATTTTATGTTTAGTCTTCATTTGTTGTAGTTCTTCCCCGGTGACGGGATGTTCTTTGCTGCATTCCACCGCTTGTTGGATGAACCATTTCTTTATTTCGGTTTCAGTTCTGGCCTATTAGGTATTTAAAAACTTTGTCATAAAACATATTATGAATATAACTAGGTATATTATTATGTACGAATAAGACAAAGGTTCTGGTTTGTTGAACAAAGGCATAGCTGATCCGAATCCGCAATGAAGAGATACACAGAATGGCAGGTACTAGCGAGGATGGCACAGTGAGCATGAAGAAGAACGTGCTCAGCTGGTTTGGGCACTTCGAAAGAATGAGTGATGAAAGAATGACAGAAAAGATTTATGATGGAAAAGTAGTGGTAAGAGGGGTAGGGGGAGACGTCGATTGACCGTCGAAAACACAGTATGAAAGATACTGGAGGAAGGTCACGTAAAAAGCGCCCGGCGGGCATGTATTAAGAGGTTGCGTAGCGTTTGGCGCTCCGTTCTCTCTGATTATGTCTTAAAATAAAACAAGAAAATTTACAATGGATAAATCAGAAAACTTTTTCTATTTAAGTTAATATAGGTATTGTACCTAAGAATGCAATAGAATTCAAGTTTTTCTTAACTTCACTTTGCATCCTGCACATAACATGGTAGGCAGAAGGAACCTGGGAACGTAATGTTAGGAAATTCCATTTCCTTTAAACACTTCTTCCGTTCTGAGATTTCAAGTGATTCTTTTCTATATTTTACTATTTATATGTGGATCTTAATATCTAAGAGATTCGCCATATATGTATAACTACATAATAAACTGGATACTTACAAGTGTCGTTCCAATGAAACAACAAATAAATAAAATTTGCAGCAACGTCTCCATGGTTAAGGCTAAAACTTTACTAGCTTAATTTTATGAAAATACCATTTTATATAGTATTTATTACCATTGTGTATAAAATTAATATATAATGTTCTTTTAATTTTGGGCAATCAATGTCCTGTGCACACAGAACGTTGATTGCCCTGAACATTTTTTGCAAAAAGTATTTATTATATGAATTAGAGGCCAGTCGTGGTGCAGCGTCACGAAGTGTCACTGTAAAACTGACTGGTTGTGGATTCGATCCCCAGTCGAGGAGATGAAATATTTACTTAAATTTATGTTTCCATTTCTTCGCTCTAGTGTCGAGGTTAAGCGCGGAGTTGAGTTTTGCCACTCAACACGCAATGCCTCCAGAATTTGGCAAAAAGTGGGGAACGGAGTGTCTTAACACTAGGTTCCCTCTGCCTATCCTGCTGTGTGCGGGATACAGCGTGATGCTGATTTATTATGTGATGTTTTTGTCGCGTAACTAATTTAGGAGCACGTCTATAATTCCATTTGCATTCATGTTTTTAGTTACTAATTTAAAAATAAGAATACTTGCAAAATCCATTCCTACCTTTAATAAAATCTGAACTCTCTGAACTGAACAGTGTTTGTATATACTCGTAGATGATAAATGAGAAAAATAGTTTTTGGGGGCAATCAACAATGTAATTGTAATAGAAATCAAAACATTTTTTTTGTCCGTTTGTCTTTTTAGAATCCAAAACAATTTCTTTTTGTCGGTTTTATCAATCGGTTCATTATTAAAAAAGTAATACTAAATATAAAGTATTTTGTCCGGCTAAATTGCTGTAAAATTATTTGAAATTTTATTTTTTTCTGTATAGACGTTGCCTAATAGTAGAGAAAATAGAAATAGACACATTTAGCTACAATTGGACGAAGCCAGAAGCGGGTCGCTAGCATACAATACGCAAATAATCGAAGTGTCACAGCCTTTCACAGATCATTGAGTCCCCAGTGATTCAAACGGTTAGAGTGGCGGAACTCAATGCCATGCTTTTGGCTCGACGCCAGAGCGAAGAAATTTATGAAAATATGTGTAAATAGTTAAATAAATATTTCATTTCCTCAAGTGGGGATCGACCATTAATGAACGGACTAAATAAATAATTTTAGATGAAAATAACAGTGTGATATATTAACAGTTTCTCTTAACGCTGAATGCGGAAGATGTATAAAGGGGAAAAAAGATACATATGAATGTCTGTATGCATTCCGAGCGAGTTTTTTCTAACAATGATATTACGTAGGTATAGCTAATTGCCGCAACAAGGAAGACGTCCAAATAACTATGAATTAGTTTCTAGCGGAAAAAAACTGTGGCAATGCATAGTTATCTTTTTCTAGAACATAGTTTTATATATAGATATCTACTTATACAGTTTTATAAGATTTATATCAAACGCATTATGATATAACGATTTACTCGTAAGTAAAATGTTGGTAATGATTTATACCATATATATGTATATTGATCTATCTATATCTATACTAATATAATAGGGAAGAGTTTGTTTGGTTGACCGTGCTGGTCTTGGGAACTATTTATTAGTTCGGTTTAAACAACGTGGCAGTGGAGAAAAAACAGAAAATTTTGAAAAAAGACAAGAAAGCTAGAGAGTAGACTTACGTGCGCGCACTGCGTAATCGGTTCAAGCTAAGCTAAAGCTAAAAGTTCTAAAAAAATATCCGCGACAGTATATGTCTATAAATATAATATAGATACTTATATGATATTGTTTTGGTTTACCATATTTAAGGCAGTTAAGCCTTCAGAATAATTACACGTAACTTACTAATACACTTATTTGTATTTCTATGAAATTATTAGAAAATAATTATAATTTTAAAGTAATACAAAAAGATTTCTCACAGTATGCGGAATAATTCGCGAAAAGCGGGACATTGCCATTTAATTTTTGAGCTAAAAATCGGGACGTCCCGCCAAAATCGGGACACCTGTCAACGCTGGTCCATCTTCTTATTTTCATTATATAAAGGAGATTGAAACGATTGGATACATTTTTGGGCCAAGAAAATTTGTAAAGATATGAATATGGTATTATTTAATAGATTCAGATACATCATTTTCTCCCTGAAAATTTTGTCAGTTTTGGCAATCTGAGAGCTGAGTTATTAGAGATTTGCTAAAAGTATGGTTAAGTTCACATCTTCTATAAAACATCTTCTATTCCTATAAAATCAATCTTTATAAAGTAGGTGATTACTGAGGAAAAAATCTGTGAAAAATAAAGCAGTAGTCGTTAAAAATATCAAACAATGGCATCGAAACGAGTGAAGCAAAAAAATGCAAAAATCATTAGACAAGGTGTCAATGTCAATGTTTTGGCCGTGTGATCCCGGCCTAGAATAGGATCATCCTGGTACTGGTGGTGTCGTAAGAGGCGATTAAAGTACGTGTGGTAGAGTCACGTCGCCAGCAATGGCAACACNATCCATACCTATATTATAAATTCGAAAGTAACTCTGTCTGTCTGTCTGTCTGTCTTTTACGCAATCAGGGTCAAACCGCTAATTCAATTGTAATAAAATACTCATATAGAGATACTTGAGGGTCTTTGGATGAACATAGGTTACTTTTTTTCTCATATTTGTAATATTCTCGATATATACTAAGATATTAAAATAGGTTTCAATTTGACATTAAATTTCTTCTGCCATATTAATAACAACCGTTGCTAAGCAACCGTTGCTAGGCAACAAGGAATTATGTCGTTTTAAGTAAAGGTCGCCCAAAATGAGCTTCCTGAACGCTTACATGGCGTGCACTGACTCAATTTTATGAGACATATAAAAACTATGTTTTACAAAAATATTATCTTTTAAAAATCTATTAAAAAGTCCATGATGATGTTATTTCTGGAGGTTGAGCCACAGTAACCATTTTAAAATATTTAATTATTTTTTTTGGATTATTGTTAATATATTTTCTATAATTTCGTATTCAATCCTTATCAAAATAAATATAATAGTCACCTTTAGCATTTCACTTAGATTAAAATTATATTTTACTGTACATCATTCTAATAAATACTAAAGGAGATATCACTGAATCAAAATGAGTTAGCCTACGAACCGCACGGTATGACCGACCCGAACGACGGGCAGACGACGTTGACGATTTTGTAAATTTTTGTACATTTTCGATCTACTGTTAATATTTATGTGGTTATTTTCTATTTATTATTAATTTATATTTTTCTTTGGTTCTTCGCTTATTCGAGTAGTATATTAGTTAGATTTCCATTAATTTCTTGGCGTGGTGTAAGTTTTTTGGACCTGCGCGGCATCGGCATTATATTATTTAAGTATAAGGGAAAGAATGGTCGGTTATTTCAGTTAGGTTATCTGTATCGTTGTTATACATTTAATAAATCGTAATTTTAGTTTTTTGGGATTTTATTTGATATTGCTCGCAAAAATTATCGAATTTATTGTAGAAAGGAGTTTAGTTATTTCATATAGTATCTATGCATGCGAGCAAGGAAAACGTGTAAAAAGATTTTTCCCGGGTAAATCAGTAAAATCGATCACTGAAAGTCCAATAAAAATCAGCTCAGTTGTTCTCGACATTAGCTCGGGGAAAAAGAAATACAGACAGACAGAGACAAAAATATAAAATATTTTTTTNTAAGTTGTAACAAGCGTATAAAAATTTCGACGTAGCTTGGCGAGAACGCATGGCTTAGTGGTCAGAGCGCCTAGTCGGTTTCCAGGAGGCGCGGGTTCGAGTCCCGCTGCGTTCAAATTTTTATACGTTTTCTAAATAAGTAAATATTTTATTTTCCTAGCACTATAATGGATTATTTATATCGATAAAGGATCTAAAATATTTTTTCTCCGCTTCCATATTTTTAATTGGGCTAATTTTTGTTATTCTAAAATAAAAAAGAATACAATTTTTTTAAACCATATTTCAACTCTTTACAATTCGGCCCATTTTCCGTCACTATTAATCAGAATTTATATTCTACTATAGCCATTTAGATCAGGGTTTCCCAACCTTTTCTTGATCAAGGACCACTTATATCATTCTTGCTAGTAGGGACCACTATGTAAGTATAATAAAAAAATACTGTGATAATCAAATAGAAACTTTTTAATTAGATCTCAATAGGAACTTACATAAAAAGAAATAATAATATTTTACGAGAAAGGAGGCTGAAATGATTTCATACATTTTTGGGCCCAGAATGTAAAGAGATGAAAATGATATGATTTAATAGATTCAGGTACGTCATTCCCTCCCTGAAAATTATGTCAGTTTTGACAATCTGAGAATTATTAGAAGTCTGAGAGTTATTAGAAATTTGGTAAAAGTGAGGCTATCGCACAATTAACACAGCGATCCATAGCGTGGCAGTCGTTAGATCCAAAAGATTTCGGGGTCCACTGAGGAAGTAAAAGTCGTACAATTTTTTTTCCGCTGGTTGTCAATTAATCTGAGTGTTGGTATTATAAAATTAAAAAAAATCACAATTTTTTAGACCATGTCTCAACTCTTTACATTTGGGCCCAAAAGTTTCCGTTTCCTTTCTGTAATTCAGTGCGTCGTTGCGCAGTGTCACAAGCATGTGACTGTAACCGCGACGGTTGCGGGTCCTCTGGTAACAAGGCAAAGTGCGGTCATTTGACATACGTTCAATCCAAGCATTGATATGTAAAATCTTAGCTACACCTGTGGTGAGCAGACTGTGACTGTAGTAAGTCTTGTTTTATTCTGTCTCGTACCGTTACGGACGAAATCGGAATATGGCTGATTGTGTATTTGGAAGTTTCTGGTTTAGTTTATTATTATTACGGAGAGAGGGATATTTTTGTTTGTGAAGATCTTTGTAGGCGTTACAGCCTTTATAGTTTGCGGGATGATTTCCATCACATAAGACACAATGCATCTTAGGTTACGGCGTCAGTAAGATTTTGTGTGTCCATAAGATAGACACTTAGCACATGTAGGGATTCTGTGTTTTGTTTTTTGTGGCTCAAACTTTATTCGATAGTAGAGTTTGAGCCTCAAAAAGTCTCTTAGGAGACTCTTTATATTAAAAATCTCTTAATTGTTGGAATTTGCCTTCAGTTCTGTAACAAGCATTTGCAGTAGAGTTTTTGTAATTGCTTTCTTCATATTCCATGTGTTGATGAGTTTAATTAAAGCTTCTCTGATCTCGTCGATGTCTGTACAGGGATGTATATTTTTAAGAATAATTTTAAAAGCCCTATTTTGGGTTTGTATGTGAAATATTCTGTTCCTTTAGCATCTAATTCCATGACAATAATTCTATAGGCGTGACAAGTCTTAGGTTGTATTTTGACTAGACCTTTTGGTAGAACTTTTATCTTTAAAAGGTCTTCCACAGTTTCATCGAGTAGTTTAATTAGGGGTTGAATACTTCTTACTTCGATGTTGACTGTCGATGAATATGGGTAGAGGTTTTTGTTTGTTAGTTGAGGTTGAGAATTTCCTTTATCTTTTAACTAATGAGTTCAGGAAATGCGTTTTATTGTGTAAATGTGTTGGAAATGGCTGACTTAACCAGTAAGAACTGAGCTTAAGCTGTTTTTTTGACTTGACTCATTCTTTGTCTATTTTAGTTTTAAAATTCAGTCCACTTTCAGAGTGTTATTGTCAAATGACTCCACTAAGACAGCTGCGGTTATTTGTACTGATTTAGCTACAGTCAATGAGAGACTGTGATCTTGTCCTGTTAAATAGGCTGGGGTGGAAAGTGTTTTGTTTTGTTTGTTTGGTCACATAGCCGAGTTACTCCCATTCAGACTGTGAAGGCTAAAGTACTTCAATGTTCGCCAGATGCGTAGAAGGTGGCGCTAAAGACTGTACTTCCCAACAGCTATGCAGGATTAGGGGTGATTTATTAGAGAGGATTTCTTCCTCGTACCCGGCCAATAGCCAAGTCCGCCGTTCTCGCGAGACATGACCACGAAACTAAGGGCTGTGAAGGTCATTTCCTGTATTCACTGTGCAGACAAGTTCTGGTCTGGATTAGTCTGGTTAGTTAAACGCAGTCGGAGGGCGTACGTGTATCGTGAGCCTAGGATAAAGTGATAGATTCTACGAGCGCGAGCGATACCACCACTCCCTCTCCCCATTATAAAATATAATGTGCAATATTATTTACCTATTTTTTGCCTTTCGATTGAAAACATTATAAGTACCTCTTGTATTTGTATAGTATTTCCAATATAATTATGATTTCTAACTCAATTTTGTCTAGCGGCAGGTGATAAAATAATAAATACAATGTATTATAAAATTATAAAATATTTTATTAAGGAAAGAAAAAAATTGAGGGGTTATGGTTGTAAATACATTTGGTTACGTAGAACGAGGATTCACATAAATCTTTATAGTCGTCAACTGAAAAAGAAGAAAATATATAATTATAGTTAAATTGAGACCAACTCAAAAATTTATAAATTTTAATTTTTTTAAATATTTTTGAGTCTTTCATATTTATTTATGAATAAATAAAATCTTTTAAAATCTTCTTTTGAATCTTATTGTGGGTGCCATTTTTAGATCTGATTTACGCTCTGTCCAACTTATAGTTCGGTAGCCAAAAAAAAATATTGTAAAGACACTGTTCTCCGCTTTCTACTAGAATATAAGACTTTGACTGTTGTGCGGCGGAACCCAACGCACCATTTTCTTTTACCATAGTTGGAAATGAAAATAATAAATTTTCTTGAAAGGGGAACGAATTCACAACCATCGTGCTTACAGACAGACGCTGTCGCACTGCGCAACAATGGTTAACAGGCCATTGTAAAAAATGTAAAAGTTAAAGGAAAAAAATAATATCTTTTTTTTTCTTGTCTTTGGCTTGTAAGCATAAATATCTTTATAACTATATAGCAATATGATGACAACGTGATATAATTACTAATCTCGTTTGGTATCTGAAGTGTTGAGATCCCATTCGATTTGAGCTTCGAATAATAATTAACCGGTTAACAGTACTTCCGCGGATTTTTGTACCCACTAGGGTGGATTGAGGACAAAAGGAATTAAAAAAATCTTAACGTCTTAATATTGTTAATATATACAAATATTATGACTAAAGTAAGAAAAACTAATAAAATCTTACTTGTTTAGAAAACGTATAAAAATTTGAACGCAGCGGGACTCGAACCCGCGCCTCCTGGTTCGAGTCCCGTTGCGTTCAAATTTTTATACGTTTTCTAAACAAGTATTTTTCTTTCCTAAGTGTGGAATAACACTTTAAAAATAATAAAATCTTACTAGTTTAAATTTTTTTAGGGAAAGATTTATTTTTCGTCAATATATTGGATACGACTCCTATTTTCGATACACGGATTATTATAAATCAATATGTTAAGTGAATTCCCACTAGATAAAATTAAATATTTAATATTTTCATTTCGTAGCTCTTGTGTTGACGTAAAACAAGGCTTTGAGTTCCATATACAATGCCTCTAGAATTCGGCGGAAAATGGGAAACAGAGTTTTTTAATTCTAGGTTCCTAAAGCTAAAAAATATGTTATATGGTGTCACAGGGTCTCCTTTATTAATAGTCAAATATTACTATTTTATTATTATTATTTTTTTGTATTTTTTAATGAAACAGTACTGTATTTATATTTCAAATTACTTTCTTGCTCGAAAGACCCGTGAAACGATTTTTATTTCTTTTTTAACTACCAGCGTAGAGTTGGCGCTGATGAAATGGTGTAAAGACATTACATTACCTACTTTTCTGCAAGCTGTTATAGCTTCCTTCGCAGGCTCTTTTATTTCATCTGGAAATAGCAAATCAGCTTGTTTGATTGCGGCTTCGTAATTCAGTTTATTGTTTTTAATCTGTAATAATTATATAAATACTGAATGTGATACATTTCAATCATTTTTTCAACCACATGTTACGTATAATGTAATTAATAATTTTAATTTTCTCGCCTTTGTAAGCTAAATTTAGGACGTCAGGTTAAATCACAATTGGCTGGAAAGTGACGATGATGATGATATTAAAGTAAAGAATAACTGAGGACATTAAAAAGTTCTGATGTCGTAAATACATAATTTGTCGTTGCAATAACTATAATTTTTAATGGAAAAAAACCGACTTCTTCAATTTGCACCGGTTTCCATAATCAGAACTTAACCAAATTTTTATCAAACCCTTGAAGGTTATCCTTTTCAATAAAGAAAGAATCATCGAAATCGGGGCGGGATATTGAGTTATTCATCCATTTGTCGCGCACATACTTAATGCAGATTTAAGGCTTATGTTATTTTCTCATGGATACCAAGATATTAAAATGGGAACCACACGGAAAGCACTATCTTTCGGAATCGGATAAAAAAATATATTATACGCAATTAAATCCAAAAACATATTTTAATTAGTTATTATAATATTTATATTAAAACTTATTTTATATGTACCGTATTAGCCATTTTCATAATACAGGCTACGTAACACATTACTTCTTTTTCCGCAATAAACTCGCCTTTATTTAATGGGTCAATTTTTTCTGGAAAAATAATTAACTTTATTCATTAAAATGGTAATTTAAACGTGAATAAAACTAATATATTATTTAATAAAAAATAGACTTTGCTTGCGTGATTTAAGTGTATACAAATATTTCGGATATATAATATTTTCATATAAATGAAATTTTTTTATCTATCATACGTACATATATAATTGATTATTCAAATTATTAAATTCTGTTATTTTATTAATATTCTTCTATTTTAATATTATTTTATATGAAATCTAACGAAGTAGTGAGTTCATTTACCATCCGCAACATTATTTTTGGGTTGACAAGTTTTACGCATCATTTTTCCAGTATTCCTTATTTGTTTCATAGTCATCTGAGAAATATTATTTAAAATTATCATACTCCACATAGCTTAATATCGAATCTCCTTTGTAATTTACATATATTATATCTTAATAATATTTTGAGACCGTCGCAGTTACACGAGAGTGTGACTGTAACGCGACAGTTGTGGATTCGATCAACACTCGAGGATATTAATTATTTATTTAAATTTATATTTTCATTTCTTCGCACTGGTTTCGAGCCAAAGCGCGGCGTTGTGTTCCACCACTCAATATGCAATGCTTCATGAATTCGGCGGAAAGTGGGGAACGGAGTGTCTTAACACTAGTTTCCCTGTGCCTTCCCTGCTGTGTGCGGGATACAGCTGATTTGATTTTATTTTGTCAGTTATATTTTCTGAAAATGTTTAGTCGTCTCTGTTATAAAAACGTTATAAACCATTATAACGTTATGTTTATAATATACCAGTAAATAATTTAATGTAATATTTTAGTCTTTTAGTTATATTAATAAAATATAAACTTACTGCTTCACTGGTCGCTATTATCATTAATAATTTAACAATAACAATGAACACTGACATGGCTTATTGCCCCTAGTGTAGTCCTTGATCTTGTCAGTTCATTTATATGACGTGTGATCATTGATTAATGATAGACCTTAACTTGTCACGTATTAATGGTGTCGATACAGACTCCATGTTGCATATGAAAATAGGACTTTTTAAATTTAAATATATTTCTTATTTATCCTGTTATAAGTAGCTTATCTGTTTTTAAAGTGTTTTTATAACAAAAACAAGGTTTTTAAAAATATTTTTTCATTTAGATTTCAAGGTATGTTATTATCTAATTGTAATGAGCATCAGGTGGAACGTAATGTAGTTTTTGGCAATGGTTTCATATGCGTTGAGATAAATTTATTTTTTAGTTAGTAGTGTTAAATTAAAAATAAAAACCCTACATTTGTTAATTATCATTTTATTATTGTACCTTTTGCATAGGAGATGCACTTTTTGATTTGCTTGACAGTAATAAGAGGATATGTCTGTTATCAATCAATCATGTTAAGTAAAACGTTCTTATATAAATAACGAGTGTCCCTCTCAGTATCATTTCTTAGTATCTTTCAATATGCTTCAGAAAAGTGTTATTCTTTTGGTCGTTGTGTTAAGTTTTATTCATGTAAATATTACTTACGCGGTATGTTTAACTTTTTAAATATATATTTTTTTGTCTATTCGAAAAATAATGATCATATTATTTATTTTTTCATACTGGGATACAGCACATAGTATGGTAGGCAGTGGATATCTGAGAACCCAGTGTTAAGACACTTCGGTCTCTATTAAGACTCTTCCGATCCCCACTTGCCGCCGAATTCTGGAGGCATTGCCTGTTGATTGGCGGACATCAAGCCCCCCTTTGCCTCGACACCAGAGCGAAGAATGCAAATATTAAATATTTCATTCCCTCGAGTGAAAATCAAACCCACAACCGTCGCGTTAATCGTATAAAACAAAACAATTTTTTATATTCGCAATTATTATAAAAAATCTCAGGCGTAGGTACACGTGTACGTTAATGTATGTGATTAAATTAATGCAATTTCTTAAGGTGCTATATATAAACTATGTAATATAAACTAAATTATGTGTTATGAACAATAATTTTAATATAATTAGAAAATAGAAGGTCTGTTTTAATGATAGCAACGTTTAATGACGTCTATTAAATATCACTTTATCTCTAACGATACCTATAAATGACAGATAAACTTTGTACTTTGCTGTTATTTAGATGACAAGGCAACAGCTTAAGAATTCTGGGAAACTGATGAAGAAATCGTGTATGCCAAAGAACGACGTAACTGAAGGTGAATAATTCATATTGAATATACATCACATAATTGTATTTTGTTTATTTTTAGCTTCAAGCTGTATTTTGCACACACTCCTAGTGTGTGCAGGATACAGTGAGATATATTTATAATCTAAGAGCTCGAGATTCTCTGCGAGATGTTTTTAAAGATGCAGGTATTATTACAGTTGCTTCACAATTTGTATATTATAATATTCTGTTTGTCCGGCAAAATGTACAGTGTCATAGTAAAAATAGAGATATACATACGATAGGAACGAGAAATAAAGATAAACTTGTTACGCCACGTTTTCGCCTCCAAAAAGTTAATAAATCTTTTATGGGTCTGAGTATACGTGTATATAATAAACTTCCGCAGTGTATTCTAAGTTTGCCACTACCACAATTTAAAGTAGCTTTAAAAAAAATACTAACAAGTAAAGCTTATTACACTGTTCAAGAATATTTAGAGGATAAACATGTATGGAATTAATGTCTATTGAATGTGATGCAGGATAGCTGCCAGTTAATGTAATAAAATTATATATTATACCATTGACTTTGAAAAGAGCAACTGTTGAGTTTCTTGCCGGCTCTTCTCAGCAGAACTGCCTTCCGAACCGGTGGTAGCTTTTTATTTTTTGTTATATGTTCATTCGACGATTCAAAAGTGCTTATAAATGTTTATTTGAATAAAGAATATTTTGAATTTGAATTTGAATACAGCAGAAGAGAGTATGGCGTGCTTATTGGCGGATTCATGCCTCGATACCAGAGCAAAAAAAAATAAATACTTAATTACGTCGAGTGGGAATCGAACCCACAACCTATCGTTTACACCCACGCGCTTGTGCTCCTGCGGCACGATAGGCCTCATATCAATTTTATGTCGAAAATATAATTTTAGAGAGAGTATTTTTATTGTATAGCTTTTTACAGTGATTTTATGGTTTCTACAGCAATGTAGTTAACTTAGAGGTAAATTTGTAATTAATAGTTTTGTAATTGACTTAATTACCAATTATAAAACAGTAATTATTCTTTGATCCCATTTATGGTTATCTAAGTATTCAATACGCACGTATAATTGCAATTTTTCAAATTACAGACATTGTTCATTATTCTAGGCTAGTGACTGGTTGTGGGTTCGATCCCCACTCGAGGAAATTAAATATTTATTTAAATTATACAGCGTGAAGCTCATTTATTCACTATTCTATACAAATATAGCGTCCGTAGATCGATTCGCAGCGACACGGCTACTATTTGCTTAGACAAAGCCCAACCCTGCGACAAGCTCTGGCACAACGTCCTGCTCTTCAAGCTCCGTCGTATGGCACTGCCAGACTCTCATTCACTTCATTCGGGAATACCTGTCGAATCGCACGTTCCGATATAGATTAGGAGAGACACTAATGATAGTGCCTCTCCTAATCTATAGAGGATGACCTCTAGACCAGTTCGGGCCGGAGTCCCCCAAGGCTCCACACTTTCACCAGCACCAGCGACATTCCGCGTACAGATAAAGTTGAACATGCGATGTATGCCGATGACACCGCCCTTTACACCACGGATCACTCGGCTTGGATCCTAGCCGAAAGACTGTAACGAACAACGAGCTGCCAAGGCCCTAGGCGATTGGTTCAGCAAGTGGCGATTCGAAGTTAATCCGGAGAAAAGCGTCCTCTATCCTCGTAAGCGTCCTCTATCCTCGTAAGCGTTACGAGACCGTCTATTTACTACAGAGATCGACTATTTACCTACAAGGCAAACCGATCCCCTGAGAGTCCCTAGATTCAAAACTCTGCTTCCGGTCGCACATCACGTATGTCAGAAACAAGGCTACATACGTCATAAGCAGGCTATACTCGCTCATTTGCAAGAGGAGAAAAATGTCACTTCGGAACAAGCTTACATTCTACAAAACTTGTATCCGTCCTATCATGACCTATGCTTGTGTCGTGTTCCCACACTTCAAGATAGACCTCCTTCAGAGGGTCCAAAACAAATATCTCCGAATGGCATCCGGATGCCCATGGTACGTACGCAACGTAGATAGGTTATGGGTCCACTACACAAAGACACAAAGATTTCGGATTAGAATCGCTAAAGGAATTCGGCAAACGCCAAGTTTCAAGTTTTTATTTAACTTGCAGTATTAATTGGATAGTTGGTGTGTGTGAAATCTAACAAGCTCAATTTGAATCACTTCTCAGTATCCGATTAAGCTGAAATTTCGATTACGATTTCAATTCTGATGACAGTGAAGTTACATTTAATCAATATTGTTGTTAAACCAAAATGGCGGATTACAAATTTTTGCTGAAACCACCTATTATGGATATCAAATGAAAAAGCTTGTTTTGTAAAATACAATAGACCATAAAATAACCTAGAGACTGAATAGTACAACTGACCTTTTGAATAAAAGCTTGTTTTTGAAAAAGTTTTATTTTAATTAATATTGCCTGGAAGAGATCAGTTTCAGTGATAAAACCGTCTTTACTATTTTTTTTAGGTTAATTTAATTTCCTCGTGTGGTAATGGAACCCACAACCATGTTGCTTTTAAAGTCACACTATGCCCGTGTGCCAGGACTGGCCTCAAATGTAAAATATTGTTGGTGTAATAAAGCATTAAATAATATTTTCTGACAATACAGATCAAATTGGGCAAATAGAGCAAGGGAAATTTCTAGAAGAGAAGAATGTAATGTGCTATATTGCATGTGTATACAGCATGACACAAGTTGTAAGTATTAACCTTTTTTATTATTTTTTATTTCAAAATGGTAATGATGAGTTTTGATTAAAAATTCTATACCAACTCCACGCTTTTTTTACCCCCGCAGCAGGGTAGGCAGAGGTAACCTAGTGTTAAGACACTCCGTTTCCCACTTTCCACCGAATACTAGAGGTATTGCGTGTTGTGTAGCAGAACTCAACGCCGCGCTTTGCCTCGATACCAGAGCGAAGAAATGGATATATAAATTTAATAAATATTTCATCTCCTCGAGTGGGGATCGAACCCACAATCAATCGATTTTACAGTCATACTTTGTGCCCCTGCGCCACGATTGGCCTCATTAAAAATTATTTTCAGTGCAATTCACCCTAGCTTTTATTACTGCATTGTAAATATTTTTTATATAGATCTTAATCTAAGCGTATCAATCTTAAACACACTTAAATATTATGTAATTAAGACCAAAAGACTTTTGTTGTTTGCATTGATTTTTTTTTATATTTAAGGTAAAAAACAACAAATTAAATTACGAGGCAATTATTAAACAAGTGGACCTGATGTTTCCGCCTGATATGAAAGATGCCGTCAAAGCCGCAGTAGAACACTGCAAGGATATAAGTAAGTTTGAGGCCAACTAGTCATAACAATGATATTCTAAGTGCTAAGAGAGAGTCATTTATTTCAGCTTCACGCTGTATCCCGTATGTGGCAGGGTAGGCAGAGGGAGCGTAGTGTTTAGACACTCCGCTTCCCATTTTCCGTTGAATTCTGGAGTGTTGAGTGTGTGTTGAGTGGCGAAACTTAACGCCGCGTTTTGTCTCGACACTAGAGCAAAGGAATAAAAATAATGAATATTAATTATGCCCTGTGACTGCCCTCCAAAGCTAAGCTGCTAAGTTATTATCAATATTATATTCTATTTAATATTAAATTATTAAATTAATTGTATATCAAAATTTATAATTTTATAGATCGATACATGTCGTCAAATTACATAGCAAACCGTAACTCCAATGAATATATAAAATGACAAAACATATTTAGCAGTTTCTTTTTTCGTTTTAGGCAAGAAGTACAAAGACATATGTGAATCATCATATTGGACAGCTAAGTGTATGTACGATTTTGATCCGAAAAACTTTGTGTTTCCTTAATTTTTATGAAATAAAATTTTATCATCAATTTAAAATATTCAATTGATTTATTTATAATACCAAATATCACAATTCATTTACGATTTTTTTATTTTAAATTAATTTCTTATGTTATTCTTGATCGATCGATTATGATTCTTGAATATTATACAGCCTATCTAATGTACTTGTCATAAATATTTTGTAACTTTAACACACCAAACGTTACAAAATTCTTTATATTGGAGTCTAACTACGATGAGAGTTTTTCTCTAAAAATGTACAATTGGAATAATTTATGTATCAACTTAATAAGAAATCAAAACATATCAATTATAGTTAAAGAAATAAAATGAAAAAAATATTTTTAAAATTTATATCAAAGCTTCCAAATTATTTATCTGTATTTTTGAATATGCGTAACAGCAACCGCCATTATATGACGTTGTACGGTCTTGTAAACGAACTGTCAACAGATCGCTGCAATATAAATACATATCTGAATGTGAATTTGTTTTCAACCCCAACTGGCGTCACAGCGGAGTAGCATTGCGACCAGCGTCGCACGAAATTTGAAAATGTAATATTTAAATTTATTTTAATTTAGTGGTTTATTTTGACGAATAAATTGGTTAGGTTAGACTGGATTGTTATAATTATTCATCATGTGTTCCCGATCTCTAATATTTCAATAGAAAATGCTCATTACGCTCAAACATGTATGCAAAATCGGCATTTCTATATTTTTTATAGTTTAGGTGGAATGTTAGGGTCAGATTTATCAGATGTTCGGGATCTTCAATTTTTATATCTCAGTAGAAAATCCTCATCACACTTAAGAACTTTTGTAAGGGGCTAAGAGTACTACAGTTCTGTATCAGGTGTGAAAGTCTTCAAAATCAATTCTAGCCTACATCCTGCCCACAGTTGATAGTTACTCAATAAAAAAAAGTTTTATCCAAATAGATCCAGTAGTTCAGAAGATGTGTGCGTACAGAAAGACAAACTGACAGATAAAAGTTTTAAAAATCATAGATTCTCGTTCTATTAGTTATTTTAAACTATTGTTTTTACAAATATATTCAATATACACTCATAATATTTAACTGTTTTATTATAGTATAGACAAACGTTAAACCATTACATCATCTAAGGAATAATTGTTATTTTAATAAAGACATTTTGTTGCATTGTCAACTTATAAGGTCAGCATTTATTACAGTGTACAATTAACATCTTGAACAATATAATAATAATCTTAACACTTTGAATATATACCTATTTAGAATAATACAATGTAGTAAAGTTTACAAAAACCATTAAAATAATTAAAAACAACTAATCTTTAAAATTTCCAAAATGTGTTTAGAGAATCTTTTAAAGGTAAACGAGACCTTAAACGTTCTGTCGCAAATATTATGTCATTATCTAAGTTAATTTAGGGGTAACTCAATTACGTTGCGAATTTAAAATTTTTGGACGTTTACTTAAATTATAGACAATTTTTAAAAAGTGATTTTCATTTGAAATTTTTTCATTTTGAAATAACTGTTTGGGCAAATTAGTTGAAATTTAAATCGATGTTAAAATGAACTATTGTGCAATGTTATCGTTCTTGGTTATTATGAGCATCGATATTGTTACTGGGGTGAGTGTTATTTCGAAATGATAAATTGATTTTAAATTTTATATTATTTGCTTCTTATTATTTAATATTAGTGTATAAAAATGTATATTTACTAATGATCTTTTAACTCATAGATGAGTAGGCCTCAACTGAAGAAAACTCTGACGATAATGAAGAATCAATGTATGCCAAAGTATAGAGTCACTAACGGTAAATAAACACTTTTTTCATAACTTTGTATTAGATCTTAATTATTTCCAAAATGGTTTGACTTTTTATATATTTTTATGTGTTTATTTTAGAAAAAGTTGGACAAATTGAACAAGGAGTATTTGTAGAGGATCATGATGTTATGTGTTACATAGCGTGCGTTTACAAAACAGCCCAAGTCGTAAGTAAAATAGTATTTGTTTTTTTTTGTAAATAAACTGAATAGAATTGCTTATAATATCGATTTCCAATTCTTTTCTATCTCTTAGTTTGCATTTAATTTCATAAAGAAGTAGTACGTGAAATATCATTTAATAGAGAAAAGCAAGTATTTTATTGTGCATATTTCTATATATAATAAGACACTAAAAATATTTTGCCTGTACATTAAGTAATTTTGATTAAAATAGATATTGGGTTACTTAAAAAGAATCATATTATAAAAATCAAAAATATTTTTTTGAATTTCTTGTCTGTCTGTCTATCGATATGTATGGTCTCATTTTTCTCTGAAAGTACTGAACCAATTTACGTAAAAATTTGACCAATTGCTTTGTTTTAACTCAACTTAACAATTAAAGTTTGTTTCATCAAAATCGGTTCATTAAAAAAAGTTATCGTCATTTGAATGAACTCAAGGCATTGGTTTGCCTGCGAATGTTATATAGCAATCGCGCTGGCAAGATTCNGTTATTATAATATAAGATATTATATGTTATTTTAATTTTTATCTTAAAATAAATGTATTTTGGTCAAATTCTAAACTCTTATAATAAGTCAGTTATTTAATCATTACACCATTCATACATGACGAATGTTACAATAAAAAGTAAATAAAAAGAATTAAACTGATTTTACCGCTCCCACACCGCGATCGTGTCTTCGCTCCTTTAATCGTTAAGTCGTTTCTGAGATAAGTCGACAAACAGAAAAACCAACAAACAGACAAAATTTTTAAATAAATTGTTTCTGGTTCTATTACTTTGTTAAATGGCCCCAATAATAATTTTTAATAATTTTAATGAAAATCGAAAATGCCACCCTATGGCTTTAATAATTTTCACTTTAGAAATCTTAAGTGCGCTGCAAGCATACATTATTTATTAAAACAGGAACGTAATTCCCTGTACTTAAACAAACAAATAATTCACAAATTTAAGCGGGCGAAGCCGCGAGCTGGTCGCTAGTATTTAATAAAGATATTTAAGATTTTGTTTTTAGAATAATTTATATCTCGGAAACGGTAAAATTTCGGACTACGCTATATGTTGTAAAATTTGTTGGAAATTACCTTCTCTGTCAATTTTTGTAAAGATGGATAGTATATATTATATTGTATAAATCTTAATTATAATGTAATGTTAAAGTTATACTACTTGATGAGCGTTTTCCATTAAAATATAAAAAAAATAAACTGATTGTTTGTAAAGGTACTTTACGGACGAATATTTAACATGCTAATGTTATAAGAAAATATTAATATAAAATTGCATACTTTAATTTTTTATTTAATTTATGAATTATCACTGGGTTGCTATTATTTTGTTCCAAATTCGAATGGAAATCTAAGAAGCGTCCCTTTGCTTACCTGCTGCATGTTTTAAATGACAAGCGGTGATAAAGGTTAGTACAATGGCAAGGTTCATAGAAACCATGCAAAGAGATTTGCAAACAGCGACTAATTCTGTGTAAGATCTAGAATTTGATGGCAAGGATTGAATTCGCGTGCCTCTGACTATACTTTTACAAATATATTGTTCAATATATTTATTATATTTTTTTTATATTTTCCAGGTTAAAAATAAAAGACTTGATAAAGATTTAGTTTCCAAGCAAATTGACGTCCTTTACCCGGCTGAAATCAGAGAAGCAGTAAAACTGTCAACCGTTAAATGTATTCCCGTTCGTAAGTTTTGCACATTATTTAATAGACGAACTAACTTGGAATTTCGATTCAAGTTAACTTAAATACGACTCTACACTACTATATTTTATAGTACTAGCGCATCACTAACATTTTGTTTTTGGATAAAGATAATTTAACCATCTACTTCACATTCAAATAGAAAATGTTATCATTCCTATAATAATAACAAATTGTCAAATAATAATAAATATTAATAATAAATTTTATGTTCTTAGGGTTCCCTACTTTTTCCCCAAAAGAGAATTTGAGAAAAAAACCCCTAAAGGAATCCTTATAAAATCAATTTGTTGTCCGTCCGTCCGTCTGTCTGTCTGTAAAGAGTCTTTGTCTCAGGAATGCTTGGAGATATCCAGTTGAAATTCAAACTATATAAAAAAAACATTTGAAAAAAAGTGTATTTCTACATATTTCGACAATATAAAGGGAATAAAAATTAAAAGGGGGACTTCCATTTGATCTATAATTATGAAATTTGGCAGCTAGCATCTACAGGTCTGTCAATTCGAAATCTAAACATTAGTGGTAAATCCTAAAAAGTAATAGCCTTAAAAAAAGGGGGGGGGGGGGGAAATTTTGATATTAAAGCTGCTAGTGAGTCAAATGAGGTAACAGATGATAGGGCTTTGTTTGCATATGCAAATTCTTATTTTATTTTTTTTATGATGTACTAATTGAATGAAACCCTCGGTGAGCGCGCCCGAGTCGCACTGGTTCAGTTTTTAAATATGCTACATTATTAGCATTAAAGATATAACCGAATTTGGCGGAAAGTGGGAAGCGGAAGTGTCTTAATGGAAACGGAGTGTCTTACACAGGTTTCCAGGTTCCCTCTGCGTATCTGTCTACCCTGCTATGCGCGGGATACGTTAAAAAAAACACAGCATGGTGTCCTTTCGTGAAGTTGTACCAAAGATATGGAGTAAATACTTTTTTTCTCACTACTTATACTTGTTCGTATATTGACTACTTAAGCAATTTTATTTTTCCTTTCAGAATACAATTATGAAGACGAATGTGAGGGGATTTTTTATTCGGTTAAGTGCTTGTACGAGGATAATCCAGCTAACTTTATCTTTCCTTGACTGATCATTTGCATTTAATGTAAAAATAAATTCATTAATCATGAAATTAAATAATTCTTAATTATATATAAATTATTAAAAAATTACATAGTTTTTATTTTGCCAATTTCGAATGTATAGTGTGATTTTGTGCAATATCATCATTGTTTTAATATTATCAAAATAGATTTTTATGAGAAGCAACTCCTAAATACATGATGTTTTAAGACTACTGTTCATTTATATATTTTATATATTTCGTGTAAAGCACATGTGTTTATATGAATGTGTGTAATTGCGTATTATAAATTGCATAAAATGAGAAAATTTAGCGTGTTGGTGTATATATTGATAAAGATTTAGTCTCCAAGCAAGTTGACGTCTTTTACCCGGCGGAAATCAGAGAAGCAGTAAAACTGTCAACCGTTAAATGTATTCCCGTTCGTAAGTATTACACATTATTTAATAGACCAACTAACTTGGAATTCGATTCAAGATAACTCGTATTACTAGGTATACACGACGATATTTTATTGTNGATTTTTATGAGAAGCAACTCCTAAATATATGATGTTTTAAGACTACTGTTCATTTATATATTTTATCTATTTCGTGTAAAGCACACGTGTTTATATGAATGTGCGTAATTGCGTATTATAAATTGCATAAAATGAGAAAATTTAGCGTGTTGGTGTATATATTGATAAAGATTTAGTCTCCAAGCAAATTGACTTCCTCTACTCGGCGGAAATCAGGGAAGCAGTAAAACTGTCAACCGTTAAATGTATTCCTGTTCGTAAGTATTACACATTATTTAATAGACCAACTAGGTCTATTAACTTGGAAAGTTAACTTGGAAACTTGGAATTCGATTCGAGATAACTCGAATTACTAGGTATACACGACGATATTTTATTGTACTAGCCATTATGAATTATTGTACTAGTGATATCTTTATGATACAAAATATATTTTTTTTAGCTTCACGCTGTATCCCGCACACAGCAGGGTAGGCAAAGGGAACCTAGTGTTAAGACACTCCGTTCCCCACTTTCTGGCGAATTTTGGAGGCATTGCGTGTTGAGTGGCAGAACTCAACGCCGCGCTTTGCCTCGACACCAGAGCGAAGAAATGGAAATATAAATTTAAGTAAATATTTCATCTCCTCGAGTGGGGATCGAACCCACAACCAGTCGGTTTTACAGTCACACTTTGTGCCGCTGCGCCACGACTGGCCTCAAAATATATATATGTTTTCTTACACACATTCTATTTTAATAAGATGAACTCATATTTTTTAGTTCAAAATATGATTAAAAGAAAATTATTCAAACGTTATGCGAATTGAACGTCATAAACAATTATTATTGCTAGCTCACCCACTAATCAACTAAGAAATTAAACAAAAGCATATAACTATTTACTTTGAAAAGTGCATATTTACTGTCCATTCTATAATTAATTCGCCTTTATAAAAGGTAGAATGTAAACCAACAGATTGTTTATTATATCTTGATACCAATAGATCAGTTGTGTGATATTAGGAAACATGGATCAAAAAGAAATATCGCTTTTGATTATTTTTCTCATGTTTGGTAGCAACACAGACGCTGTAAGTATTGATTTCATATATTGCAACAACATTGTAAAGTAATGTTCATCATAAATCATTTTATTGTACAAGTTCAAATGGAGAATAATGTTAAGACACTCCGTTCCCCACTTTCCGCTGGACTCTGGAGACATTGCTTGTTGAGTGGCAGAACTCAACGCCGTGCTTTGCCTCGACACCAGAGTGAAGAAATGAAAATATAAATTTAAGTAAATATTTCATCTCCTCGAGTGGGGATCGAACCCACAACCAGTCGGTCTCACAGTCACACTTTCTGCCCGTGCGCCACGACTGGCCTGTTTTACTTTAGTTAAAGCATTATGAGCTATGACTCAATAATGTCTATATATAAATATGTTTATATGAAATTCTCAAAAGTCAGTCCAAACTACATGTGATTAAAATGATTATCTTGATTATACCTAATTCACTGTGAGCGTCACGCGCCGGTAAATAACTATTATTTCCTACCCGTGCATTTATGTTAGACTTCATTTTACTTCGATTCTATAATTTAGAAATATACAACACATACATACCTATAGTACAATTTTAATTAAATCAGTTCATATAGTATTGGTTTTCCCACCTTAGTTATAATAATGTATGTATAAAAATAAAGGTTATTAAAATTAAGAAGATTATATATTATAGTTACATACAGAACGATTAATATTGTTTTATTTGAATTTTAGATATATATTATATTTATTAATAAGTCTTCCTATGCTCAATTTTAGATGACCACTTGATTCTACAGTGTCCCCTAGGTGGAGCAGAAGGTCTCCACAGTGCTCCGCCATCGCGCTTTTTTTTCGTTATTCGCTCCGCCTCGGACCACGTTTAGTTCCGCTGCCACTGAACGCCTCCAAGTGTGCTTAGGACGGCCACGTTTCCTTTTCCCTTGTGGTGTCCATTCCAGCGCTCTTCTTGGAATGTGATCGGGGGCTTTTCTTAGAGTATGCCCAATTGTGTTATCTTATTTGGAGGCCAATCGGCGTCTCGGAGCAGAGATCCCACAGTTTCTCGTTGGAAATCTTATTAGGTCAGTAGATACGGAAGATTTGTCTAAGGCAACGGCCAATGAAGACGTGGAGGGTCATCAAAAATATTACAAAGACTTCACGTTAGTGTGGTATATTTTTATGTTCATTTTACGGGTTGATTTTATCGACTGCCACACGGGCCGCAGTTGTGCAAAGGTCGCTCACCCGGGCTTTGCCTATCCTAGAAGTGATGTCCTCTTCTGTTCCTGCAGTCTCCGTCTTGATGCTACCAAGGTATGTGAACCACTGCACTCGCTCTATAAGTTCCGAGCCTAGTAACAATGATGTCGAGTTTCTTTCTTCAATACGCATTTCCTGGGTCTTCCGTGCGTTAATATTCAGACCTTTCTTAATCGGCTCACCATCTTTGACGGAACATCTCTCTTCTAGGCTGGACCAGTGGACAGTGTCAAACGCTTTTAGTCGCGTCGCCTTTTGGTCGCGTTATTCAGATCTCTTAGTGGAAATTTTCTTAAAATAAAATAAAATTTTTGAATTTTAGATGACTAGGCAGCAATTAAAAAATTCATCAAAAATGTTAAAGAAAAACTGTATGGCCAAAAATGACGTAACGGAAGGTATGCTGTTGCATTTTTAATAGAGACTACAGTACGGTCGACGAGTTATGGCCGCCCTGCATTTAAGCTTACTGATGTTTTGCGCATATTTCACTCGAAAAAAAAAACGAAAACGAAATACTCTAAAATCAAATCTGAGCAGCCATCTCACAGTTAATTTACGGCGGCCATAACTCGTCGGCCGTAGTGTACAGTATCTAGGTTATTGAGAAATGTAACTAATTATAACTTTGCTATACAGATCTAATTGGAGATATAGAGAAAGGAAAATTCATTGAAGATCAAAAAGTAATGTGTTATATAGCATGTATTTATCAAATGTCACAAGTGGTACGTAATACTTTATGCGTATATTTTTTTCTTTTCAATATTTTTAGGTATATTTCTGTTTTCCGTTATTGTTACATTTATAAATTGGTGCATTAGCTAGTTGTTCATTTATCTTTACAGTTTATAAAATTTTACATCACATTTATAATATATCAAAATATTATAGACAAAGTAGTTTTTTTATCTTCACCACTTCAAATGAAAGCACAGTTTTAACTATATAAAAGCCTAATATAATTAAAACAAAAGAGATTTTGTCAAAAATGTAAAATTTTAAGCAAAGTAAATAAAAAAAATGTGTGGTGCCGGTTTAGAATAGCACCTCCTCATCTCGTGTCGTGAGTGTCGTAAAAGGCGACTAAGGAAACATAGCCAAAAGGAAATGGCTTGCATCATCTCCTAAAAACCTAGACCAACTGGGATCGCCAACCCGCCTGCCAAGCCTGGCGATTATCGTAAATACCCAGCTGTAAAAATGCACACTAAAACGGCCCGTAGTCCTAGGCAGCTGCTTTTCTTAGCTATAGTAGTGGCTACGATAACAGCAGAATCCAGTTATCACAAGCAACGACTTGACCTGGCAACATATAACACGCCTACACTGAGAACTGACGCGAAATTAGAGTTGGAAGAAGCTATCAGTAAGTTATACTGGGAAATCATTGGCATATCTGAAGTCCGGAGAGAGGTGGTCGACACGATTATCTTCAATTCTGATAAAATACTTTATTATCGTGGCATACCTGATAGTAAGAATATCTAAATGATATTTGTTGAATGTTATTCAGGTTTACGCTCCGACTTCGACACACACAGACGATGAAGTAGATGCTAAGTATGAGGACAGCTACAAAACTCACTACACCGTTGTAATGGGAGACTTCAGCAAAATGTTGGGGAAAAATCAAGCCTCAATGACTTGAGAGTGAAAACGGATGGTAATAGCCGACTTACTTGTATACGAGCTATATTAAATATTAGCATCAAGTTTGAACGGTCTCGACTGATAAAGTCTATATGTATAGATAAACGCAAAAGCTATCAAATCGAACTATAAAACTGCTTTGAAGTCTTTGAGAATAGCTTGCATGTGGACGACCTAAACAGCAAGGTGGTGGAAACAGTTCATACGGTATGGTATCCAAGTACTTTAAAGCCTACGAAACGTATTAAAGAGGCTATTGAGCTGAACCAAGGCTCCCGAGGCCAGTCGTGGCGCAGCGGCACAAAGTGTGACTCTGCCTACCCTGCTGTGTGCGGGATACAGCGTGAAGCTAATTATTAATAAAATTATCGTTGTAAAAGAAAACGCCATGTGTTAAGAATGACGCACGCAGACACTAATCTATCAAAGAGACAATATCGCATCGCATCACGAAATCGAGTCGTAGATAATGGCGGTGAAGTTGAAAGTTGTTTAGATTTATTATAGAAAATAGCATATTGCTTAAAATAGAACAAGAGATATCCCTTTTTCGTCCGACTATGTTTTTTTAGAATAAAAAGTGACACATCGACTACGTTTCGTAATTCGTAGTATTCTTGTAGGTAAATGTTTACGTTAAAACTGACTCACAAATAATAAAATCATGAAATGAAAATAATAATCCTACGTCTTAACTATTGAAGAATCTCGATATTTTTTTTATGTATGAGTTGGAAATATTTTGCCCTACATATATGCTACTCGCAGGAGTCCATCCTGCTTATACGGGGTGGAAGAGTCTGCGCTCCTTTTACATGAGCAGTATATAGGATAAAATATTTCAAACTTATACCTAATGAAATTAATCAAGAACCCTCAATAGTTTCGATGTACATTTTTTTTTTTCATTTCAAGATGTTTATCTATACTATATTTCGTATGTGTGACGCAGACGACTAGATTTTGTGAACGAGGTGTGTGCGGCGATATCGTTTTGATAGGTTTTTGGTTGCGTCATTCTTGACAAATGGCGTTTTATTTTACGATAATTTTATTAATTCTTTTGTTTCAAAAAATCACTTAGTCATTTTTAGAAAAATCTCCTTTGTTTTAATTGTATTAGGTGTTTAGAGAGTAGTTAAAACTTTGTTTCCATTTAAAGTGGTCATGACAAAAACACTCTGTATATAAAATTGTTTTCTTTCAGGTCAAAAATAATAAATTAAATGTTGAAGCTTCAATAAAACAGGTAGATATGATGTTTCCTCCGGAAATGAAAGATGCAGCAAAAGCCTCGATTCAAAATTGTAAAGATGTTTGTAAGTACTTTTCGTACTTTGTACCTACTTTATCATATATTTTAGTAATATTATTTTATTAATTTATTAATTAATAGAATATTTCATTATATTATTATTTTTGCTTTACCGTAGCGTTTGGCGCTCCGTTTTCTCTGACTACCCCGCTAGGGATAAAGCGTGAAGTTAGTTGTAGTAGTAGTAGTAGTAGTAGTATTTCATTATATATTTTCATAATAAAATATCTATTTAAATATATACTTACTGAAATATAGTTTTTTTTTATTTATTTATTATTACTTTAAAAAGGATTTTACAAATAAAATTTTTCTCGTCAAGCTGTTAGGCTTAACGGCGAAACGCGCTTGTTATTACAAAAAATATATATATATCTATTTTTAGCAACAAACAATAGCATGCACTTATTAACCTTAAATATAGAAACATCAGCTCAATTTAATGTACATAACGTATATTTCATTTACAGCAAAAAAATATAAAGATCTGTGTGAAGCATCGTTCTGGACAGCGAAATGTATCTATGAAGACAATCCGAAGAATTTTGTTTTTGCATGAATTTACATAATTAAATCTGAAAGAAAACATTTTGTAAAATATTATAAGCAGCAGAATAATAATATATATCCCTAAATCTACATAACTGAAAAAATGGTCATAATTTAATTCAAATTTTAGGAAAAAACAATGGTTTTTACATTTTATATGTATATGATTATTTATTTGATAAATATATTATTTTTAGTAATTATTACCTTTTTTTCATTGATAAAACCTTTTGACCCGCGGTCATGGGGAAGGACTGCGGAGTGGGTCATAAAAATCTGTTTATTAAATATCAGTTATTGCTATTCGAACGGAGTTCTGAGACGGAACGGAGTGTTTTAACACTAGGTTCCCTCTTCTCTCTACTGTGTCCCGCACACAGTAGAGAGCTGCTTCTGCGTGAATACGCAATATCATAATGTCTTAATAGTATTTCTATAATAGTTAAAAAATATTGCTGTGAATCGTTATGCTTGGTAAAGTCAGTACTGAATTTGAGAGCGTAGATAGCGGAATATCAGCAATAAGAGATTCTAAAATTTCTTGTTCCATGTCACTGGGATGACTACTCTCATTTCAACGGTCTTCCTCACCATAACTACTGGTCTAATGACGCAGAATCAGAGTAAAAAGACTCTTGAAAAATCGACATTAATCGGAAGTCACTCTTGTCGGTACTTACTAACTTTTTATTCAATACCTACAAAAAAACTAATTAAAAACATGTACAAACTAAATATTAGCCATATGAATTATAAATTGTTGTGACTGTAACGCGACAGTTTTTTTAGTTTTGTGGGTTCAATCCTAACTCGTGGGAATGAATTATAATATTATTTATGAATATATTTTAATTTTTTCGTTCTGACACCACGGTAAAAGCCTGCGTTGAGTTCCGCCACTGAACAGTAGAAAGTGGGGAACGGTGTGTCTCAACGCTAGGTTCCTCCGTCTACACTGCTATATGCGGAATATAGTGTGAAGCTGATTATTTTTATTAATTATAAACAACAATCAAAAAAATAACATTAACACATAAATCCTCGGTATACGCTCCATAATGGCTCGTAATTGTTATACTACTCTTTTTTTGTTCGTATAGCTCCCACTGCAGCCGTTGCACGAAAAAAATGTAACATTCGACGGATTGAAGAATTTAACAGCTTCAGCTACAAGTGACAAGCATTCTAACTGCGAAGCGAAATAAAATGTGACCCTGCCTTAACGGGGTTAGATCTGCGAGGTTGAGTCTAACAGATCTAACCCAGCTGACGCCGGGTTAATTGGTTTTACCAAACAAACACTTTTGTTTTTGGAAAGTCATCGTGACAACTGTTAAAGGTTGAACAAAGATGAGCAAAAAGCGGGATTTAACGTACTTTTATTTTTTAATGCATCGTCATGTTTCCTTTGCTAGCTTGTTTACGTGTAATTGCTCAATGTCTTTATAGCCACTATCATAGTTTATCAAGGTCTAGGTCATCTGGCTAAACGTTATTTTTTTATATAAGAGCTCCTACATTTGTAAGTAATATCTACATTTTTTATTAAAGTTTAGTTAGTGTTCATGTACGCAGATTCTTCACATTAGGTAATTAAAGTATTATTTAAATTAGCGTCCATGAGTATAACCTTGCTTTAAACACAATTTCTGTCCATTATTTCCTAAAAAACTAATGTTTCATTTTTAGGGTTCTGTACAAAAGGAAAAACAGAACCCTCATAAGATCACTTTGTTGTCTAGCGGTCCATTTATCAAGACCATCGATCTCGAGATCGCGTGGAGATATCAAGTTGAAACTTACATCAAATATACAAGTTGGGGTCTGACAAACTTGATTTGATAAAAATCAAGCTTCTAAATCAACGTAATCAAAAGATATGAGCATTTATGCATCGTTTTGCTGCATTTTGTATGAAAATCGCCGCGTAATCAAAATCTATAGGACGTGAAAACTGACAATATAAATTAAGAAATAAATTCAAAAAGTGAAAATATAAGATATTTTATGGATCTATACAAACTTATAATTGTAATTCATTTCATATACAATCGATGATGACAACCGTAAACTTAAGTTGTACTTCTTGATGACCAAGAATACTAACATTAGTACGGAACCCTTGATTTTTATTCATATTAAATAATAAGCAGTAAATCCTAGATATAATGCAATGCAAGATATAATAATCCAAAATAGGAGATAATTTTAAACTTTCAATTATCTTAACGGAATAGTAGAGGAACTTCAGTATATTTGGAATACTAGTTTGTTTTTTGAGAATAAATTTAAAGAGAAATGGGATGGCTCGATAAAAAGTACTTTAAATTATTGGAAAAGTATTAAACATTAATAATAATAACCATCAAACAGAACAAAAACCAGAAACATTACCAAATGCTTATCAAATTAAAAAAAATATAAAAGCTAAATTGACTCAGGGTGCAGGTAATTTGGAATATAGTATTCCAAATTATAATCACATTTTTCCTTTGACTATTGCAAATACTTTTTCTTAGAAACTAATAGATTTCTTTTTTTTATAACAGTTTTATAGTCTGTCTAGGTAATAATTTTTTTAAATCAAAATATAATATCTAAAAATAGTACCTAATTATTAAGTAATCAGTCTAATCAACCAGCTCTGAACCAAGCCACCAACTCTGAAACCATTAGCAGCGATTTCACCAGTTTGGCACTTGATGTACGCTTTTCCGAATAGTTCAGCTACATCATATAGAAAACACTCGAACTTCTTAACTGTAGTAGTATTTTAGGGCTCCCATGAAAGTGAAGTCACGTAATGCTGTTTTACTAGATCTATCAACTCTATATTTTTAGTGTGACTGTAATGACCATCGAGAATTAAGAGCACAGGGGATGACTTTGTTGGTTTCACATACTCTACGAAGTGTTGAAACCATTACGTGAATAAGTGAGTTTGGATCCATCCCGATAGATGTGCTTTCCCTATAGAACGAACTGTTTTTAATACTCAATGACTCTGTGTGTCTTATGGCGTTGTGTTTACGCTTAAAAAATACAGATAGCATTTATATTCATATAGATAACGAAGTATTCCAAGTTACCTGCAGTATCCTAAATATGCTGCAGTTCCTCTACTATATAATAGTGTCAGTTACACACCGATATGTTGGTTCGTTCTCAATGGTTGGAAAGGCTTGTTAGTAGATTAGTTTAGTCAGACCACTATACTGTCAGATTAACTTATATTTTCATTAAAATTGCGTCATATATAATTATGTAGTCAGTTCAGTTCCTTAGTGTCCCCAAGCATGCCAGTATGGGCCCTTATTATACCTCCCCAAATTTACCTTCAATTGAGGAAACGTGAGAGACATTTATAGAATAAATTGAAATATTATTCCATAACTTTACTATATAAGGTTCCCAACCTCAAATGGAGAAAACGGAACCCTTATGGGATCAATTTATTGTCCTACTGTCGGGAAAATTTATCTCGAAATTCGCATGGATTTATCAATCTGAAATAAATATCAAATATGCAGGTATACGGTTCCTTGGACTATAGAAAAATATCAAGCTTTTAATTAAATGTAATCAAAAGATATGAGCGTTTATGCATCGTTTTTGGTGCAACGATGCATAAACGCTCATATCTTATCGACGAACAAAATTCGTTGCGTAATCAAAGCCATAGGGTATTTCACGTGGATCTACATTTATAACATTTGGGAAGAAGTGACAATTTGCAGTACAAGTAAAGGGAAAAATTGAAAAAGTGAAAACTTATACAAATTTTATAGAGAAAATAATAAAAAATAATACTTAAATACTATTTTACACAAAATGAGAGCATACGCCTATAAAACTTAATTTTAACAACATTTATAAATTGTACTTCCAGTTGTAATGTACACAAGAATACAAACAGTATATGAATTTATATTCGAGTACAAAAGCAACTAAACAATAATAAAGTCACTAATGTTAAAAAAATATTCTGGCAATAAATATGTACAAGCTACGATTTGCTCAGAGCAAACCAATTTAGGTAATTAAAGGCTAAATGTAGTAAAGAAGTCTAACCTCCAATTAATAAACAATGGTAATTATTAATTAACTAGCGGCCCGCCCACGGCTTCGCCCGCTTAAAATACATGATTATTGATTTCATAAGGAGAATTGATTGACAACTATAATGACTTCTAATATGATTTTTTTATTAACTTAATCTGTAATATTCTAATATGATTTTATTACGACATTATGGTAATTTCTATAAGAATTTTTGTTTATTTCGAACTAAAAAATACGACCAATGTTGATATTTGATATTCATAAAATATACATAAAGCTAAATATTTATTATATGTATATATTTTTACAACATTACCATTACATTACTTTTTACCTCTGTTATGTTGTTTAAAGCTCTGTTTAATATGCTGATGTCACTTAATAATTTAATGTACTGCTTCAGAAACAGCCTTAAATGTTAAATTATTGATTTGGGTAAGGATTCATAATATTCTTTGTAAAATAACTGTAATGTTTGCATATTAACTCCTGTACAGTTTTTAAATTAGTTACACATATTATTAGCTAAATGTACAATTGGTAAATATGTAGTTATTACAGAGTACACGTAGAAAGGATGTTTTTAGGCATTTTTATATAGATTTATTTCAAACGAACGAACAAACCAAAAAATCTATATATTTGCTTGATATTCTTTGAAGATCAAATCGTTCTTTATCTCTGTGTTGAATTAATTACGATTTAAACTTAACTGTTTTGATTTATGAAGGTAATCTCCACTAACAATTCAATTTTGTTTACTTAATTTTATAAAACATTGTATAATAGTGCTTCAAAAATATATATTTTTATCAACAGTCATATTACCAAGACGTTTCGAATGTCATTCTTTAGCCAGGAATCTTACCAGCGCGATTGTTATGTAACATTCGCAGGCAAACTAATGCCTTGAGTTCATTCAAATGAGGATAACTTTTTTTTAATGAACCGATTTTGATGAACCAAACTTTAGTATATAATAGTTAAGTTGAGTTAAAATAAAGCAATTGGTGAAACTTTTAAGTAAATCGGTTCAGTAGTAGTAGTTCGATGCCCATTTGAGGAGATGAAAAATTTACTTAAATTTATATTTCCATTTCTTCGCTCTGGTGTCGAGGTTAAGCGGGGTGTTGAGTTCTGCCACTCAACACGCAATGCCTCCAGACTTCGGCAGAAAGTGGGGAACGGAGTGTCTTAACACTAGGTTCCCTCTGCCCACTCTGCTGTGTGCGGGATACAACGTGAAACTGGTAATTATTAAAAGCCGTCGTGGCTCAGGGGCACAAGGGTGTGACTGTAATGCGATTGTTGTGGGTTCGATCCCCACTCGAAGGAAGGAATTATTATTTATTAATATTTTCATTTCTACGCTTCCGCCACTCAATAAGCAATGCCTTGACGGAAATTCGACGGAAAGTGGAGAACAGAGTGTGTTAACATTAGTTTCCCTTTGCATACCCTGCTGTGTGTGGGATATAGTGTGAAGCTTTTTTTTGTTTCTTCTTTTTTATTGTACAACTAGCGACCTACTCGCGGCATCGCCCGCTGAAACTACTGAATTAATTATTTAATACACTAAATTCCGTTGGAGTTTTATTATGAATTGTATGTTTGCAACGCATTTAAGATTTGTAATGTGAAAATTATTAAAATCTACGAACATGCAACCTAATCATTTTCGTAGTTCCCATAAGGATATTCAATTGTTTTGAAAAAACGTATACTTATAATAAAATCATAACTCTTTGGTGTCTACATGGAAAATATATTAAAAAAATGTTATTAGTGGCGATTAACAATATTCTAGCACTCGGTCGGTTTGTTTGTGCGTTTGTACACGCCAATCTCAGAAACAGCGTAACCGATTTAAGTGCACATTTTGCACTATTGTATTTTGGCAAACTTCCCTTAACATTTAGTATTTGTTTTATTTCACTGGGTTCATAAAAAAAAAGAAGTTATATCAATATAAAGTATGAATGATTGAATAACTGACCTTGACAAGTATTTATTAATATCCTCGTAGTGATGCGATCACTTTGTTATGTACTCTTTATTTTCGAGGATTAATTTGAACAATTATTATTAAATTACACAACGTTTATTAATAAAACATTTATTATTAAATTACAATCACATATTAAATTGTAAACTTTTATATTTATATAATTAAGAACATTTAATATTTTTGGGGAATTCCATGTTCCAATATTTTGATAGTATAATCTTTAGTTTAGGAGTTATGAAGGCTCGAAGTCGTGAGCGACTAGTGGACATGCACTATCAAATCTCATTATCCAGTTTTATCCATAAGTGACAAATAAATAAATACAGTAATGAAATAGATTCCTCATTAAATGGATTTTTTAATGGTGTTTTACTTAAATAAAAATATTTTTTTTTCACAGAAACAAAAAATGGTTTTTACTTTATGAAATAAAATTTCAGAAATATAGCTACATATTTTTTATTAGTTTTTGCCTGAAAACAACTAATAGTGTATAGATAAGCTTTACAAAGTTCTGTAAAGGGAGGCCAAGCTTTTTAGGAGCTACATCGGTTACAGTGCTGAAGCGCGGCGTCCTGCGCCGCAATTTACACCGGCCTCGCCACCACCATCTTACAGAAATCTTTAATTCTACTATGTTTTAACTAAACTAAGTAAATTTGAGGCCAGTCGTGGCGCAGGGGTACAAAGTGTGACTGTAAAATCGACTGGTTGTGAGTTCAATATTAATATTATAATGAAATATTTATTTATATTTAAAGCTGATTTATGATGTTATTTATACAAAGAGTTTGTTGAACTTAACGTATAAAAAATTTCAAATCAAATCAAAATCAGCTTCACGCTGTATCCCGCACACAGCAGGGTAGGCAGAGGGAACCTAGTGTTAAGACACTCCGTTCCCCACTTTCTGCCGATTTCTGGAGGCATTGCGTGTTGAGTGGCAGAACTCAACGCCGCGCTTAACCTCGACAACAGAGCGAAGAAACGGAAATATAAATTTAAGTAAATATTTCATCTCCTCGAGTGGGAATCGAACCCACAACCAGTTGGTTTTACAGTCACACCTCGTGCCACTGCGCCACCACTGGCCTCGTATAAAAAAATTAATATGTTTTAAGTCTTTATATATCTGATTATTTTCTAAAACGATAGGTTAATGCATTAATATGTTATAATAAATCATTTGCTTTTAATCATTAGCCTTAGTGACGTGTTATATAAAGTAGACGTTGTTGAAAGTAGTTCTATAAAGACGAGAAATATCCTGTTTTATACCTAATTTAGTTACTAATGCAATATGTAAATACTGTAGATTACATTTGCATCCTTTAAAGCATCGGTTCCCAACCAGTGGTCCGTGGACCAGTAGTGGTCCGCAGCAGCTAAAATATGGTCCGCGAATGATTTAAAATTTTGGTAAAACATAAAATATTTTGACATTTAAATTTAATATACTTTGGAATTCATTGATTTTTAATATTTACTTAAAAATTTACAAACCCATCATACAAAATGTCAGATTATTTTTTAAACTTTTGACTTGGAAGTATTTTTTTGTTTAATTATTAATTTATTTTTATTATACCTACAAAGTGGTCCCTGATCAAGAAAAGATTGGGAACCCCTGCTTTAAAGTATATTGCATTATTCTGTTCAAAGTTCACATTATTTATTATTTTCTACCTGCTTCCAGTACTCAATGATAAGCTGATTCAATATGGAAAAATACCGGTTAGATATTATAAATATTAATCATACCATTGTGGTGGTTGGTGGCAAATATAGAGTTATAGTTACTTGAAAATACTAATAATAAATAATAGAATGTATACTTTTGTTACTTAAGATCAATTTTATACATTAAAAAATATTTAAAAAAAACACTCTTCCGAGGGTGGAACAACAATCCAAGCCATCGGTGACTAGGGCCCCAGAGAGAGGAACCTCCTCAGAATACGCGCCGTCTCAAGTAAAATTGCTTTCTGCATCCGGTTGTTGATCCAATAGCTAAGCGATAGCCTCTTAAGATGTTGGTCCAGGTTTTTTGCTATTAAACTGTAAACTGAAACCACTATCGGCACAATGATAGTCGCATTGAAATCCCACATAGTTGCAATCTCATGGGCTAAGTACAAATATTAAGATTTTTTTTCTTTTTCGGCCTTCATGAGATTGTCATCATGTGGGATAGTAACGTCAAAATCACTGCGCAGCGCCGCTCAGTCTACTAATAACATATGGTCTATTTACAACAATGATACTATAATAAGGCACCTCCAATTCCATAAAACCATATTGAAGAGCAGCCAAGCTGCTGGTATATTATTTATATTTTCTACTTGATTGTAAAGATGAGAACAATTTTTAATTTTATATTTTCTAGTTGATTGTAAAGAGAGACAATATGAGGGACTCCCCAAGTCTATGACACGCCCGACAGATGTCGACAGTGCCATCTTTCATTATATGTCGCTGGTAGTTCCGTGTCTTGATAACTTCGTCCATAATTGCATAGACAAAACCTTCAGTTTCACCGAAAAAATCCCCGAATTGTAACCAAGACAAAATGGAAGCAGTATCCACGTCCGGACCCATTAGGGCTCTATGAAAGCTACCATGTAGCTCCTTGCTTATGCACACAGCCATGCGATCAGAAGTATGCTAAGCACCAACTCCAACTTTTTTCAGGCGACCAAAGAAACACTCCTTCACCAATTGCTTTATGTTCTGTTCGTCAATACCCAATACTTCAGACATTCCAAGATATTTATAAGTCTCACCTTCATCAGGGATTCTGAAGGAAACAGAATCTGAAATACAAATATTATCAGATCTTATCATCGACATCCCTACAATCGACGAAAATTTATCGACGCCAAATTCCATACTTATATCACTACTAAAAGTTTGAGTAACCGCCAGTAGCCGCATAAGATCAGGTCGTTTTGACGCAAATAATTTTAGATCATCCATGTAAAGCAAGTGAGATATGAGTTTTTTTCCTCCGTGGTACATCTGAACTTGTATGACCAAAATGTTACATCTGTTTAAAAAAAAATTAACACGCAATTTTGAAATTTTATCTTCCAATAAAATTTGTAATATGTTTCTTTTGACGTCTGAAGTCCAAGTAATGGCTTCCCGGTGATATCTTTACATCCATTAACATATTATGAGAGCAACATTGACCAGATACTTTGGTGGATTTTCTCGTGTCAAATGTATTACTGATAAAATTGTTGGAGTAACGTACGAAAAGTGGCAACATTAGGGGAACATGGCAGTAAGAAGCGATGTACTCGTTCTAATTACTATTTGCTCTACTTTTATTACTAAAAGTTATCACTAAAGGTAATGAAATTAATGCATAATAATAAAACAATAAATGTAACTAATATATTATATTAGATAAATATATTTAATTTTATTGTCTTTTCTCTAAAAAATATATGTAAAATATTGTACAATTATTTTTTTTATACGAATCCGTACCTTAAAACAAACGGAATTCTTATAGGATACTTCTTCGTTTCAACTTTGTTGATTTATCTATATCTATCTATACGTCTGTCCGTTCGTCCGTTTGTCTGTCAAGAACAGAAAGTTATATCGAATATCCTTTTTTCACAGAAAAAAATAAGTTCCCAAGTCAACGCAATCAAAAGATACTAGTGCATATACAGTATCGTTTTTACTGCATTTTGTATTAAATTTGCATTTAGATTTTGCATAATCAAAACCTATAGGACCTTCGGTGGACCTATAATTATAAAATTTGGCAACAAATGCGAACCTCCAATACAAACAAAAGAATAACACAAACAAGTTTATTATACAATATGTTTAGACTAGTAAAACTTATAATATTATCAAAGAAAAAAACATTAGAAGAACATATGTACTCAACATAAGCCAAACTTAGGGTTGTCAGCTTTGACAAGTAACGTTCTCGTTGACCTACTTTGTAGGAACATTTAAACATGAAATATAAAAATAATGCATAAACATGAAAGAATAACACATAAATATGAAATTGATAAGGAGTCCTCTGTAGGCGACACCGCCTCGCACTTGGCTATTTTTTTACAATACAAACATTTTAACCTAAAAGAAAAATACATATAAACCTTGTAACAATTGTAGAAAAAATAAAAATAGCTATGATAGCAACTAAAGATTAGTTACAATTAATCAGTAACAGGTTATATAATAATTTCCATGACGCATCAAACAAAGGGATTAAAATTGATCATATACAATNTATATATATATACATGCATTATTGTATATATAAATATACATATATGTAACAAAGATCAAGAGAACAAGTTTTTACGTCGGCACTAATCGCTAATATGACGCCAGCTTGTGTTTAGATAAACATCTTAGAAAAAAAATAATGCTTGACCATGCTCTTTGATATATAAAGGATTAGCTTCCTCAGAACAACTAGTATTAAGGAAGACTGCAGTTGAAACACCTTTATTAGGACATTATATTCATATTAAACATAAATATGAAGTCGCTGCAACTTGTGTTTTTAGTTTTTGGAGTAGTAGCTGTAAGCTTAGGATCTGTCAGTGTGAGTTGATATAAAGTTGAAGTATATTAGGTATAATGTTAACAAATTACGATTTTTAATTTTCTAAGTAATTTATGAAATGATTCTTTTTAGTACAAATAAGATAAATAAAGCCTAAAAATGTTTCCTTATGTTTCATATTAATTGTAATAAATAAGCAGATATCCTTATTATTATATATTTATATATAGATCTGCCATTCAACACGCAATGCTTCCAGAATTCGGTAGAAAGTGGGGAACAGAGTGTCTTAACACTAGGTTCCCTCTGCCTACCCTGCTGTGTTCGGGATACAGCGTGAAGCTGATTTATTTTTGATTTTATATATAGATATTTTCCAAAAAGCTTTCATTGCGTTGCCTTTTATATCATCTAGATATTTTTCACGTTAGTCATTGTTGTCTTTGCCAGGGTTTGAATTTCAGTTAAAAAATCTCTATTTTCTACAATCATTACCATATTTATAAGTCAATTTATGTTACTCACATCGTGCTTCACTATAGATTTTATTTAAGAAATAGAACATGCAATTCTATTTCATGTTCTATTTCTAAAATTAAATTGTGTTCAAAGAACACGCCATAAGACTTCTTGATATCATCATAATATCCAATACTTATAACTGATAACTGATTTTTTTATATTATTGGCTTTGATTTTAACAAATATAGCGAAGCTTATATTCATTTCCTTATTTCACATGTATAATAATTAATATATGATAAATAAATATTTGTATTTATGTTTATATTATATTTGTTTACACTTCTCTATAGTTATTTGCATAGTTTCTATAATGACTCTATGATTCGAAGATACAAATCAAAATATAAGGTATGCCTAGATTATCTTAGCAAAGGAAAAAGATCTAGGATAATTTGACAATAATTTTCTGTTTCCAGGCTTTCTCTGATGAAGAAAGAAACAAAATTTATGCTGGAATGTTACCCTTAGTTTTAGAGTGCAGCAAGGACTACGGCCTGACAGAAGCAGATCTAAAAGCTGCTAAGGAATCCGGTTCAATTGGTTCCGTAAACCCCTGTCTAATGGCGTGTGTGTTTAAAAAAATTAATGTGGTATGTAAATAAAATGTGTCAATAGCAATATGATTTACAATAGTACCATCTTTATTATTATTTAAAATATTTAGTAGAGGCCAGTCGTGGCGCAGCGGCACGAAGTGTGACTGTAAAACCGATTGGTTGTGGGTTCGGGATTGGAAGTCTCGAGAAGATGAAATATTTACTTAAATTTATTTTTTCACGCTGGTGTCGAGGCTAAGCGCAACGTTCTGCCACTCAACACGTAATGCCTCCAGAATTCTGCAGAAATTGGGGAACGGAGTGTCTTAACATAAGGTTCCCTCTGCCTACCCTGCTGTGTGTGGGATACAGCGTGAACCTGATTTAATTTTAATTTAATTTATATTTACTATGAGGTCAGTCGTGGCGCAGTGGTATAAAAGTGTAACTGTGGACGTTAAATTTATATTTTCATTTCTTAGCTCTGGTGTTGAGGCAAGGGATTTCGTGTTGGTGCAACACAACGCCGCGAGAGAAATCAAAACATCTGCGAAAATGGGCTCCCCATGCTATGTGAAGCTGATAATTTTTATTTCTTTAACATCACTAATTATTGTATTTTTTTTAGATAAACGACAAAGGCTTATTCGACGTTGACAAAGCAGGTGAGCTAAGCCAGAAATTCCTAGCAGAAGCTGATGATCAACAAAAGGCTACTGAAATTATCAAGACTTGCTCGTCAGGTGAGAAATATTCTACACTTTATAAGTAACTTACATTATTTTGGTTTCTACAATTTTTTTACTTTCTTAATATTTGAATCATTTGATTAGATTAAAATTAATATTTGAAAATGTCAGTGTAATACTCACTAATACATTTTATTTGAATACTAAAATATATATTATATTTTTTAGTAAACGAAAAAGATGTGAGCGATGCAGAAAAGGGTTGTGACCGGAGCAAGCTTTTATTCGACTGCTTACTTCCCTTCAAGGCACAGGTAAAATATATTTTGTTATAATACTTATAATCTATAGTAGACAGTAGAACAGCGTCTGAATGTGAAATGTGATGGTTACGAGTTCGATCTTCTCTAGTCGAGGTGATTAATTAGCGACATATTTCCCTTTGGTTAAAAAAAATATGGCGTTGAGCAGTGTCTCGAATTTAGAAGGAAAGTAGAGAATGAAATGTCTGAAACAATAGGATCTTACTACCTATATTGCCAAATGCGGCATAAACCGTGGTAGAAAACAAAGTATATAAAAATAGAATACAATTTTACTATACAAATATAGAAAAAAAATAATAAATAGAATAGAAATAAGTAAATATAAAATATAGGATATTATTCTGTTAATTAGTGTTATATATATATCATCTTTTGTTTCAGTTTACCAAATCCCGTTAAGAAAATTTGTAAAAAAACTTCGGCATCTCTTCCTATACGTTTTTATTTTGTTATTCCAATTCACTGTTATAGTTACTACAATAAAGCCAGTATAATTTAAAAAAAATGTTTTAATTATGTGTTAATTTCCATAAATTTCACCAAATAAACACTAATATATAATTAATAGCGTGAAACTTATATATATGTATAATAATTTTGATCTAAAGTAAGTATCTATATATACATAGACGTTTCTGCCGTACATTCAAATCAAGAATCTGTAGAATTTACAAGATGTGTTTGTCTAAAGAAGCTAAACGAGTTTTCTTAAGCCTAAATTATGCAGTTAGTAAATATAATAAAGTACCATCCATACCACCTGGATACGTGACACTCCACTACTGTGCGGTTTCGTAGGAACTTCCTTGAAAGGAAGTAGAAGGTAAGGCCTACCAGCGGCAGTGTTTCCAGGTTGATACGACATGTTATATAGCTACACGTTAAAGACCGGTATCACACCTGTAGCTCCTCTGGTGTTGCACGGGGTTGTGGGCGGCGATTATTACTTACATCAGGTGACCCGTACGCTCGATTGCCAAATGTCTTTTTCCAAAAAAAATACAATTTACATATTTTGATAGTTAGTTAATCAACATCTAGATAGTTAGTACATACATCTAGGAGTTAGAACGATGAAAGTGGTGGACCGCCTCCACATTATCTCCACAGATGTGCTTTTTTCATGATATCAATATCTTAGGAATAGTTTTCATTATAATTTCTAGTCTCGGCGGAAAGTGGGGAACGGAGTGTCTTAACACTAAGTTCCCTTTGCCAACCCTGTGTGCGGGATACAGCGTGAAGCTGATTTATTTTTATTTATTAATTCAAATTCCTAAAAAGAAGTGATGAAAAAAAAGAAGAAAAAAATATTTAAACTTAAAACTCCAATAAATAAATATTTTCGACGTGTAAAATTTATTTTTTACATTGCTAAAGTTTTATTCACTTAGGAAAGGAAAATACTTTTTCGAAAACACAAAAAAATCCCGCTACGTTCATTTTTTAATGCTTTCTAAAAAGTATATATTTTGCGATATTTATTGGTCCTTGCCATCCGATTTTCATTTTCTATCTCCTTATTAATACATGTGCTATTTTAACTTTCCTGTAAGATGATCCAAATCTTTGAATTTTATGTGTCAAATACCCATGATGTTTTTAATTTTTTTCTAAGGCGTTATTTCTACAGAAAAAATCTGGGAAAGGCTATTATGACTTAGTAGAGACCTCGTTATGTGTTCTCTACCACATATTCAAATTCAATCATGGGGACTGTTATGAGGAAAGGTTCGATCTAGTTCCCGTCGCTGAATTTTCGCATTTCATACGTCACAAGCCTTAATATCATCTCCACCATCGGGATCCATGGCCCTCCAGAACTGGGCTGGTTTTGCAGGAACTGCCTTCCACGTGCCACACAAATTTGGTCGTTACAATTTGGGCCACTTCGAAAAGCACGTCTTCCACTTTAAAGGCAGTCAACGCACCTGAAGCTGTTCTGGTGTTACATGAAATAGGTGACGGTGAATACATAGCTCGTCTTCCTTGACTATTCTATAAAAAAAGTTCTCCGGGGAAATTTGAATCCGCAAACATCCAGTGTTCAGTCAGATCATTTTCCATCTCCCAATGACGGGGATTAATCTTAAAAAATATCGAAATTTATACAACATACAACAGAGTTGTTTATCTATGTAGTATTTATCATGTAAAATCATTCAATAGATCGACTATTAAGATAAAATATTATTGATCTCAAAGGGCACAATCACATTGTCTTTCAATTTCAGCATTTTATGGGTATACTATGGTTTCACTTTCCAATTATTATATAATAAAAAAAATTAAAATCATACCAGAGCAAAAAAATAGTTAAAAAACATACAATATACAACACAATAAGGATACAAATTCATTTATAAGTTAGAAATACAAAATAATACAAAAAGTCTAGCCGGATGACCATGGGAAAGCTGCACTGGTGTCTAATGAATTCTAGCCATGGTAAAAATTTACCATGATTGTATTGCTTTTAGATTTTTTTACGAACAGGCTTTATTAAATTTGTAAGTTACTTTAATTCCAGATTTTTCTGGACTATTAGGTTGATATTTAGTTTGGCGCCTGGTGGTCTTCGCTCTGGTGTCGAGGTTAAGCGCGGCGTTGAGTTCTGCCACTCAACACGCAATGCCTCCAGAATTCGGCAGAAAGTGGGGAACGGAGTGTCTTAACACTAGGTTCCCTCTGCCTACCCTGCTGTGTGCGGGATCCAGCGTGAAGCCTGGTGGTAAAAAATGTTCTAGTCAAATTTAGAGCTTGAATTTTATCTCAAGTGAACACAGAACTTGGCACAAATTTAGATCTCCCATTCTTTTGTCTATGAACATTTAACTAGGCTCTCATTTCACATTTATGTTAGTAATGGGATACCATTGATATCATTATGATTAAATTATTATTATTAATCATTAATACTTTGTTATTTTTTAAATTGTTTTATTTTCTTGTTGTTGTCCTTCGTACTGTTGTACTCATTTTTCTTTTAATTTGCAGCTTTTTAACTTGGCTGGACACGTTGGCACGTATCTTGATTGTTGTACTTATTTCTTATGTTAATGTAGAAAACTATAATTAAATTGCTTAAGATATAAACATTATTTTGATACTTTGAGAACATTGTAGAGGTCTGGATTCGATTCCTACTTCGATTCGAGGAATGATTATGCTTAAATAATTTATTATACGGAAAGCAAAAAACGAAGCAGTTTGACATTAGTTCTCTTGTTATCCTGTCTACCCGGAAAAAGAGGGAAGGGTATAAAATATACCTATAAGTGTATGTCAAATTATGGCACTATTTTTGTTTTGCTTATGAGGCGACACAGTCTAAAAGGTTTTATTATCGAGATCCTCACTTTGCTCAATTGTAAAAAGTAACACAAATATCTACATTAATACAGTAAACTCATTAATTTAGGTTAAACAATAATTGTGATTGAAATTGGAACTGCTTGACGGATTTTAATGAAATGTTTTATTTTGAATGGCGCACCTGATATAGAACCATACTAGTCCTATTTGATCTATTAAAAAAATTACACGCTGTCTTAACAAAAGTCATAAAGTGTAATAAACAAACTAAGATCTAGAACAATCGTAAAAAAATTTTAATAGTAGAAATAATAAAATGCTCGTAAAATTTGATCTCTATAACACCTTAGTAGTTAGCTCTACCTAAACTATCAGAAATAAGGAATTGCTGCCTAGCTAAAGTTGCTCAGTATGGCGGGCAGTTTTAATGACAAATAAAAAACACTGAGAATAAAGGCTTTCGTGGTATAGAAGAACAGCGTTTGACTGTTATTATGACGGTTATAAATTCGATTTCCAATCAAAAGCATAATTATATTTAAATAAATTTAATTTCCCTGCGCCATCTATCTTGCCTCCTGCTTAACGTTTTAACAATGTTTAAAATAGTAAATGCAATTAGACAAAGTTAGTTGCGGGCAACAATTAGTAACTAGTAACTATATTGATATCGGTTCATTGGAGCCAATGGATTACTATGTTTGAAAAGTTATATTTAAATGTACATAATAACATTTTATGCGAATAAATATATTTATTAACTGTAAAAATTAGAAAAATATTACATTACATTAATTCTATGGCGCTGTGGGATAGCGTGAAACTCTACACACGATGGTATTGTCACCCTAGTCACCCTAGGTGACTAGGGTAGGTAACACAACACAGACTGAGATCCCAGGGCCCCCAGATCCATGTCATTTTAGCAAAGCTGAAATTTTGAGGATTAATAGTCTTATAAGTAGTTAAAACTGTATGTGTACCTCTTAACTAAAAAGTCAGGCCCTTTCAGAGGTAGCGCTAACTTAAGGTACACGTTAAAGTAGAAACGCTCATATTTCAATGTTTTTAAAAATAATGTGTAAAATGTATATTTATTATTACCAGATTATTTAGCGATACCTCTGAAAGAGTAGGAAAGGGGAATTTTGTCTATGTATCTATATTTACAGGATATAGAGATAGATAGAAAAAAAAATATTGCAAAAAAAAATATAAATAAAAGATTTTTAAAATTAGTCCATCTATTCTATCTACATGAGGATATATATATTTATTGATTATGAAGAACGCTACTGAACGCTGAACAATGTAATTAGACTTTCCTTTAATAAATTGAGAAAAATATACTTTTTAATCGTGTAACTAAGATGTAAATATTGCGACGGCTGCAGCCACAATGTGTCGATAACTACCATATATAGTTTTTAGTTATTGCCTTTCAGAAAAAAAATTGGAGATATGGAGGACTTACGACAACACTTTACCAGATTTATTTTAGCTATGAAAATTACCGGTATATTTTTATAATACATACTGCAATATCATTTTGTTGCAAATTAAAAACAGATTAACAATTATTCCATAATTCACAATGTAGAGAAAAAAGTTAAACATGCTTGTTTTTATATTACCTGTATTCGGTAGCTTGATGTTTTTTTAATATATAAAATTAGATAAAGATTTAAGATAATATTGCGTGGTCATAACTTTTTTTTGTTTGAATACATAATATATACTATAAAGATGAGGTGCGTTCTTTCATAACATACCGTAGAACCTAAAGGTGTAGACTTGTAAAATAATATTTTACAGAAATATAATTACGATGTCACCAAAATTTGTGTTCCTTGTTATTGGAGTGGTAGCTGTCAGCTTAGGATCTATTAGTGTAAGTAGATATTTTGTAAGAAATTAAGTAGGTATTTCTAGATATTATAAAATTAAACGAAGTAATATGAAAGGCCTTATATCGTATTTAGGTGTTATAGTGTTATCTTTTCAACCTGACTAGTTCGAACTCATAACTTTTTAAATAGCCCTCTGATTTGGATGTACATACAAATATTTTTATTAGTCCAATGTATCTTATATAGATCCCATATAATTTTTAAACAAAAATTCCAATATATCTTCCAATGTACAAAGTGGAGTATATTGGTCATCACCACTTTAAATATAAACACAGTTTTAACTACTCTATAATAAAAATAAATAAAAATAAATAATTAATAATTAAATTAAATAATTAATTAAAACAAAATAATTAAAACAAAACAGATTTTGTCAAATATGAGAAAGTGTTTTTTTTCAAATAAAATAAGTAATAAAATTAATAATTTGTAAAATAAAATGTCATTTGTTAAGAAGGACGCACACAGACAGAAAACTTTCAAAACAACAACGTTAAAAGAGATGAAATCACCATTAAAAAGAAATAAAATATTTTAATATTTATAGGCTTATTCTGATGAGGAGAGGACAAAAATTTACTCGAGTATGTTACCCCATATAATCCAGTGCAGTAACGAGTACGGTATAACTGAAGATGAATTGAAAGCATCCAAGAAAGCTGGAACGTTTGGCGCCATCAATCCATGTTTTATGGGATGCGTTTTTAAGAAAATTCATGTTGTATGTATAAATAAAATGACTTTTTGTGAGAATATCACTGCTTGTTAAAATAATTCCATTTTTGGAAAATATTTATATTTATCATATTAATTAAAGAAAAATGCTTACGTAATTATAATTAATATATAATCATTTCAGATAAATAAAGAAGGAATGTTCAGCGTAGAGGAAGCAGAAAAGCTCAGTGAGAACTTCTTAGTTCATGATGAGGACAAAAAGAAAGCTTCAGCAGTTATAAAAGCATGCGCTACAGGTATTTGAAACGCTGTTTTTCATACTGTACCTTATGAGCTTCACGCTGTATCCCGCACACAGCAGGGTAAACAGAGGGAACCTAGAGTTAAGGCACTCCGTTCCTCGTTTTCCCCCGAATGCATGTTGACCGGCGGAACTCAAAATCACGCTTTGTCTATTAAATATTCCATTATCTCGAGTGGGAATCGAACCCACAACCTGCCACATAAGCCTTAGCTAAAGGTAAAGATCCAAAAAATATACTTCAAAGTTTAATCTATTTTATTGTTTTTATTTATACTTTATTTGAGAAAGATAATTTCAAATTATTTAATTATATATAATATTTATTTCAGTAAACGACGAAAGTGTGAGTGACGGTGAAAAGGGTTGCGATAGAGCCAAGTTTTTGTTCGAATGTTTACTTCCGTTCAGACAGCAGGTAATGTAAACAGTATTCAAGCCACGAAAACTTGGAGTTGGATTGTGCCAAATTTTATTTATCTAACTTATTATGATATTGTTACATAGATTAAAAAGTAGAAAAAAACTGCTTTACGCAGTATCCTGCACACAACAGGGTAGGCGGGCACTAGTGTTAAGACACTCCGTTCCCCACTTACCGCCGAATTCTGGAGGCATTGCATATTGAGTGGCGGAACTCAATGCTCAAAAAGCAAATGTCTCTTTTAATAAAATCAATATTACCCAATTTCTACAAAGGATGTACGTGAAAAGTAGATTGAAGAATGATTTGTCTATGAGACAGAAAGAGATAAATATCAGGACAGGCAGAGTGAAACTAGTGTTAAGACACACCGTTCCCCACTTTTTGAGTCATTGTGTGTTGTGTGGCGGAACTCAACGCCGCGCTTTGCCTTGGTACCAGAGAGAAGAAATGAAAATATTAATAAATAAATAAGTTAGTCCCCCGAGCGGGAATCGAAAGCGCAACCGTCGCTTTAGCAGTCACACGTTTGTGATCCTGCGCCACTACAGCCTCTACGAAGAACGATGGATTTTTATTTTTAAAATAATTAAGTCAATGGTGGCATAAAATGCTCTTTAATTCTGCTTTATGTAGGTAATAAGAATTTATTAAAATAACATCCATTCAAATTTTGTTTCAGTTCATCAAAACCCGCTAAGAGGTCGATTTGTGTACAATTTATTTGTGACAGTATTTTCCTATTGTTATTATTTTAATAAGTTTATTTAAATAAAGCAATTATAATCTATATGACGTTTTATTTTAGTTACGTTACTTATACGAAGAATTTTATTATGAAACTAGCGGCAAAAAGCCTAAAAAAAAACCAAGCGCGAGTTGGACACGCCCACCGAGGGTTCTGTACCAATTTCCGTATTGTGATTAGGAAATACCTTACAGGTTTTGATGATGCGATGAAAAAAGTTCAGAAACTTAAATTTAATACTTATTTTGTATGAAATGAACTATAAATATAAGTTTGTAATTATTTTTTCTATGAAATATCTATAAATTATTACTTTTAGGACTTTTTCCTTTATTTGTATTGTAAAATCTTACTTCGTTCTAAATTTTATAACTGTGAGTCTAGCGAAGAAATGAAAATATTAATAAATAATAATTCATTCCCTCGAGTGGAGATTGAACCCACAACCGTAGCGTCACAGTCACACTCCTGTACCTCCGACGGCCTCTATTTTACTGTTGTGCACAAAATAAATCGTAATTGAAGTCTTTTGGGAATCGATTTGATTTTGTTTGCAAAAATTATCGTATTTAACAGAAAAACGTTATTTCCCATCTAGCTAGGTAAATCATAACTATTAGTACACTGCAAACGAAGTTTTAAAAAAATATACATCAAATTCCGGGTTAAAACACACAAATCTCTATCTATCATTGAGAAATTGCAAGCACTACGTGGCAGTTTGAGAGAGTGTCTACGGTTTGAGGGGTGAACTTACATTGCAGAATCCTAATTCCTGAATTCTTGGTCTCTTTTACAATCATACAATCCCGATTTTTTTCATCATATAAATCATAATTTACAAAAAATAACAAAAATTGAAAATTAAATATTTAGCCAATTCAATAAAAAGGTTGTATAGAATAGCTCTATTAAGGAGTAGTATTTTGTTAGACAAAAATGTTAAAATAGTTTTTTGTATTTTGGTATCGTGTTATTTACTATATGCATTTTAAAAAACTTAGTTATATTAATATCACAGACAGAATTTTTAATTTTATTTATATATATAGATATACAAAGTTAAAGAGTATTTTAAGTTTTTTTTTTAGCTTTACTATATATCTAATATCCTGCATATAGCAGAATATGCAGAGGGAATCTAGTGCTAAGATACTGCTTTCTGGTTGGCTGGTTAAACCAATTCTGAGATAAGCAAACGCACGGACAAACTGACAAAAATTTTAAAAATCATTGTCTTGGATTCCACTAAAAGGTTCTCAATAACATCTTTTCTTAAATATCTTCCAAGTACAGACACCGATCCTTTACAATTTTATTATAAGTATAGATATAAAATAAATATATTTTGGTAAGGGTTAAGTGAATAATAATTAAATTTATAGTTACTTATAGAATATATAAAAATCTACATGGGTAGGTACTAAGCCACATAACATGTGTGAAGATGAATTGAAAGCCTTGGAATGCTTTTAAAAAAAGTTTACAATGTTATTCCATATATTAAATTTGAATAAAAATAAAAAAAAAATATTTGACAAAATAACTTTCAAACAAATATAAATGAAAAAACATTTTTATTAGTCTTCCGACATGTGTTATGTTTTGAAAATACTAAGAGGATAGCTTAAAATGAAACCCAGCAGAAATAAAAAAAATAACAAATAAGCTAGATGTATAAAGGGTAACGTCGCAACAACTCTTCAAAATGATAATAAAATAATGAAATCAAACGAAACGAAAACCTTTATTAATTGTCTTAAACATAATACATTAATTAAATTGTCATATTTTTGCTTGCATTTTATATAAGGAAAACCTCATCGCTTTTAGCACTTTACATGTCTATTCCAAACTGAAAAAGAAAATATTATTTAACTTTATATATCTATTTATAACAGATACATTCATAGATGCTACTTAGAGATTATTTCAGCATCAATTAAAGCTATTTAATAATTTATGTACATGCAAAGCGTCGCATTGAGTTCCGCCACTCAACACGCAATGCCTCCGGAATTCGGTGAAAAATGGGAAACAGACTGTCTTAACTCTAGGTTCCCTCTGCCTACCCTGCTGTATTTGGAATACAGCGTGACGCTATAAAAATATATAATAAATAAATAAACAGTACTTAAAAGTAAAATGTACCTGTGAAGCATTTTCCATCATACATCTATATGCCATCATGGAACGATCACAGCCCTTGTCGCCATCACTAACTGACTCGGTATTAACTATAAGAAACACAAAAATATAGTAAACAATTATATGAAACAAAAATTATTGTAGACTTTCATATTTTCTTACTCTTTTCTCTATTTTTACCTCTTTAAGGGTATATTATGCTACCTATAGCATACTCGTAGAAGGAATCCTACGTCGTACGTTGTCTGACCAGATTGGATAAAAAATTATTAAATATAAGCATTACAGTACGGTCAACAAGTCATGGCCGCACTCAAGTAACCCAACTTCTGGGCGAGCTTTCTGAACTTTTGCGTAATATTCACTCAAGAAGAAAATTATCTAAATTAAGAAAAATTCTAAAATCTATCACACCTAACTTCACCGTGACCGTACTGTACTTTGAGTAAGAGTCGTCGCTGAAATGACATTCTCGACTCGATTAGCCATCGAATGATTTAAGGAAACTTAGGCCATGATAGCGTTAGTTAAAAATATATACATTTTTAATAATTAATTATGAACGTACTGTGAGAGCAAGAATGCAGATAATCTTCGATTAGTTTCAATTCGTCTTCATCATTAAACACTTTCTTTGCTAAATCCAAAACTGTTTCCTTTTGAAGCAAGCCTGCATCATCCATCTGGAATAATAAAAGTAGTAGAATTAAATATTTATTTTCTTTTCTCTTCGAGTTCCAATTTCTACTCGAAAAATTCAGCGGGTGGTTGGGAACGGAGTGTCTTAATATTTTCCTTTTGCCTACCCTGCTATACTGAAATCAGCGTGTAATACAAACACAAACAAAAGAAATAACTTAAAATACTTACAATGCCAAGCTTTTTGAACATACAAGCTAAAAAGCAGGGAGCATTTTCTCCGCTTGGAATCTTCTTTGCTCTCATATTTTTGATGTCATCAGCACTGATATGATTATCTTTAATACACTCTTTTCCCAACATTTCAAAATGGCTATGGATCATAGCCTTTTGTTCATCAGTTATGGCCTAAAATATTTTAAATATTTTTAACATTTTTAAAGTGTTATTCCACACTTGGGAAAGAAAAATATTTTTTACAAAACATATAGAAGCTAGAGAACGTATGGCTTAGTTGATCAGAGCGCTTGGACGGTTTCCAAAGAGGCGCGGGTTCAAATCCCGCTCAAGTTTTTAACGTTGAAATTTTTATATGTTTTCTAAAAAGTATTTTTAATATATAGATTTTGTAATATAAAATAAAATATCTATAGGTATATTAGAATACTGTGTGTGTATTTCTCCTTGCTTATAATTTTTTACTCACATGTTCACATGGTACATATACCATAACTATTTAGAAACGCGATGTATATAATTCGATTTTTATATTTCAAAATATAAGCCTCAACCGATGGTAATACGTCCAACTCTACCTCTATACATATATGATACATTCTCATAGCGCCACGCCAATTATAAGCTTTTTTTAAGTTATAAGAGTACAAATTATATTTTACAGTAAAATTATTTTATTAAATAGAGTAAACGTTTCTTTAAGCTAAAGCGTGGCCTAGGGGCACAAGGGTGTGACTTTAACGCGACGGTTGTGGGTTCGATCTCCACTCGAGGAAATGAAATATTTATTTAAATTTATATTTCCATTTCTTCGCTCTGGTGTCGAATGAAAGAGCGGCGTTGAGTTCCGCCACTAAACACGCAATACTTCCAAAATTCAGCGGGAAGTGGGGAACGGAGTGTCTTAACACGAGGTTCCCTCTGCCTACCCTGCTGTGTGTGGGATATAGCGTGATGCAGATATAAATTTATATGTATCTTAAGAGAATTAATTAGTTATAACATAAATAACTTACTAAAACTCCAAAGGAATGTATGAAAAATGTGCAACAAAAGAAAATGAGCAACATTTTGAAAACTGTATTTTGTCTAAGAGCACAAATTTAACTGTTGGTTAGTATATTTCAAATCAGGTATATATATCCTTTAAACTATTAATTAAAGTAATGATATAGTGACTTTATTATTAGGCAGAGACGATTTTGGGACATGACTAGGCGATATCATTGAAATGGGTTCTTTTTTCGTCGGAATTAAAAAAAATATGTAGTATCGTATTTTTTTATAATAAAATACTTTTAATAAGCTTTAGGCATTTTCAGGCTAGTCGTGACGCAGGTGCAGAAGCGTGTGACTGTAATCGCAACAGGTTGTAGGTTCGATTCCCACTTGAGGAAATTAAATATTTAATACATTCATTTCCTAGCTCTCTAAACGGAGCATAATGCGGCATAATGCGGCGTTGGGTTCCGCCATTCAGCACGCCACTCTTCCATAATTTAGTCATAACACTAGGTTCCCGGGTTTCCTCTGTCTACCCTGTGATGTGTAGGCTATAGCGTGTAGCGTGAAGCTAAAAATAAAATATAGAACCTCTTCGCCATTTCGTAGTAGTTGTTTTACAAATAATTATAACAACCACAACCGTTTGCCACGCCATCCTTACTTTTTATCTAGTAAAAAAAACTTTTTTTTCCATTCATTTTAATTATACTTTTTCTTCTGTATCTAATCATGTTGAATAATTGCAAATAAAAGTGCGGTCACATGTTAATAAGCTACAATTAACAGGTTTTTTTTTCAACATCCTCCTATATAAAGTTTTTTTTTTCTTCACCACTTTAAATGAAATTACAGTTTTAACTATTCTGGTCTAAGCCTCAATGTGAATAAGACAAAGGTTCTGATTTTTGAAAGAGATGAAGAAAGGACGGAATGCAAGATCAGTGTAAATGGTAAGATATTAGAACAAGTGAATGAAGTGGTATACTTGGGAAGTATGTTCAGTAGAGATGGAAGATACGAGATGGATGTGGAAAGGCGTATTGCTGCCGGTAACAAGGTTAACGGAGCCTTAGCTGCATTGATGAGACGGCGAAACGTCAGCACAGCTGCGCGTTTGGCCGTACACAATGCAGTTTTGGTACCGACTCTGTTATACGGCAGCGAAACGTGGGTATTACAGAAGAAGAATGAAAGAAAGATGAATGCTGTGGAGATGCGATCTCTTCGTAGGATATGCGGAGTCAGCTTAGCTGATCGAATCCGCAATGAAGAGGTACACAGAATGGCAGGTACTAGCGAGGATGTCACAGTGAGAATGAAGAAGAACGTGCTCAGCTGGTTTGGGCACGTCGAACGAATGAGTGATGAAAGAATGGCAAAAAAGATTTATGATGGAAAAGTGAGCGGTAAGAGAGGTAGGGGGAGACCTCGGTTGACCTTCGAAAACACAGTATCAAAGATACTGGAGGAAGGTCACGTAAAAAGCATGAGGACCCCCCGAAGGGCATGTATGAAGAGGTTGATGACAGTGGACGAGGCGAAAGAGGTATGTAGAGACCGTAGCGTTTGGCGCTCCGTTCTCTCTGACTACCCCGCAATGGATAAAGCGTGAAGCTTAGTTAAGTTAAGTTAACTATTCTATAAAAGCCTAATACAATTAAAGCAAAGATTTTGCCAGAAATTAAAATGTGATTTTTTCATACAAACCTATATACAGCTTAGGTAAAAGGAGCGCAGACGCTTCCACCCTATACATATAGGTACATATTTCTTTTATGCATTATATATCTTATCAAAATAAGAGGTATCGAAAAAAAAATTCACGGCGATCATAACTAAATACAGAAGAATTAAGTAGTAATCTATTTTTTAACTTAATAATATAGAGCGGAACTTAATACTTTTTGATTATAATAATTCATCGTATTACTTAACATATGATGTATTGTAAATTGGACAAGTTTTTCCTTTATTAAGCCATAGTGTTTCAGCTTAAAGCATTTTAAATCTTATTTCTTTTATGATTAGTACAATATTTCCATGGCTCTGTACTTTATTATATTCATAATGTGTTTGACCATAATATGAATGTGATGACATATTGTTAATTGTGCATATATATAAAAAAAAACATTCAAAACGATTTACACATTTTCACACTACACCCGTGACGAAGTAAAAGAGTTGTAAAAGGTTTATACAATGTTAAGAATTTTAGTAAAAAATATTTTTTATAGCATTTTATTTTTCAGTGTGCTAGTTTACGTAAGTAATAAACTATTTTTTTAAAATGTTTATTTAAATATATTTACTTATTTACTATTATATAATTTCTAAATGATGACTAGTATTATTTTCAATAACATTTATTGATCTTTTCTGATATCTTAAGCTACGAATATTTTTAGTCTTCTGAATAGTAAATTCATATATATTTTTTATATAATACTACATTTCTTTATATAATTTTAGTTCAATTTGCTCTCCTTGCTCTCCTTGGGTGTTCTTCCTGCTTTCGAAGTCTTCGTTTCTACAAAGACTAGTAGTTTCCTAGTTTTGGCAGAATTTTTATGATAAATACTTATAATTTGTAGGTAGATACTAATTATAAGTATTTATGATAAAGCTTACTTTTTATAGAGGATAATTTCTATTTTAATGTAATAGATGTATGTAGAGAAAATTTACATAGAATATGGATATGGCCCTCTTTAAATGTTAGAAATAAGATAAAAATAAAATTATACATCTACTATATCTTATTTTGACGAGTTTCACTGCTTGAGGGGTGAAACATTTTCGTAATGGATTTGTCTTCAACATATGCAAAACTTCAAGAATGTATCAAGAAAATATTTTATTTTAAATCTTTTTCTTTAATTTGAACAAAATCACGCTTTTAGTAGCTTCAAGCTTTTTCCGGCATAACAGGGTAAGCCCCTATGTTGCCTACTTGCCGCTATCCATACATTCCCCATTTTTCAAGATATTGCGTGTCGAGTGACAGAACTTAACTCCATTAATTGTCTACCAGAGCGGAGAAATGGAAGTACATTTACATATAATTTCTCAAAGTGGAAACAAACCCTCAACAATCACAATTTACAGTTAGACGGTAGTCATCTCATCACTAAGATATTTACTTTATCGGAAAGTGGGGAACGGAGTGTCTTAGACATAGTATATGGCTGACGTTATTTGCATCTGAAATACATAAGGCAAGCAATAGTATATAAGATATTAACAATCTTTTATAGGCAGAGGATATCGAAAAATTGAAGGAAAAATATGCAGAAATTATTATGACTTGTGCCAAAGATTATCCAATAACGCCGGAAGATATTGAGCAACTAAAAAATAGTAAAATGCCTGATAACGCTAAGTGTCTTTTCGCGTGCGCTTACAAAACTTCAGGAATGGTAATATAATATAATATTTTTTCTTAATAACATTTACATTGAGGTCAGTTAGGCTTCGGGGTCAGGCTAGGTTGTGGTTTCCATACCCACTCGAGGAAATAGAATTTAATATAGAATATTTAATATAGAATATTTAATATTTTTATTTCTTCGCTCTGATGTCAAGGTAAGGCGCGGTGTTGTGTTCTAACACTCAACACACAAAGCCTACAGAATTTGGCGGAAAGTGGAGAGCGAAGTGTCTTAACACTAGGTTGTCTCTGCCTTCCCTGCCACATGGGGGAAACAGCGTGAAGCTGATCAAACATTAACAATATTTGTAGACAATATTAAATTATTGCATGTATTTTTTTATTATTTCATAGGAATAGAGTCGAAATATATAAAATATACATAACATTTAATATATTTTGACTCTACTCCTACTACACAAACAACTGTTATACATAAAAATATGTGGGTGAATATAATTTTGGGGAAAACCATATATTATATTACAAAATGGCCGAAATTATACAAAATGGCACAACATTGTTAAGCGTTATGACAGTCACAAGGTCAATATACATAAATGTCCGCAATTACTCGCTTCGCCTGTTCTTTAACAATGACACTTTGAATGAGAATCTGGTTCATATACCGGAAACGCGTTTTTGGGTTCAACTACAATATATAATTTACTTCAATATTTATATTATATTTTCAATATTTTTTTCATATTCAAGCTGTATCATATTTAGCAGGGTAAACAGAGGAAGTCTAGTGTTGAGACACTCTGTTCTCCACATTCCACCGAATTCTGGAGGCATTGCGTGTTGAGACAACCTGTCGCGGTAACAATTACACGCTAGTGCCCCTGCGCCACGACTGATAAATATTATTTCAATATACTGATAAAAAAAAACTTATTAATAAATTTTAAGATTCTATTTACAGATGGATGATCAAGGAAAACTTTCAGTGGAAGGAGTAAATAAATTAGCACATACATTTTTGTCTGAAGATCCTGAACGATTAAAGAAAGCTGAACAGTTTACTGACGCCTGCAAAAATGGTAAAAATTAAATGTTTTTGTAAATATTTTACTGTTGCTAATTAGTCCATTTGATTTTTTTATTGAAAGTGAGCTATTAAATATTGGATGAACTATGAAGACTGACGAGATTTACTGATGGTTGTTAATAATTTAAAGTTATATACGTACATAACTGGGACTTTAGTGTTAAGACAATTCCGTTATCCATTTTCCGCCGATTTCTGAAAGCCATGAATTTTAAAAGTGGTGGAGCACAACGCCTTCATTTTGCCTTGTTCTCAGAGCGAGGAAATAAAAATATGAAATATATCATTATCTCGAGTGGGAATCGAACCTACGGCCTGTCGCGTTTACAGTCGCACGCTTGTGCCCCTGCGCCGCGATAGCCATCCAACATCATAAATATTCTTAATACATCACTTTTACTTACAGTGAATGAAGAAGAAGTATCAGACGGTGATAAAGGCTGTGAGAGAGCCGCTTTAATATTTAAGTGTAGTATTGAAAAAGCACCACAGGTAAGTGAAATAAAATAGAGATGTAACTGTAATTTAATTTTTGTACACATATTTGACGTTGACATTTTTTGTTGCAGTTTGATTTCATCATGTAATCGAGGAAGACGGAAAATATATGAAATAGTCAAGATGCTTATGATGTTTATGTGAAAATGTAGAGCTTAGAATAAACGTTCAAATTATAGAGTAAATTATATAATGGTCTTTCTTTTAAAATTTCAACTCCTATCACCTTGTTTAGTCTTGGTTTAAATTTAATTTCATGTCAATCAATTGGTTTTTAACCGATATAACAAAAAAAATACATATAAAATATGGAACCAAAATTATATTTTATTCAAATGAAACATAGATAATAGTTATTCTAATATATTGTCATTATAATTGATTAGATATTTTAGGGTAACCGTATTGTTCCTATTAAGGTAAAATGGGGCAATGTGTACTAGGGGTGATCCAAAAGTTATGGTAAAATCAATAATATATACAATGAATACTCGCATATTAATTTTTTTTTCTACATAGTATCCTAACGTCGCCACGATGGCTTCCTTTATATTAAAATAAATTATTGAAATTTATTAGATTTTCTCGAATAAATTTGAATACTTATGTACATAATATATAAATTTACTAAAACATTATTGCCTCTTCTCCCCTATTCAATTTAATAATAATAATAAGTTTTATCTAAATAATAGACGATTATTAGCAAAGTGTGATTATAACGAATTTACTATTGAAATAACCTAATTTATCTTAAATATAATGGTATAAATATATACTCGTAGCCATATATTCAGTATTATATGAGAGTATCAATTGTAAGAACTAGTAGCAACTTCAGTTTTAAACGCAAGATGAAAAATTTAAAATTGCTGATTTTATTGTTCGTATTCTTCTTTGGTGATTCTCAAGTAAGTTCTCTTTTATATTTTCCATTTACATTAGATTTAAAACGGATAATGTTAAATGTTAAAAGGTTTTCTTTAAAAATTTTAGTAAGTTTTACATTAAGTAAAATATAAATAGTATATATTGAAAATTAATATTATAAAATATGTATTAAGGGAATGACTGATGATGAGATGAGGGAGGAATTTACGAGGATTACAATGATCTGTTCGAAAGATTACAAAGTTGACATGAAGGATTTATTAAGTTTACAACAACTAAACGTTCCAACTAAAAAAGAAGTCAAGTGCCTACTTGCATGTGCTTATAGGAAAACTGGCAGCGTAAGTCTATTTTTACTTTTAAATTATATCATAAGTAATTAAAAAATCATCTCAGCAATCCCTGTATCCCACATACAGCAGGGTAGATAGAAGGAACCTATTGTTTAGATACTCCGTTTCTTACTTTCTGCAGATTATTATGAGTCGTTGCGTGTTGAGTAGCGGAACTTGACGCCGGCCTTTTGCTCTGGTGCCGGAGCGAATAAATGAAAAACACGAAGGCTCCATTCTATCATAAATGATCATCATAAAATCGTTAATCAAAGTTTTAAATGTTTACTTAGTTTGTAAATATTACCTTTGCACATGTCCTAATCTTAGTGAAGAGTAGGTGAAGAAAACACAGCTCTTGGATACTCTTTTTTTTACAAGTATTTAAAATAAATAGTTTGTCTGTGTAATTTCTCCAATTACACATTATAGTGTTAGGTGACAGAATCATCCATTGTATTCCCGTTTATCCAACTAGTAAAAAAATAAAAAAAAAAATCGAAAACAAAAACTTTCGAGTTACGTTCCAGAAACATAAAGTGAAAGTCATAAAAATATGTATTACAGATGAATAAGGAAGGCTTGTACGATATTGAGGCAAGTTACAAAATCGCTGAAATGACTAAAAATGGAGATCCTAAAAGGTTGGAAAACGCAAAGAAATTAGTAGATATATGCGCTAAAGGTACGTATTACATAATATATTATATAAAAAAAACTATAGTTACTTTTATGCTCAAATGTATTGTATGTTTTATGATCGTAAAACATATATATGTTTTACGATTTCTATGGGACCCCGTCATCAGATCCTGACATGGTAATAATGAGACCCATGGGAAAGTACGGTCTTTCAAATAAAAACATATTTTTTTAATCGGTCATCAAATGACGGAGAAATAATATTAATACTTCATATTCCCCATATCATTACTTGATATTTTGAACTCTGTACTGTACTTTTACATAAAATATCATTGTCCTCACATTCATGCGAGGACTAGATCAAAAACATGCTCAGGGGTTTGGGCAATGTGTGTTAGTTGGGGCAATGTTGTTAAGCAAATGTGTTATGAAAGAATGGCAAAAAGATTTATAAAGGAAAAATTTATGATAAAAAGGCTATAAGGAGATCTCAGTTGATCTTCGAAATCACAGTATCGACTCACCGGAGGACGTGTATGAAAAGGTTGATGACAGTGGACTAGACGTAGACGGAAGAGATATTAAAGAGATGTTTTGGAGGGACAGAGCGTGACTCTGTCTCTGTCATGCGTGTTAGTTAACACGCAGTACATAACCGCTGTGATTTGTTTATTAAGACGTAATAAGAAAATAATTGAATTTAATTATAGTCCCCTTAATACACAATCACAATTACAGTTGGACTTTGAAGTCCAACTGTTGTTGCCAACAGATTCCACTGCGCCACAGTGGACTCAAATTATAATTATATATATAATATATAAGTTAGTTATTTAACATTAAATAAATCTGAAAACCAACTCTTGATAAATATTTTAGTTAATGATGAGACAGTATCTGATGGTGAAGCAGGATGCGATAGAGCAGGTTTAATATTCAAATGCGTTTTGGAAAATGCGCCTAAGGTAAAAAATATTCTATTTATAATAATGTTACCCTTTCTAACTTACTTATTCTGTTTATTTTCGTATTTTTTTTATTTCAGCTTGGATTCAAATTAAAATAAAATGGTTACGAAAAAATGTTATGAAAAAAATTGTGTCATTTGAATTCGCTTCTGTAACTATAACTTAATATCGTTTATTTCATTGTTTTTCTTTTTTTTTAATTTATGACATTTAAACAATAAAGGCAATAAAATAGAGGAATAGTTTTTTATTTATAAGTCCTAATTAAAAAATTGACGATTGACGATTTGCAAATTTCAATTTTAACTTACACAAGTTTGACTTCTGTCTTAAAGTGTAATAAAAACAGTCTCTTATCATATACCATTTTCCACTTCATGTGCTGTATTATCTAAACTTCGTCTTTATAAAACGATAGAACAATAATAAAATTCGTAAATATAATAAAAAAAATATATACTTTAACTATAATTAAATTATACTGACATCTATATAACTTTATGTGAAACGTTCTTCTGATATAGGGAACGGCTGAGTAACCAGTCTTGTAACACAGTCACCACTTCTCGTTCTAGTTTACAATCAACATCATAGATGGCAATGACTACGATTTCATATAAATATTACTTTATAGAATAGCCTTAAAAAAATGAAAATAAAATATTTTTTTAATATTCAAACAAATATTGTGTATTTACTTTTTTAAAACAAACATTAGATATATAAATATTTACTTTTGGAACGTCACAATTTTGCTCTCATTATTATAAACGAAAAAGAAATCTAATATATTTTTTTTAATTAAAATTCATATTGATATATGTATTTATATTTAATAGCGCACACATTGATCAAGGCCGTTCTACACCCCGCGGGCTGCGCGCGCGCATACAAACCCACACATCGACACATCGGGCAACCAACTTCATTCAAAGTTGAAAGTAGTATCTCTTGATCCGCCGACTCGTGTATTTCTAACTTCGTTTCGTTCGATCCATTGATGACGTTTCGTGCAAACAATTGATTTCACAGTTTTGTTTTGTCAATATCTCTTGCTTAGTGTATGAAGACACGAGCAGTGCCGTACGTGACGGTTATTGAACTTGAAATGTGCTAAGGTGTTCGTGTAATGTGTACGTCGTTGTTCGTGTTTTTGTGACTGTGTTTGTTTATTGGGATACAGACTTGATCTTGAACTTGTCATAGGTAACTATATTATGTTTTTTTTATTATATGTTTACTAATTTTTTTAAAAATAGATTTTATATGTTGATATGTAATGATTGTTCCTTTTAAAATAGAATATATATAGTACTGCACATAAAAAACTTACCCAGACGTAATGTTAAGAATTCATACGGTTCTATTATTTAATAAATTCAAATATGAGATATATTTATACATATATTCGGTAACTTTATCCATTTAAAACAAGTGCAATGACATTTAAATCAACATTTATTACGATAAGTACAAACGATACAAATTATATCTATAAACTATTCGAATATTGTCAAATTAAATTGCTTATTTACACATGCTTCACATTTATCGGTACTGGAATATACTTATCATCCGCCTCCATGCTTACTGGGGCATACACATCGAATTCCTCAATAGGGGATTGCGTCGTGGGACTCGTCTTAAACAATCGCTCTTTAGATTCAAATAGCTTATTGCTTAAGACTTTTCTCTGGTTGATATTTCTATGTATATTTCTATTATAATCCGCTTGGTTGGTTCGGTTAGTTTTTTGATTTTCTTCAGATTCAATGTTCCATTTTGTAACAAAAACATCTAAATCAGGTCCGGTGACTTCTTCTGTGTCTCTTCTTTTTCGTTTACCAGACGCTACTCCTAGTTGTAAAAGTATAGGGTTGTTGACCAACGCAGCAGCTGCTCCAAGAAGTGCGATACCCGCAATTGGCCATAAGATAGCCTTAGCTGCTAATGCCTGCAAAACACGTTTAAATTTTTCTGATTTAATACAGTTATTGATTCAGAGAATTCTAGCTAACGTTGAAAAGCGGAAGGAAATGGGCCAACCGGAACTAAATATAGATACACGATTGTTATAATTTAATTTTACTTTTTTTCAGTTTCAAGCTGTAAATGTGTGTATATATAAATAGGCAGAAGGAGCCTAGTGTTAAGGCACTCCTCCGGGGGGAGGAATTCCATTTTGAGTGGCGGAACTCAACAACGCGCTTTGTCTTAACACCAGAACGGAGAAATGAAAATAATAAATATTTCATTTGCTCGAGTGGGAATCAAACCCACAACCTGTCGCATTTACAGTCACACGCTTGTGCTCCGCGCCACGACTAGCCTCAAATTCAAAGATCTCAAGGAATTAACAGTCTATTTTATAATGCTCATTTTAAATATTCAACTAATACAGAATATTAATAGCAAATTAAATCGGGTCCAATATTTCCTGAGGTTTAGTGTAGGTAACACATTTATGTTTATTAATGTTAAGACATTTACTAGGTAATTTAGTAGGTTGAATTGAGTGGGCGATTTTAGTTCATTCTCCATTAATATTGATACGTTCTACCATGGTTCGAATGTAGGCACAAAGGTTGAAATATTTAATAATTTAACATGGTATGCTTTGAGGGCCTTGTAATAATATTTTTAGAGAAATGTACTATTTCGTAGTGTTTAAATGCATGTTTGTAGTTACTTAATTACGGATACTACGCTAACGTAGAATAGTGTAAAAACTAACTGAATACGTTTCTGTTTCTGTTGTTTCATCAATAGGATATATTTGTCGATACATTACTTATAGTTTATATTTTTTAACTATCAACTGTTGTGTATTATCAAATGTTTAATTAAAAAAAATTAACTGTGCCAATGATGTAGTTGATTTACAAGAATACCTACTGAAAAGCAGAGGGAACCAGTGTTAAGATAGTCCGTTCCCCACTTTCCGCCGAGTTCTAGAGGCATTGCGCGTAAATATAAATGTAAATGAATATTTCATTTCCTCGAGTGCGGATCGAACCCACAACTAGTCGATTTCACAGTCACGTTTTATGCCCTTATGCCACGACTGGCCTCTAAAATGATATAAATAATATAATTCATCATAACTTTACATGGTTGTAGTGTTTATAGTGGTGGCCCGCGTAATGATGTCCTTCATGGCCATAGTGATGTCCATAGTGGTCAATATCCTGTACATGATGATCGATATTCGGTACGTGGTAATCGTATTCGTAACCCACATGCGGGTATTCCTCATAATCATGCGGTGGATAACCTGATGACGGAGAGATTTAAATTTTGCGTTAAATTATGAAAATTATAAAAAATATTGATTGAAAACATTAAAACAAGTTAGTACTATAGTATAGTGAAAGAAAGTGGCGGTTTTTAAAAACTCTTGTTTTTTATCTGTGTTTTAAATGTATTGACGAACTTGTTTTAAATGTTTAATGACGTAAGTTGATATTGATTATATTAGCCGATATGTATGTATTATGTAACGAAACTTAAACCAGTATTCAGCGAAATTAAGGAGCGGAGTGTATTAACACTAGGTTCCCTCTGCCTATCCTGCTCTTGCGGGATACAGCGTGCAGCTGTTAAAATAGTAAAAAAAATATAACGGAACTTTGTCGATTTCGTTTAGATATGAACTAGGTTCCCTCTAATGTCCACTAAGATGCGTAGAAATATGAATAATTATAAGTAGATATAATAACATTATAATTGGAATTAAAATTTTACCTAAATGTTCTTTATGTGCGAATCCTCGGCTGTAACTTGAACTGGAGTGTTTGCTGTCGGAGATATCCTGTAAGAAAAAACAATATAACTTATTAAATACAAACCTACCTAATATTTTTAAAACGTTATTCCATTCTTAGAAAAAATAAAAAACACGCTTAGGAAAACATAATTTTTTTAACGTAGCGGGATTTGAACCCGCGTCTCTTGGAAACCAGACGGACGTACGGACGGTTATATGGTTGGACGGTTTCCAAGAGGCGTGGTTTGCAATCCCGCTATGTTCAAAATATTTATAAGTTATCTAAAAGTATAAAAACCTACCTAAACCTTTACCTTTACCTAAAAAGTAAATTAAATACAGATTATTATTTTATTTAAAATTAAATAAGTAAAAAAACACCTTGCAATCTGTGAATTTGGCCGTATAGTAAATACGTTTTCCTATAATTAAATCCAATTACACCGTCCTCGGGCACACTTCGATGGATACGTCTGGTCGCCGCCCTCTTTTCACATAGCACTTAATGTTTCTTTTCCGATTGAAACTCTTCAATTGAATTAAAGAACGATTCGTAAATAGATGCCTTTATTCACTTTCCAATGGACACATTGCCCTTTAGCTTTAGCTAACATTTTTAGTTTTACTGTACGTTTCACTTTTTTTTGACCTACCTGACAGTATCGTAGTCTGTATGACTCACTGATCGCAGTAGTTGTGAGCTTATATACTATTTAAGAGTTATTACGCACATTAGCAGTAGGTTCTTTTCTGTGAAAATGAACGGCACCTATATAATAAATATCCGAAAACGGAATGAAATGTACAGAAAGAAATGCTTTATCAATTAATTCTTTAAGAATATCCCTTAAAATAAAATATGTATTTTCTATTCTTGATTACATTATAATAACATAATTATCTGCTGATTTTAAATGTACATGTCAGCTTCGCTGTATCCCATACACAACAGGGTAGGCAGAGGGAACCTAGTGTTAAGACACTCCGTTCCCTACTTTCTGCCGAACTCTGGAAGCATTGCGTGTTGAGTGGCAGAACTCGACACCAGAGCGAAGAAATGGAAATATAAATTTAAGTAAATATTCGAGGGATCAAACCCACAACCAGTCAGTTTTACAGTCACACTTTGCGCCCCTGCGCCACTACGGGCCTCAAGCCATGTACATGTCGATTTATATTATTCCATAAAGAAATCAGAGCGATAAAAAACATGCGTGTTGTACTTAAATTTAAGAAAAATGAGTCAAATGAATCATTTTTTCCTCTTCTTATTACTCAAAGATACCAAGAAGCGATCTCGAGTCTGACTAACGGAAAGGTTCTTTTACAAGCCAGTACGTTTGTCTACGTGAGTTTAGACCTATAGGTGAGTTATAAGTTTATAGCAGTTCTGTAATGTTACCTTCGTATTAAAAAGCAATATATTCATTAGTATCTACTGCGAAATATAAAAAAGATTATTGGTAATTTTTTAAAGTGATTTTTTAAAGTTGTAATTTTTTTTTGAGTGAAATGTAGTTGTCTGTTCTGTTTCTTATTTTATGGCTTTAAGGCGTGCCAGTTGAGTACACTAGGAAAAGTAGTTATGACAATTCGATTTCTAATAAAAATGCAAAAAAAAACAAATATATTAAAGTAATTTGCACACGTGTCTAGGATTCTGAATGTACATACATTAGGATTATATAAAAATAAACTTCACGTAGGCAGAGGGAACATAGTGATAAGACACTCCGTTCCCTATTTTCCGCCGAATTTTTCAAGGCATTCCGTGTTGAATGGTGGAACTCAACGCTTGGTGCCTGATTGAGGAAAGGAAATATTAAGAAATAGTAGTTTATTCCTTCGAGTGGGGATGAAACCCACAACCGCCGCGTTTCAGTCACACCCTTGTGCTCCTGGGCGGCGACGGCCTCTAAGATTAAATAAATATTATTAAAAAATAAATATTATTATACAATTTTGTCAACATTACATTAAAATTGCAGGAGCAATAACCTGTCTTATTTCAAAGTTGGTCAAAAATTGACTATGAAAAATGTACACAACACAATACTTAAAAATGCATATTCAATTTACATAGTACAAACTATTTTTCATTGTTAACAATTATCTCATGTGAAAAGAAATGTGTGAATAGACTTCTTAAGACAAGTTAAACGTATGCCGTCACGGGAAAAGATTTTCAACTATGCAGCCCCAGTTTTGACGGCAAATTGCTTAAGTTTTGTTACAATAGTGCCTATTAAATGAAACAGCTTAACGCTGTATCCCGCACACAGATAGAGGGTACCTAATGTTAAGACACTCCGTTCCTCACATTTTGCCGAATTCTAGAGACAATGCGTGCTGTTTGGCGAAACTCAACGCCACGTTTTGCCTGGACACCAGAGCGAGGAAATGGAAATATACGTTTAAATAAATATTTCATTTCCTCGAGTGGGAATCCAACCCACAACCAATCGCGTATACAGTCACACTTTGTGCCCCTGCGCCACGACTGGTCTGTACTATTGTACAATTATATGATTAATTATGCTGGGAATATTGTTGTCTGAATAAAAATAATATCAATTATATCGGTAGTAGGCACTGAGTCACGTTTCCGCTACGACAAGTTATCAGGAATGTGGGCCATACTAGTGATATTCTCACCAACTCGAGCCTGTATTTCTACATTAAAAGTACTATTTATATATAGGCTGATCAGCTTCACGCTGTATCCTGCACACAGCAGAGTAGGGAACCTAGTGTTAAGACACTCCGTTCCCCACTTTCTGCGGCGTTGAGTGGCAAAACTCAACGCCGCGTTTAACCTCGACACCAGAGCGAAGAAATCGGTTTTACAGTCACACTTCGTGCCGCTGCGCCAAGACTGGAAAGGCTGATGATTTATTTATATTTCAATTGACATTTACATTACTACTTTAAGTAATCTTAAAATAACTATAGGTTATAAACTTAGCGGCGTGGTCGAAACTCTACAGTATACATCTTAAAATGACGAGTTTTAGTTTTTTTTATATATTCTTTTTAAATATATTCTGCCATGGGTTCGATAAAAATCTGAATCGATACTCGCCATTTTATTTAATTTTATGTGCCGATTAACAACTTCCGTTTCACATTAGTTATATGTTTTTATTATGTATAAAAGGAAATTACGTACTATCAATATATTTAAATTATTATAGCTAAAATATACATAGATATATATTTAAATGATGTATATTATTTTAATGCCTATATCTAAAGTTTAATTTTTTAATATAAACAGTATAGCTTCACGCTGTATCCCGCACACAGCAGGTTAGGCAGAGGGAACCTAGTGTAAGACACTCCGTTCCCCACTTTCTGTCGAATTCTGGAGGCGTTGCGTGTTAAGTGGCAGATCTCAACGCCGCGCTTTGCCTCGACACCAGAGCGCAGAAATGGAAATATAAATTTAATTTTAAGTAAATATTTCATCTCCTCGAGTGGGGATCGAACCCATAACTGGCTAATAATTTACTGACTGGTTACTGACTGACTGGTTAATAATTTATTAATTTATTAATATAAACAGCATATTTTTATCATAACGCATTTCCTGTATTTTGCTGCATACCTGTGCAGAAAAAATCAAACAGCCACATTCTATTATTAACCGAAAAAAAAAATACTTATATTGATTTCATTTTAATAATACTCTATATTTTACTAAATTGTATAAGTAATTCTAGCATACCTTAAAAGAAATAGGCCGAAATGAAGATGTAACAGCATATCGCTTCTGTTCTTCATTTTGCAATGTTTTAACGTGGGTAGTATTCTGAAATAAAAAAATAAATTATATTTAAATGTAATAAGATATAAATCAGCTTCACGCTGTATTCCGCACACAGCAGGGTAGCCAGGGGGAACCTAATGTCAAGACACTCCGTTCCTCACTTTCTGCCGGATTCTGGAGGCATTCCGTGTTGAGTGGCAGAACTCTTTACCTCGACACCAGAGCGAAGAAATGGAAATATAAATTTAAGTAAATATTCCATCTCCTCGAGTGGGGATCGAACCCACAACCAGTCGGTTTTACAGTCACACTTTATGCCCCTGCGCCACGACTGGCCCCAATGTAAAAAGATATAAAACTCAAAAATTTACTCAATAATACTTACATTATCTTCCTTTAAGGAAAACTCCCTGATGTGCTCGTTGAAATTGGAATTTGTAATAGGATTACATTCTCCAAGGTCTAGTCTTACTGACATAATAATTATTAGGACGAGATCACATAAAAATATGGAATAATATATATGCATTTTACATTTAAAAACATTAACACATCCACACAAGGAATATTGTACGAAGCCCGCGTTACATTAGAAGAGCTGTGGTTGAAAAGGTATACTTTATAAAATTTTTGTTAGAGGAGGGGCTGGTTTAGATGACAATTTGACAGAAGGTGAAACAATGGAGTCCGAGATATGGTCACAGACCGTAGCGTACGTTGCGAAGTCATTTCATTGTTCCTAATCATAATAATGGTCACGTTATTGCAGATTGTTACATGGTACATGCACTTATACCCATATAAGTGAAATAGGTACAAGAAAGTAAATTGATATAAGTAAAAATATGAATATAGAGAAAATTGGAACAGTATGGATGTATGTATGTACGTTTGTCGAACTACCAGGAATAGAACCCATCAAGCAAAACGAAAGAAAAGAAAGTCAACATTTCCGCACTGCATTACGAGTTCACTATATGTGTAAACTAACGTTAATTATACCATAGTCAGTTCTGTCCCTATAATATTAAAACTCAGTTTACTACGCAGTAGTGACTGCATAGGAAAAATGTGGCCTTAAATGCATAGTAGTCTATTTGATATACTATCATAGTTAGTTCGATGCCGTCGTGGTGCAGTGGCACGAGCGTGTGGCTTTTTTGTTTATATTTCGTTACTTCTTCGCTCTGGTAACAAGGCAAAGGGCAGCGTTGAGTTCCGCCACACAACACGCAATGCCTCGAAAATTCGACATAAAAGTGGAGGACGGAGTGTCGTAATTTTTAATTGCCTTGACTTAACAACTATTTATTTTAATATAAATAAGTTATATCACTAAAAAATATAATATTTTATCACAAATAGTAAAATTAATCATAATAGTATATTAAACTAAAATAAAGCCTACGCTATTTACTTACATTACATCCTTACGCTATTTAAATATCTTATTTATATGGGTTACAGAATTTCTCATTTAAATATATTAAAGCCCACACACTGCACCACGGCCTCAAACGTGCAAGCTTCTGGTTTATTAGTTTAAATTATTTATTTTGCGGCAAACAGATTTACGATTGGCACAGCGATATATCAGGAACCCTCCAATAAAATTCTTTCAACAAAGATCTAAAGGAGAAAGTGTGACACATGGAAGTTGTTTTTTATATAATATCTATTTAGGTTAAATATATATTATTATTAATTAATATATTACAATAATTTATTTATTTAATAAGGTTAATTCAGGGTCTTAAAAAAAGAAATATAACCTAATAATCAAAATTCATATCGATAATAATATTATGTTCAAATATTTTTTTACAATAAATTAGGTAGTTTAGGGAGACATGTCAACATGTCTTAATGAAAGTAATTTTTTAAAGACAATATCTCCTGTTATATATTATCAGATTATTTTGTCTCTTCCAGAGTGTTCTAATTTCTTTGTATTTTCTACAAGGTATTTCCTTTTTACTTTACGATCTTAAATTCTTTAGCAGATCCATAGGTGGAAAAAGTATCGAATACCTTTTCAATTGCTCTCACACGGAACAAATTTAGAAAAAAAAGGATATTGTTGTATCGAATTCTTTCATGTAAGATACTTTACATGTCCATACATATACGTATATTACGTTTTTTAGCTTTACGATGTATCCCGTATATGAGGAGAAGGCAAAAATAACCAGAAAATCTATTAAGACACTCCGAATTCCATTTTCCACTCGAACTCAACTCGTTGCGTGTTGCATGACGAATCATACTGCTGTTTTGTTTTTACAGAGTGGAGAAATTAATAAAATTAATTTATCGCGTTTACAGGCGGACGCTGTCCCACTACGCCACGATCGATGATCTCAAGTAGGATGTTGTTTTTTTTTGTATATTTTCTCTTTTTAGGATACCGTACCTCAAAAGGAAGGAACCCTTATAGGATCACTTTGTTATACGTCCGTCAATACCATTTATCTCGAGATCGAGTGGAGGCATCACACAAAAATTAATATCAAATATTCAGGTCTACGGTCCCTTGGAGCAAAGAAAAAATCAAACTTCTAAGTTAAAGTAATAAAAAAGCAGGGCATTTATGTATTTTTTTGTTGCATTTTTTATGAAATTCGTTGTGTTAGAATGAAATAACCTAAACAGTACTTACTTCCTGTAAACCTACAGTGAGGAATTGGGCGCAAAATGAGAATTCAAATTATATATAACGAGCAAACTTAAATTTGTCAACCTTTATATGTTGTGCTTGCGGTTGACTTACAATCCTAAAATTTCTACGGAACCCCCGGTGGGCGAGTCCGACTTGCAGTTGACCAGTTTTTATTATTAATACTGGTTAATACGTAAGAAAAGCGAACGCAGAAGTTAGTTAATTTAGTTGATACTAGCGGTCTAAGCTACATGATTATTGATCTAATGAACAGAAATGACTTCTAATATGATTTTTATTACTTTAATCTGTAATATTCTAATATGATTTTTTTACTACATTATCATACATATTTCTATAAGGATTTTGATTGTTTTGAACTAAAAAATACGGCCAATGTTGATATTTGATATTTATAAACATATACATAAAGTTAATTATTTCTTTTTACCTGTGTAATGTACGTCTCATCATAATTTTAAAACTCTGTTAAATGTGCTGATGTCAGTGAATAATTTAATTTACTCTTTCAGAAACATCCTTAAATGTTAAATTATTGATTTGAAGGATTCATAATATTCTTTGAAAAATAACTGTCATGATTGCATATTAACTCCTGTACAGTTTTTAAATTAGTTACATATATTATTGGCTAAATGTACAATTGATAAATATGAAGTTATTACAGAGTACACGTAGAAAGGCTGGTTTTAGGCATTTTTATATAGATTTATATCAAACGAACGAAGGAACCGAAGAATCTATGTATTTACTTAATACTTCTTTGAAGATCAAATCGTTCTTTATCAATGCCTTGAATTAATTATGACTTAAACTTAACTGTTATGATTTATGAAGGTAACCTTTACTAACAATTCAATCTTGTTTACTTTATTTTTATCAACAGTCATATAACTAAGACGTTTCGAATGTCATTCTTTAGCCAGGAATCTTACCAGCGCGATTGCTATATAACATTCGCAGGCAAACTAATGCCTTGAGTTCATTCAAATGACGATAAATTTTTTTTAATGAACCGATTTTGATGAAACAAACAACTTTAAATGTTGAGTTGAATTAAAACAAAGCAATTGGTGAAACTTTTAAGTAAATCGGTTCAGTACTTTCAGAGAAAAATGTGGCTATACAAATAGACAGACAGACAGAATTTAAAAAATATATTTTTGCTTTCTATTATTCTTTTTAAATCAAAATAAAAATCTAAATTATTCTTTTTAAGTGTCTCTATATCCATTTCAGTCAAAATTATTAAATGTACAGACAAAATATTTTTACTGCTTTATTATATAAATAGAGAAGAGATAATAATATATTTTTTAAAATACAGTAGGTAAATAAGATTTACTGAAACACGATCGCAAAGAAGTATTTTGACATAATCTTCTTTCCTAGATATTATTCGAACAGAGAAAGTAGCTATAAAACGAAAATACTATCTTGAATCTTATTTTTACATCTTAGAAAGCAAACATCGATCAACGTCTATAAGCATCAAAGAACGTTTGGAAGGTAACGCAGGAGGTGTCACGTTAGATAGATCGAGTCGTAATCGAATATCAATAGGAACAAGATTTGTGATTGTATTTGACTTCAGGACTAAGTGACTGATGGTATTAATAATCTAATATCGGATTGTCTGGTAGGTCCAGAGGCTAACGGTTACAGATGTAAATCATAATGTCTTAATTTGTATTTGGATATGGTAGAAATATATTAATTTTATTGAGGCCTTATAAATTTATATTTCCATTTCTTCGCTCTGGTGTCGAGGCAAAGCGCGGCGTTGAGTTCTGTGCCACTCAACACCCAATCCCTTCAGAATTCGGCAGAAAGTGGGGAACGGAGTGTCTTACACTAGGTTCTCCCTGCCTACCCTACTGTGTTCGGGATACAGCGTGAAGCTGATTTATTATTATTTTTTATTGAGGTCGTTGGGGCGCAGGAGCGCAAGCAATCACTATGGATGTGTGTCGGAATCCAACTCGGGATAATTAAGTATTATTTATTAATGTTTTCATTTCTTCGTTCTGATACCAAGGCAAAGTGCGGCGTTGGGTTCCGCCACTTAAAATACAATGCCTCAATTCGATGGAAAGTGGTAAACAGAGTGTCTTAACAATAAATTCCCTATGCCTATCCTGCTCTATGCGAGATACAGCTAGAGCTAAAAAGAATACTATCAAGATTAGCAGTTATAATTTGATAGTGGATTTGATAGTAAGAGAAGGAGAGAAAGATTATTAGAAATTTTATAATATCGCTATTCTGTAATGCAACATATTACTTATTTTACAAACAACTTACTACATATCTATCACACCGTCGCACTACAAAAATATACAAAAAAGCAGATCTTTCTGACGTCTCTCTTTGAGTAATAAAATACAAAAACTTTAGCGCGCTTATCCCATTTCATCTTTCGTTTCATATTCTAAAAAAACCCTTTTAAATTTTGACATTTACGTTAAATGCGCTCGAGGGCACTCCAAATGCATCACACGAAGAGACATGAGAGCTGTTTTTGTGATTCCCTCAAGTCTTGAGTGTGACGTGGTATGAAAAATACGGTGGCGCTCGTGAGACGGTAATGCAGCTAAATATGCGAGGGTGTAAATGTGCAGACGTATGTATGGGGGTTCGAAATAGAAATGGGGTGACTTTGAGACGGCATTACTTGTGAATTGTTAGAAATATTTATATTAATAAAAATATATATAGATAGATAGCGAGGCCAGTCGTGGCGCAGTGGCACGAAGTGTGACTGTAAAACCGACTGGTTGTGGGTTTGATCCCCACTCTAGGAAATTAAATATTTATTTAAATTAGTATTTCCATTTCTTCGCTCTGGCTCTGGCCAAGGCAAAGTGCGGCGTCAGTATCCGCAACTCAACACGCAATGCCTCCAGGATTCGTTATTAAATGGGGAATAGGGTGTCCTAATAGGTCTTGTCTTTAAAACAAAATTATCTCTGTCTATCATGCAGTTTGCGGGATTTAGCATGAAGCTGAAAAGAAAGCAGAAAGTTGAACCAATATAAAAAATAAAAGTGTCGAAATTTCCAATGATATACCTACTGCATTATTGATTAATCACATATAGCTATTGATAAATAAAAGCCAGAGCTATCTGTTGGTGATATATATTCGTAATAAATAAAGAGCCGCAAACGAAAACACACGTCGCGGTGCCCAAAAGGAAAAGGCTGGGTTAAAAAATTACACTCGTTAGAGCCCGAGAAATTGGCGTTAATAAAAAAAACTCCGCGTACTTCGGAAACGAGGGCGCTGACAAACGAGCGGACTGGAGCTGCCTAATGAGGTATCAGTATCACCTGAATGGAATGGCTATCTTCTGTACTTATTACGGGTTCAGCCGTTTTGTAGAAAGGTGCAATTATGTTACTACCATGTAATAATATATTGTGGTGTTTGTGAAACTTCTACAGCCTTCGATTCGATTGATTTTGTAGGTATTATTGGAGATTTTTGTTTTAGTTGTGTATAGATAATAGATATGTTACCGGCAATCTGTATAATTCGGTATTCTATATAATACCTCGGCAATGTATATAATATCAAAAACGTGTAGGTAATGTATGTATGTATGTATGTACGAAAAGCTATTTATTTTATAATTACTTGCATTTCATGCAGATTTCTATTAACACTTACAGATTTTACTGATTTTAAGTGCATATAAGGTTAGGTTAATTATTTTTAAATTTATAAGATTCTAACCTAGACATACCTAATTTGCATTTAAAAACCACTAAACCTGTAGGTCGAATATAAAACTATGAACCAAGATCTATTTATTTTACACATTGCCGGTGGAACACCAGGTTTTCCTAGAAATTTTATTTATTACCAAGACAGAATCTGTAATGAACAATAATATTCATATTATTTCATACACAGCCTGGATATCCCACGTTTTTATACATTACCGAGATATTATATAAAATACCAAAGTTATGCAGCATTATCCTATCGATATATACATATATTGAAAAAAATCTACGAACTGATAAAATGAAACCGTTTTTTTTTATTGATCATTAGCTCGTGAGTACTTAAATATAAATCATTAATAAATAATTTATATTTTTATAAGACAGGCAAGTTTCCATAGAGATCTTGTAAAAATGTATGTATCTATAGTATATTTATTATATTTCACCTGAAGCGTAAAGGAAGTAAATTAATGATTGTCAGAAGAACTGCGCCCTTCATTTCCTCTGAAAACAAAAGGAAAGGGCGCTTGTTATAAATCATAAAATTTTCCCGTCTTTTTTAAATAATGATATTTAAAAGTATCTCTAGTCTAATCACTTGGACATGGGACAATAAAACAAACAAAACACAGTCTCTCAAACCTTTATTCGGCCTCGTTTTTTTCGTGTTAACGTTAATGAGAGCCATCTATTGAAAATTTCTTAAATTGCTTTTGTTTGGTTTATAAAAGTGCAATCGTTGCTTTGTTAAAGGTTTATCCACGCTTTAAGCAAGAAAACGACAGTATAAAAAACAAATAAATATCTGGAAACAGTTCTCTCGCATAAACAAGTCGATCGAAAAATAAACCGACCGATGACAATACGTCACTTTTTAATGTAAAACTTTCGCAGTAACTGTGCTCTATAATTTATTAGTATTAAAATATACTTCATAACGAATTTTTGGGTGTTTTATATGTAAACTATTTAATAAACATTTATTTAAGAAAAAAATAAATAATTAAAGACATTTATAATATTCTATCAAGTCTGAAAGTAGGCTTCATAAGTTTTATATATTTTTCGATAGTATTATTTACTGTGCTATCAGCGAATTATTTCCACAGTTATTTTTGTAAAATATATTAACTCCATCAATCCTGACCTGCAAAGTAACCTTTTTCTGGTTTGTTTACCTTTTATCTCATGGCTCCCTGAATAGGATATAAATATCTGCTTAATAAAAACTTATAAGTGTACTGTACAGGTATACAGTACAAGCTGACATTAAATACGAAAGAGAAGGTCATAAGAAAGTTTCTTATTAAAATATAAAATTAATCATTTAAAATAATTTAAATATCTCTTGTCGGTCACAATCAAACAAATTGCGGATATATATAGCGGCACTCCGAAAATCCTTTAATCTGTAATCCGAAATGCTCGCACGGCCGCTGTGGCCAATAAAATGTTCATAGCGTATTTTGAAAACCTCAAAAGCGGTTGCTTAAATTAAATAATATTTACTTATTGTATTGTATTATATTTTATGTATACTGAAACGAATTACATTTTTTTTCACAATATTCAATTTAACATATAAATTGGATAGTCGTATATTTATTGTCTTCATCAAAATTATCCGGGCGGTCGTGGCGCGGCGGCACGAGGTGTGACTGCAAAACCGATTGGTTGTGGGTTCGATCCCCACTCGAAGAGATGAAATATTTACTTAAATTTATATTTCCATTTTCTTCGCTCTGGTGTCGAGGTTAAGCGCAGCGTTGAGTTCTGCCACTCAACACGCAATGCCTCCAGAATTCGGCAGAAAGTGGGGAACGGAGTGTCTTAACACTAGGTTCCCTCTGCCTACCCTGCTGTGTGCGGGATACAGCGTGAAGCTAATCAAATTTATAATTTTAACTCAGTTTGTTTTATAAACAACAAATACTATATGTCTACTTAAACAATTTTTTTTAAATTTGCTTACTCGATAAAAATAATATTAGATAACTTTTATTATTATTATAGATGGAAAAATGTAGTGTTCGCTGTTATTATATAGCATTGAAAGTTTTTAGATATAAACAAGAAATAGAGAAAACGAATAGTACTAATAAGTAGTTTTTAAAATGCGAGATATGTGAAATATTTTTATTGTTTATTTAAAATATGCATCTAGATCTAAGCTAAGAATAATTAGACCTGTAAAGTGTAATCGTACATCTTGTGATTTCTGTAAAAGCCAATGCTATTAATAAGACGCATTAAATTTTAGATATTAAATAAGAAATTAAATCAGTTTCACACTGTGTCTCGCACACAGTAGAGAAAACCTAATGTTAAAACACTCTGCATTTCACTGTCCGCTGAATTCTGGAAGCATTGCGTATTGAGTGACATGACAAGAGCGAAGTAATAAAAATATAAATTTAAATAAATATTTCATTTCCACGAGTGGGGATCGTACCCACGACCGGGCGCCTTTACAGTTACACGTTGTGCCCATGCGCCACGACTGGCTTTCAGATATTAAATAAATAATTTAAATAAATTATAAAAGCAGCATTTTAGACAGTGTGCACCGTAGAGGACACAGGTTGTATAGTTAATTTGCAAATCGAAAGGGATCATAGTGTCTATTATTTCAGCATCGGCACGTTCCGCTTTTGTGTGAACTGGGGGCAAATATCTCCTTGTTTTACTCTTTTAAGTTGGGATTTCAGATGTTTTAAGTTCTTTATTGCTTTTTAAAATTAAATTTTGATATAAATAAATAAATCAGCTTCACGCTGTACCCCGCACACAGCAGAGTAGGCAGAGGGAACCTAGCGTTAAGACACTCCGTTCTCCATTTTCCGCCGAGTTCTGGAGGCATTGCGTGTTGAGTGGCGGAACTCAACGCTGCGCTTTAACTCGACGCCAGATAGAAGAAATTAAAATATAAATGTAGATATAAATTAAGGTATAATTACAGGTTACAGAAATAAACCGATGTACCGATTTTTAGTAAGTGCTTGTCTATATATTTTTGAGGCATTTTGTGTTGAGTGGCGGTACTCAACGCAGCACTTTGCCTTAGTACCAGAGTGAAGAAATAAAAATATTAATAAATGGTGAATCATATGAGTGGGAATCCAACCCAGAACCGTTGTGTTTACATGTCTATGCCTACGCAACGACGGCCTCATACTTAATAGAAATAACTAATAACGACATCTTCATCAATAAAATTTAGCGAAAAAAACTTTAGTAACTTTTCTTTTTCTAGCTTCATGCTGTATCACGTAATATGGCAGTTTACGCAAATGGAACCTAGTGTTAAGATACTCTGTTCCCCATTTTCTGCTCAATTTTAATTTAGATTTATCTAGACTATTCTTTGATAATTGATCATATTGTTAGGAACGGTTTAACGGTTATTCGTAATACGTCGATCGATCAACATTGTATATATAGAAGTATGATTTCGGCAATTGCCGATGAAAAAATGTATCTAAGAATTTACATATATTTTAAAATATAACACACAAAAAATAAAATTAAAATAGACAATAAATAAAATGGTATATGAATCAGCTTACCGGTGAGTACTGTACGAGCGCTGCAAACGAACACCTGCAAGCGCTGCGTCTTACTCGGAATACATTTTACCTTTATTAGGTATGACATTGCATTCTTATCCCAGAAACAACCAAATGGGGTTTAACTATATATAATTTTAGCTACTATTAAGCATTCGATTCGATTATTCATGAATAGTTGTGCTATGAGTCAGTTCAACACCAGATAATTCATATATATGGATATACCACAACAAATGATATTTTTGATTGTCGTGGCGCAAGGGTACAAGGGTGTGACTGTAACGCGAAGGTTGTGGATTCGATATCCACTCGGGGGAATTAATTATTATTTATTAATATTTTCATTTCTTTGCTCTGGCACCAAGGCACCCGGCGTTGAATTTCACCACTCAACACACAATGCCTCGAAAAAATCGCCGAAAAGTGGGGAACGGAGTGTCTTAACACTAAGTTCCCTCTGCGTACTTTAGCAGGATAGGCGAGATGCAGCGTGAAGCTGATTTGATTTTAATTTTGATTTATATTCCTATCTATTTAGTTAACGTTTATTTCCTCGTACTAATCTCTCCTCTATCTAAATTTTATCCCTTCGGTCTACCAATTTCGAAAGAAACGGACATGGGTTCGTTTTCCGCGCAGAAAGTACAGGCGATGAAATAAATCCTCTGATATTTTTAAATATTTTTAAAGTGTTATTCCACACTTAAGAAAGAAAAATATTTGTTTAGAAAACGTATAATTATTTTTTCCCGCTCTAATTTTTAATCGTTTTCTGAATAAGTTTTTTTTTCCTAAGTGTAGAATAAGAGTTTAAAAAGGTTTAAAAATATTTTAAAAATAATATTCTCTGTTGCCAAACGATAATTCTTAGTAATTATCTTTGGGTAGCGGAAATTCGTAAAAATCTCCCTACAGAGATACTAACAACAGAAATAAGTTGAAATAAGCGTCTAAGAATTTCGACATAGCTCGATAAGAACGAATGGCTTAGTTGGTCAGAGTGCTTGGACGGTTTCAAAGAGGGGTGGGTTCAAATCCCGTTACGTTCAAATTTTTATACGTTTTCTTAATAAGTATGAAGTCAGTCGTGGCGCAGCGGCACGAAGTGTGACTGTAAAATCGACTGGTTGTGGGTTCGATCCCCACTCGAAGAGATCAAATATTTACTTAAATTTTTAGTTCCAATTATTCCCTCGGGTGTCGAGGCTAAGCGCGGCGTTGAGTTCTGCCACTCAATACGCAATGCCTCCAGGATTCAGCAGAAAGTGGAGAACGGAGTGCTTAAGACACTAGGTTCCCTCTGCCTACCCTGCTGTGGGTGGGATACAACGTGAAGCTGATTTATTTGATAACTACTCTGATATTTTTTTGCCGTGTCCAAATTAACATATTTATAAATATGACATCAAAAGTTAAACCTACATTAATAATTGTCGTCGGTGAAAGTATAACGTGACATCATACACACAAACACTGGTAGTACCTCACAAAATCTCTATGCAAATCGGTGTCGTCACCACGTACATATCTCACTCTCACGCACTGACGGACCACCCTTTTTGCGAAACGACACTTATTTTTGGGTTCCCAGGAAATTGCGCACTTGTAACTAGGACGCTTAAACGGCGAAGCTAAAAGGCAATTTGTTAAAACGCTTCAGCGAGGGACGTCAAGTCAGGTTTAGGCGATGTTTCATAAATTTTAGACTTAGCGAAACGAAATTTATTAAATTCAATGGACGTTTTATGTAAATTGTGTTTATTTTTGTTTTAGATGGTTATTTTTTTACAGTTTCTTCCAATATTCCGTATACAGCAGGGTAGGTAGAGGGAACCTTATGCTAAGACATTCCGTTTCCTATTTTCCGCCGAATTCTGGAGATTTTGCGTATGGAGTGGCGGAACTCAACGTCGCTTCTTGCCTCGGCACCAGAGCAAAAAAAAGAAAATATGAAATATTTCTTTTGGAAATCTTCTCTAAGTAAATATTTCATCTCCTCGAGTGGGAATTGAACCCACAACATGTCGCGTTACAGTCACATGCTCGAGCCCCTGCGCCACGATTGGCGCAAAACATATTCCAAATATATGTTTCAATAAATATACTTACGTGTACTTATTTACTTTACTTCGTTACAGTAGATGTCAGTTATTTATTTACCCCTTTATGAGCTTAAGCTTATGTTTCCTTTTCTTTGATTACACATTCCGAATATGCGAGATAAAAATTTCTTAAAGTCAGAACACTGTTTATATAATATAATAGTATAAAATGGAGACGTGCGACATTTCAGATGGATTCTATAAGCATTTAACTTATTAGTTAACTGTTTGTAATCCCAATTCACGTATGAACATGGTATGTTTATATAAATTTAAAAAATGGCTAATTTTGCACTATAATAAAAATAAAATCACATGAAAAATATAGAGTTCTTAAGTACGAGTTCATGTAGTGATTTTTTATGACCTCTTTTTACGTAGAATGGAACGTCTACAGAGGAAATATTAATATCTGTAGATAATTAATGTATCAGCTTTATTTACAATGTATATTTATATACATAAGACCAGTCGCAGCGCAGGGGCACAAAGTGTGACTGTAAAGCCGACTGGTTGTGGGTTCCATCCCCACTCGAGGAGATGAAATATTTACTTAAAATTTATATTTCCATTTCTTCGCTCTGGTGTCGAGGCAAAGCGCGGCGTTGAGTCCTGCCACTCAACACGCAATGCCTCCAGAATTTGGCAGAAATTGGGGAACGGAGTGTCTTAAAACTAGGTTCTCTGCGCCTACCCTGCAGTGTGCGGGATACAGCGAAAAAAAAAACTTATTACTTTATATTTTTGTACTAAAGTTATACTTTTATTTCAGAATTCAAAATGTCAAATGTTTGTCAACGATACATTCGGAGACACTGCGCGGAGAACAGCGGCGGATCATATATGAAGGTAACATTATGTTTCTTCGATTTTCACGATTATTACACATTTTAAATGAAACTATTTTAACAGGATTAATCGCGTATACTTGGTATTATATATTTTTGGAAAACAACACTTTGCAGTAGTCCCCGTCTACCCGTCCACCCGAGTCTATCCGTGACCACGGACTACGGCAGTGTTCGAAACGTTTCAAACACTTTGCAGTAGTCTACCCGTCTACCCGAGTCTACCCGTGACCACAGACTACTGCAAAGTGTTCGAAACGTCGGGTTTCCAAAAATGTATAATACCCAATATACGCGGTTATGTTTGTTTTGTATCTTTGAATTAAAAAAAAAGTGCACGTGAATCACCTTACAGGTATAAATAGCTCTCATCATTTCACACACATTTCCAACCAGTTGGTAAAAGTTCAAAACAGTCATCCATTTCGCATTTAATATGAAGACAATCAAGACATTGATTTTGCTTAGAAATACTTCGATTTATTATCCAATTAATTTTATTAGTTTATTTTTATATGTAGGTATAGTATAGTCATCAACATATTATATATAAATTTCATTTTACATATGATACTTTTTCTATCTTTACAGCTACTTTACACATTGTGTAAGTTAATAGGGAGAGAACCTAGTGATTGCTCCTGGCTTATTGTTCAAGGATGTTTTTTTAAGCAAGAGTACTTTCATCCACCAACTTTTTCATATATCATCAAATTTAGATACGCACATTGAATAGTGGGGCTCAATTTAGTTCTTTGTGTAAAAAAAATTGCTTCACACTTTTTTCCCGCATAGTAGGAAAGTAGACGGAACCTAGTGTAACTGTAAAGACACTTCCCCACTCTCGGCCGAACTCACCGTCCGTTTAATTTCTCCGACTGACGTCGAACCCACAGCCGTCGCGCTTACAGTCAGACACTGTTCCACTACGCCTCGATTGCCATGCTTAGAGAAAAGAAAATATTTTAAGTATAATTAATTATTATCACCTGAGTGCTCCTTCTTATTGCCCCTTCATATTATTAATAATTTATAAATCAAATCAGCTTCACGCTGTATCCCGCACACAGCAGGGTAGGCAGAGGGAACCTAGTGTTAAGACACTCCGTTCCCCACTTTCTGCCGAATTCTGGAGGCATTGGGTATTGAGGGGCAGGCAATAATTTATACTACAAGTTATATTTATTTCTATATTTAAAACAGTTTCTTATTTGGTACTGTCCAAATAAGGTTTTACTGATTGATATAAGGATTCCAGCGATAGCCTTTGATGCAAATAAAATAGCCGTAAATCAAATACGTTAATATTTTTTGCGTGATGAAACACCGTTATGAGGGCTTACCTGCAGCTTTTATTTAATTTTTGAAAACAATTTTACTTCATATTAATATATGCTATAATATAGACATTGTTTTTATGAAAGATTACGTAAGTGGTTGAATTTTATTTAATTATAATGAAAAAATATTGATTTAATTAAAGTTCTCTTAAATTAGATTCTTAGTACCACTTATTATCATATAAATTGTATATACAGGCTGGAAGTGTTAGCACCACTTTAAATGAAACCATAGTTTTAACTTCTCCTTAAAAGCCTAATACAATTTAAAAATATTTTTTCCCCAAAAATTATAAAGTTATTTTTTCAAACAAAATAAATAATAAAATTGTCGTTTTAAAATAAAACGAGATTTGTAAGGACGACGCACGCACATATAAACCTATCAAAGGAACATCCCGCACACGCTTCAATCCGAAATCGAGCCGTAGGTATTAGCAATAAAGTTCAAAGTTTACGTTATTGGGATCTATGCGTAATTGCGTCGAAAAAATGAAAAAATAAACTTACGTCCAAACTATTGAGGCATCTTGATTTCTTTCATTCTTTAGGTATGGGTTTGAAATATTTTACCCTATATACTGTTTCCGTAAAAGGAGCGCTGCCTCTTCCACCCTGTATATTGTGGACAAGCTAGCCGAATATTATGACAATACATTTTGCTGTAGTTACCTTTACCTATACATTTACTATGATAAAAACAAAACGTTAGTTACCATTACATTTAAAACAATTGTTGCCTTTACGGATTAAACAAAATTGACGACTTTATAAATAAACATAATATACATACACATATAAGTACACGGTACAGGCTATTGAATGGTTTGAAATTGAGTATGCTTTTGACATTTTCATTTCCTGCTTTGTTAACGCGCGTCCCTTGTGGTCAGCGTTAGTCACAACTTTAATAACTAATATGATAGAATTATTATTTAAATAAATATTAAATTAAAGATCATATCGCTGAAGCTTTAATTTCATGTTATTTCAAATCTACTACTGTCAAAATTAATTTGAATATTAATTTTAAATAAATATAATATACTTAAGATAATATACTTTAATATACTTAAGATAGAAGTCTTTACAGAAAATTAAACATGGTCAATGTAAAAAGGAAGTCTTAACCGAGTTCTGTAATTGGCATATTTCCGAGTTTCGAAACATTTACAAATCTGCATATACCTATACCAACATTTCATAATCACGTCGTTTAGCTAGTTGTGTGTGTTCATAGTAAATGTGCATAGTTTTTTTAAATATAACGTTCAAAATGAAATAATAAAGTAAATCTCGCTTCTAATTTAATATACTAAGGAAAAAAATATATATTAACCAGAATGAACATTTAAAAATATGAAAAAATATTTCATATTGAAAGATAGAAACAAATACAAATAGTCAGAGAATTCATCAGTTATTAAATTCAATAAGAATTTTCGATGTTTTACGAATAAGCTTTGTTTATAAACGAGCTTTATTATGTACCTAGTCTCTTAGAGTTCCATTAGATATTCCGTGGTGGACACTAACTCAAATATTTTTAGCTTAAATTATGATTAATAATAACACGTAGCGATGAACCTTATTACAAGTAACAATAAATGCATAGATGTTACAAGCCGAACGTTTAGTCCGATCGTGCCTCTTGTAACTGACTCCCCACTCTATCCAACAAAATATTTAAATAAAATTATCTAAATAATAATTTTAATATGTTAGTATGGCTCCTGATACGTCTAATATACGAGTAGATAGAACCCTTTCGTAGAGATTCAGAAATAACAGTATTAACATGAAATGTACCATAAATGTAATATAAGTACAAATAAAATATATTATGATAAATAAAAATTTCAATCTCTCGTGGTATTTCTTAAAAATATCGTAGACGTCCTATCCTCCTCTCTGTTATATCCAGTCATTACTGATAGTTATAGTTATAAGGGGGGATAGTGAGTAGCCCCGCACCCGCCACTTCCCGTGGATTTCGGCTGTTCGGTTCTGAACCCTCCGGGACGGATCGAAATAGTTAATATTTGTGATTCTTATAATGCTTTTGTGAAAGATCAATTATTAAATTACTTTCGTGCTCTTATTATATACCTTAGTTTCAATATTTCTATATTAATATAATTTATATTCACTGTTATTGTAATGCCTCTTTTAAACAGAACCGTCATAGCACACGCACAGCACACACCCTACAGCTGTTTGTCTGAACTGACACTAGATTCAGAGTTGTGGGAATGTAATATAGAAATCATTAGTTGAAAATACTCAGGTATCGCTAAAACAGCCAGCGACTCCAAGTAGGCACGATTCTACTACCAGTTCTGTAAAGAAGCTCAGTGCTGAGAAGAACTGGCGAAGAATCCAACACCACTAAGGCAATTCGCTTATACCAAATATGTCAGCACCAGTGACGCCCGGCTATATATTATAAGTATGTCGTCGACATCACTCGATTGCCGCGTTATGATTTCTACGATAAAACCAAGCGTTGGACAAATAAGCGGACACTACTATATGTATATGTACACCAGAGCTGGGACATAAAATAGCACCATACACCCGTATGAGACGAGCGGACACTACTACATACACCAGTACTAGGACATAAAATAGCATCACACACCTATCCACCATACACTAAGTGATAACGTTGACACACCGTACGGCACCGCGAAACTATTTTAATATAATATACATAATTAAATGTCATAGCAATTCACTTAGCCAAACACAGTACCAGCGAAGCCAAGCAGCAGGCGGTTGTGACTATAATATTAGTTGATAGTAAAACATAGGGTCAATGAACTCTAACTGTCGTATAAATCGTAAATAATTAATATTTAACATCTTTATGATATTTAATTAAATATATTGACAGATTACCTTTATTGTAGGACATAAAATAGGCTCTTATTATATAATATTTATAAATTGTAAATACGTATCTTGATTTAATAGTTTTATATCATGTTATAAAAGATACTATTATATTTATATTTCCTTTTATAGTAATATTTACTAATATGTATAGAAATTGCATTTATAAGTAATTATAATTCACCAAACCTATTTAACTCTCATTTCACAATTCACATACACACATCTAACGAAGATGGCGGCAGGCATTCTGCGTACATTAATATAATTGTAATTTTATATACCTCATAAAACATCTTCATATATTTATTTCCATTTACTAAATAAATAATATTTATCTCTGGATATTGACGGCATTGTATGCATTAATATCACTCTTCTTTGTTTTAATAATAATCTATTAAAAACTTACCGACGAAGTATTCCAAAACAAACAATCGTATTATAGAGAAGCACTTATAACTTATCTTAGTAGCCTCGAATACTTATATCACAATTCAAGACATAATCTCATATGCTTTTTAAATATTGAATATAACTAAATATATATTAATTATAAATTAAAACTTGTCTAAATATTTTTAACCTCCATCCTCTCTCGCGATTTCTGCGAAGCGTCCGCCATTTCTCTCTCTTTCTTTCCTGTTTTCTTTTCTTGACTTTGACGTTGACAGTAGCTTATTCAGCCAACATGATATTTTACAATAATTAAAATATAAATTATGTTATTATTTATTTTAAATTATAATACACAATGATTAGTTATCATTATTAAATTATGTTTCAAAAATATATTTTATATCTGCACGTTTTACCTACGGTATAATATATCACTTTAATATTACTTGTGAACGGGAGGCATAATTAAAGAACTGAACTAAATTATTTATAAGATTGTATTTATCTAAAGCTATAAATTAATTATAAATTATATTTCTATTTTTTTTTATCAATTATTATAGTTTTGAATTAATTATATTATTTACCTACACATTTTAGTTCTGGTATGGATCGTTACACTCTCTATCGTTTGTTCTGCGTTCTTCGCTTGCACACTCTCCTCAAGGGGAACGTGATAACAAGTTAATCGTGGGTGCATCCGATGTTCATCGATTTATAAGAAGATATCATGTCTAAATAATAATATAATAATTATGATTAATGCCAATAATTTTATCGTTAAAATGTTAATTTATGTTGATTTGAAAAATAAACATAGTATATATAAATATAAATTAATAAACATAGTAGTTGAATATTTGACTTTTATAGTTTTCGTCGGTACGTATATAATTACCCAGGTATATAGTGTTTTAGACCAATTACTTAACATGTCCATATTTATGCATAAATTACATTCCAATGCGACGGCGGACTTATATGTACATTCTTTATACATTCATACATCGTGTGTTCCCGCAATGTAGCGATTTGTGTATTTACATTAAACAATAACGAAAATGTTTGAAGTTTGTTTTTAACTTCACGCTGTATCCCGTATATAGAAAGGGACACAGGGAACCTAATGTTAATACACTTTGTTACCCACTTTCCGTCGATTTCTTAAGCTTCTTCGTTTTGCCTTAGTACCAGAGCGGAGAAATGAAAATATTCATAAATAATAATCCCGAGTGGAATTCGAACCCAATACCGTCGCGTTTACAGTCAGATACAGCTATAATAAGAAACGAATTCTTTTAAAGGCTAAATTTCGTAATTTGAACTATAAATATTTTTCGTAAAAGTTTCGAAGAACATTGGCAAGTTATATTGAACAAATGCCTGGCACCGCTTTGTGTTCGCGAAAATTGGTCTGCACCACACCTACCACCTACGCTTTTCAATCTCGTCCATTTTATTTGTACCCGACGTTTGAATTTTGAAACTTTGTAAAAGAATTTGATGAAGAATATAGTTTTTGACGCGGATATGATTTTATTAGCATGTATGAAAAAGAGAAATCAATGAATTGATTTTTCTATTTCAAATTTAACACTTCGTGTTTAATATTATATATTTCATAGAATATCTATTTTCGTCTCCTATTTTCTATAGACAAGGACTACAACAGTAAAAAGAATGTATTACAGATACATTTATGTATCTATATTACATTGAATATATTTGCTGATGTAGGGAATTTAAAATGCCTAATATAATAAGAATCTATGATTTTTATCTTTCTGTCTGTTTATACACGCACATCTTCTGAACTATGGGACTGATTTGAGTTATTTATTTTTTTTGCGTTGTTATCAGACCTATGTAAGACCTGATAGAACTGTAGTGATCCAGCTTAGAAAGAATACAGTGCAGAATTAATAAAAGTTATTAAGTATAATTACTAATTTCCATTGATATATAAAAATTGAATAGAACATCTGATCATCTGATGAACAATCATAACAGTCCACCTAAATTATAAGAAATAATGAAATGCCGCCTTAACGAAACAAATAAAGGAAAAAACTCTAAAAAGTGAAAATTTGTAGGTATTTCATTAAAAAAATCATTACAAAATTATATTTGTAGTTCATTTCAACCAAAATGAGTGCACACACCCGCAGGTATAAATTATATTTAATTTTATTCGCCGCTTTAGTAAGCCCTATAAGTTTTTGTCTATTTCCCACAGACCTACAATTATGAAATTTGGCAAGAATTGAGAACTTGCAGTACTTCTACCTTTTATAAATCGTACCTACTTCAGGTTGATCTACAATCCTGAAATAAGTACGGAACCTGCGGTGACCGAGGCGCACAAGAATTCGATCGGTCTTATTTAAGTAGATACATATAAGTTATCTATAAGGTATTTAAACACAAATCAACATTTTTAAAAATTTAATCTCTGTATCCTTATAACATACGAGTATAGATAACCATACTAAAAAAACCATTTCAATAAATATACTACAATGAAATAAACAAAAGCGAGCGAAGCCGGGGCCTCTTGTTATACTAACGCAAGCTTATTAAACAAACAAACAAATTCCTTCGCCGAAATACGTTTTGACAAAACAATACTGCCGCTAAACGACGTGACTTCGTATCACGAGACCCAATGATAAAATAGCGCTAATTAAACCTCTGGCCCTTAGGCTGTTTGTTCAGAAAATTGCTCCCATCGTTAATGGACAATTTTCGTGATTTTAAGTCAAAGTTTTAATGATCATTTTGAAACTTCTTCGAAATGCCTTTAAAGTTTGATGTGATTGGATTTATGAGTATCTTTGAAGGTTGCCTCCTCGTTTAGAACTTTGAGTTTTTAATGGGGTTTTTAAAAAAAAAATCAAGTTTACTTGAATTTACTCACCTATGTCTGACTTGTTTAGTTTTGTTTTATTGGGTACGGAATAACGGACGGACGTGTTTAATAATATTACAGATTTTTATATACCTACGTACTTTCTTTATATAAGATTTGTTATATTTTTTTATAGCTTCACGCTGTATCCCGCACACAGCAGGGTAGGCAGGGCAAAACCTAGTGTTAAGACACTCCATTCCCCACTTTCTGCCAAATTCTGAAGTGCGTGTTGAGTGGCGGAGCTCAACCCCGCGCTTTGCCTCAACACTAGAGCGAAGAAATGAAAATATAAATTTGAATAATATTTTATTTCCTCGAGTGGGAACCGAAGCCACAACCAGTCGCATTAACAGGCGACACATTGTGCCCATGCCCCACAACTGGCCTGGCCTGGCCTGTATTTTATTACATACTTCATAATTTATCAATAGCATTAAATTATAAAAGCATACCTGACGTATTGCTTTATTGAATTGTAAAGGCGCTTCTAATTAAATATAAAAACTTTGGACTAACACATTAAAATACTATAAATTTCAATATTAATTAAAATACTACAAATATAAAACTTAATTTGAAATTTCCTAAGTCGAAATCTCCATTGCTATTATATTCTGTAATTGAGTTATATTTTACGCGTCTGGTTCATACATTGCGTTGATGCCGAAAAGTATCAAAATCACGCTTCGACAGAATGTAATTATGACTTCCCTACCTGAAACCTGGTCGTCTCGAGTTTTAACTCATTTTGTTGCGTAACACAGTCAGGAGCAAAATAATTAACTTTCAACAAGTTTTAATAAGATTTTAGATATGAAAATACCTTAGCATGTTACAAAAAAAATATTCTACAGAGTTTTCTTTTCTTTTTGCATCTTGTGAAGCAGAGATCAATGTTCTCTGTAATTATTTAATTCAATCTCGTATTGTATTTGGCTTTTCGTATAAAAAAGAATTGTTTATTTAGATTAGATTTTAATTCACACTCTCAGTATACTGAATTTGTTGAAAAGCATATACATCGTATACATGGATATCTGCACTAATTTATTATGCTTTGTGTTATATTTACGTATGCCAAAAATAACTATTTATAATTTTAATATATTTTTTTGAAATACTAGTTTATATGAAGTTGAATAAACTAAACATACGCTAAATAGCCAATTAAGCTAAGCTACAAAATAATTTTAAAAGTATTCATTGCAAAATTTTAAATTTCTCTCATACAATCAGAAAACAAACAAACACATTGAGAAACGAAAACTAATATGGCTAATCAAATTCCACAATAATACCGACGTAGGTACTAATAAAGATATATAAGATAAATTTGACGCGCACAAACGATAGTAATAACTTTCATCCAATAACATTAAGGGAAAGGGTGTGATTTGTTATTCGGTAAAATGACGAGGCGACAACGACGTTTCGTTTCGTTTTACTTTATTGAAGTCGCGAAAATCTTGTTTGTGAATTCTTGTCTATTTGTTATATTTCATTTGCTTGTGTATCTTGTTTGTTTTAATTTTTATTTATTATGAATAAGTTCTAACTTGAGGCCGTCGTAGCGCAGTGGTACAAGCGTTTGATTGTAAACGCGACGTTTGTGTGTTTGAATCCCAATCGATCGGCTATTTATTAACATTTTCATTTCTCTGGTCTGGTACCAAGGTAAAAGCACGACGTTGAGTTCCTGAATACCCAATACCCCGATAATTTAGCGGAAAGTGCGGAACGGAGTGTCTTAACACTAGGTTCTCTCTGCCTACCCTGCTATTTGCGAGCTACTGCGTGGAAGTGAAAAAAATACCGATAGAATAAATTAATTATACCTGTATTGCTTTTATTTTTAAACTTTTACAAAAGATATTATGAGAAAATAAGGATTTATTTATGCAAAATGTTCTGTTTATCAACATTTAACATTTTGGCTGGCCTCGCACGTGCACCCGCGCAATTCACTTCGCTCGCTGTATCAGAGATACTGAAGAGATACTCGATATTCTTGATTGAAAAATGATAAAAAAAAACATTTTTTTTTAACCTATAGAAAAAAATATAGGAAATACTTATTATTATTTTTAAAATTAATTTAATAGCGCTAACGATAGTAATTAATATATGTATTACTTATATATAAATTTAAACAATTAAAAAAATAATATTTTTATAATTTTAAGGCTGGCTTTAATGCTGATCTGTACTGACAACCAAGTTTATGATATTTAAATAAAAAAAAAGGAAGTTTGGCGGGAGCGTCATGTGAAAATGGCTCGAAAATTCTGTGGATAAGTTTTTATACAATAAAAAATAAAATATTTTTACGTTTTGATATACAAAAACGTAAAAATGTTTTATATTTCACAAATTNATATATATATATATATATATATATATATATATATATATATATATTACTTATATATAAATTTAAACAAATAAAAACAATATTTTTTAATTTAAACGCTGGCTGTATGAGCTTAAATTTTAATGCTAATCTGTGCTGACAACCAAGTTTATGACATTTAAATAAAAACAAAAATAAAAAGAATGTTTGGCGGGAGCGTCACGTAAAAATGGCTCGAAAATTCTGTGGATACGTTTTTATACAATAAAAAATAAAATATTAATACGTTTTATTGTATATGATGTTTTATATTTCACAAATTTAAAGTACGTACCTTAAATATTTTAGATGCCTTTTAAAATTTATTTTTGTGCAATATTAAATAATAAGTTATTGGTAAGTTATTTTTTTATATATTTACCTATATAAAATGAACATAAAATCAATACAATTACTAATATAAAATCAATAAAAGTATTGAATATTTTTATATATCGTCTGCCGTTGTCGTGCAATGATGTCATAGGCATTTTTAGTTTACAAATTCTTGATTGTATAAGTATTTTAAGACGCAATGGAAAAATTTTAGATAATTTTTTTACGACAATTATGCAGACGGAAGAGTATGAAAAGGACCAACGCGTTGAGTATTTTATGAAAACTGCGCCGACTTCTTGGGACTCGTTTTTAGAAACAGTTTCTACTGTTATTTACTTAAGATAGCCGTACGCTTATTTTTTAGTCACTTATCCTTTTTACACTAGAAAATGCATTTCTATAAACATACTTCCTTGCCTCTGACGGAGGCGGAGTCGGTCTACCTTCGCACTGGACTCTCCAAAGTATCGTTTTGGTATTGTTAACATATATTATATATATTTAGAACATGTCGAAAATACTTTCATCTAGTTTAAAAATAACTATATTTTTAAATTGCAACAAATAATTAGACTAGATTGATTGATTAGATTAGACTGATTGTGGGTTCGATCCCCACTCGATGAAATAAAATATGTATTTACATTTATATTTTCATTTCCTCCCTCTGGTGTCGAGGTAAAGGGCGGCGCTGAGTTCCGCCACTCAACACGCAATGCCTCCAGAACTCAGCGGAAAGTGGGGAACTGAGTGTCTTAACACTAGGTTCCCTCTGCCTACCCTGCTGTGTGCGGGATACAGCGTGAAGCTTACTTTTATAAATCAACTTTTTAAACAGCAATATTTGTTGGCCAATATAAGACCACTTTACGAAATTACCAACATAAAGTCTCATCTACGTATAAGTAAATATGTATACTAAAATAAATATACAGAAGTGACACTTTGTCGGGGCTGTAACGAAAGACATTATTCATAAATGAGCGGGTGTCGGACGAGGCCCGGGGGACGTGCAGTTTAATGTTGAAATTTGCATATCACAGTATATTCTAATTTTTTGGAAGATTAATGAAATTTTGGCGATTTTTGTTTTGAGCTAGTATTTTACTAATGCTTGGTTAAATTGATTTAATAATTATTATAATTTTTAACAAAAAAAAACCGATTTATAAGGATTGAAATCGACTAAACGATAAAGAGAAGGATTTAAAAGAATTAGTTTTAGTATTTGAAGGATTAGCTGAAATTGAAGAACTTTAAAGATAGTTTGGTTGGATTTAAAGATAGTTTGGTTGGATTCTTATCATAATAAGAATCTAATCAAATTTCTCCAAACTATCCTCGAATTTTATCCTTTCCAATAAAATAAGAATCATCGAAATTGGTTGGCGTGATATTAAGTTATTCGTCCATTTGTCGGGCACATATACATGGATACCATTGTTAGAATTGGACCAAAAAAAAATGGAACCACACGGGAAGCACTAGCTTTGAAACAAAAAAAAGAATCATCAAAATCGGTTCACCCAGTCAAAACTTCTGGGATCAAAAACAAAAAAAATACAATCAAATTAATAAACTTCTCTTCTTACAGAAGTCGGTTAAAAATAAGTAGTGTTTTTATTTTTATTACTATTATTTTTAGAATGAGAAACATTATATTGACTTACTATAATAATTAGAATAAATTTGTCCACAATATGTTCAGTATACATGTACGTTGTTATATCACTATTTTTGGGTTTTCCGAAAAAAATACATGTTAAACTAACACTAGAAAGTACAAAACAATAAAAACGAGCTTAAAAGAAATCTCTACATTTTGCTTATACTATATAAAAGAAAATATCATCTCACAGAATTAAACGTTGAAAAGAAATAATAAGTTAAGCGACGTTCCCGCCAACGATATTACTGACACTTCCAAACAATTAGACGGGCCTCGTTAGCTTTATGCGAATTTTGGAGCTCATTCTAGTTTTGTACTTTATGAGTTTATAAAATGTTGGTGGTAAATATAATTAAATAACTGTCATGGGACTAAAAATAAGTGACAAAGTAAGGATTTTTTTATTATTGATGATATATTAGTGTATTTGTTAGATGGTTACGGCTTCTGTTCTTGTTCGTGATAAGGTTTACATCTAGAGAATACCTGGTGTTTATTAGTTAATTTTTTATATTAGACGATACGCATATGAAAATGATAATACAGTCTTCTTATTGATTGAATATAATTAATTACTATGAATCAGGCCAGTCGTGGCGTAGCGGCACAAAATGTGACTGTAAAACCGACTGGTTGTGGGTTCGATCCCCACTCGAGGAGATGAAATATTAACTTAAATTTATATTTCCATTTTTTCGCTCTGGTGTCGAGGCAAAGCGCGGCGTTGAGTTCTGCCATTTACCACGCAATGCCTCCGGAATTCGGCAGAAAGTGGGGAACGGAGTGTCTTACACTAGGTTCCCTCTGCCTACCCTGCTGTGTGCGGAATACAGCGTGAAGCTGATAAAAAACACTATAAGAAGTAATCCAATCAAAATGAACGAATCAACCGCTTATTTGAGCTTACACCGTACATATCTAAGTACAGAGTATATACGTTTCAACTTACGGTTTGACGTAATTCAACACATATTAAATTAGAAAAATTATGGTAATTCATCGTGCACGCCATGTCGCACAAAGGGTAAAGGAATGACTCGTGGGGCGTTGATGGGCCGTGTGGAATAGAGATTTTTATTTGAAAAACTTTTTACACGCTCTACCCCGGCCCTGTCTGCGAACTAAGCAAATAACTTACTCTGGTGCACACGGTGTGCCCCGATGACGAACTATATGGTAAATATTAGAAGATAATTATTATTTTGGGAAGTTTAGATGTTTCCTATACATTTTTCTAGATATTTTGTTAAGGTTATTAATAAAGTTTAATTCAAAATTTTTATTATTAAAAAAGTTTAATTCAAAGTTTTTCTAGGCACAACAAAAAATATAGTTTAAAGTTGGTGTCGCGCTATACACTACACACATGACTCAGCAGAGTAGGCAGAAGGAACCTAGTATGAAGAAACTCTTTCCTCATCTAATTCGTTCCTTAAGAATTCTAGAGGCATTGGTCACAACCTGTCGCGTTTACAAACACAATAAGCCTCCTACGCCACAACTGGCCTCCTAATGTTATGAAGTCAATTTTATGTCTAATCATTTTTATATATTTATAGTTTTACCCTATCTCTTTTTAACTTTGTTTAATTCTGAAGCTAATATTAGCTTACTTATTTTACGTGGTTGCTCCACTACCGTTTGATCCATGTGTAAAGTGCAAATAGCTAAAGCTGCGACTGTGGTGAACAAGGTTTAACTCATTTCCCGTACGATTCCAATATGTGCTCGGGGGTGAATAGAAAATCGAACTCGCCCGTTTTCAATGTGGGGATTATGCACAATTACCGTGAAATTTTCATTTCACACTCCCTGATAGTTTAATTACTTTTGAAATATAATTATTTAACTTTAAAAAAAAAACAAAACTAACCCAAATCGATTAAATTCAAAGAGCATTATGAATGAGATGATTGGATAAAAGTGGTCACCTTTACAGTTTGGTAAATAAATGTTTAACTGTAAAAGTAAAAAAAAATATATAAAAATATTATCAGAATAATACATAACAAAAATGAACTTATATAAAGAAATTTTAGTTTACAAATAGCTTGTTTTGCATACAAGCCAGACACACGAGAAAGATTTAGTTTTTTCTTCATATAAATGAAAATTTCCATATGCTTCCTTTCATTTCAGTTGCTGAGCACACTTTCTACGGATCTGGAGGAAATGCTCTGTGAGATTTACGACGACGAAAATCTTACCAGGTAAGTTATTACTCAGTTAATAGTCGGCCATAGTTGTCTCTTGAATTAAGTGAGAGTTTTTAATATTTCTAAATCCTTAGGTAAATCAAAAGAAGTATATATTATAATATAATTTATTAAAACTAAATTTAAAAAAAAATTAAATTAGCTTCACGCTGTATCCCGCACACAGCAGAAATTATATTTCTTAATTTTTCATGACATGCATTAATTAAAACTTAGTACTTTTTAAAGGTTTTAAATATTAAGCAGAGGTCAGTCGTGGCGAAGTGACAGGTTGTGGGTTCGCTTCCCACTAGAAGAAAATAATAATATTTTTATTAATATTTTCATCCCCTCTCTCTGGTGTCCAGGCAAAAGTGCAGCGTTGTTCCTTCACTCAACCCCCAATGCCTGCATAATTTGGATTTTTCTTTCTATTAGTACAGCAAGGTTCCCTTTGCCTACAATGCTACATGTGGGATGTTTGTGCGAATGTTTTTTTTGTGTTATCGTGAGAAATTGTAAGTAACAAAAATCGATAGACTATGATGTCGATAACTTATAAATAAATCGTCGCGTTTTACAAGCAAAACCATGTAAAGATCAATTGGGTAATAAGACAAATGAATACAATTACTTATTGAGATAAATACGATATAATGAAAGGAGGCCAGTCGTGGCGCAAAGGCACAAAGTGTGACTGCAAAATCGACTGGTTGTGGGTTCGATCCTGCTGTGTGCGGGATACAGCGTAAAGCTGATAAAAAAATACGATATAAAAATAAAATAAGTTATTGATTAAATAGCGAGAGTATTAAATTATAGGTACAGTGACGCGCACCGGTGAATAACAAATTGAATTGGACGCGTTTTTGAACGACCCTTGATTTTAAACTCCTTTGATATGTTCACCCTTTGGTCATTTTAATGTTGTCTCAACTATACAAAAATGTACACATAACTTGGCTCTTTTTAATGAAATTGTATATAAATGAATTGCATTATGGATAGGTACTACTAAATTACAGTTATTACATTAATATTTACATATTTATATATATATATATATATATATATATATATATATATATANATCTATATATATAAAAGAACATGTACCTGACTGAGGTAAGACGCACGCACATCCGTAACCGCTGTGCGTAGAAACGTGAAATTTGGACAGATGTTTATTTTCATAATCTGGACATCTACTAAGAAGGAATGTTGAAAAATGTTAAGCCTGAAGGGATGAAATAGGGGTTGAAAATTTGTATGGAAATAATTTTAAAGCGGCACCGATTTTTGTAAAATTTAAAATTCAGACTCTTAAAAATATTTAATTGAACACGTGTCTCATGGTTTTTCAGAATTCATCCCCTAAGGGTTCAAATAAGGGGTTGAAAGTTTATATGGGAAAATCTTTAAATCGCCACCGATTTTTATAAAAATTTAAATTCAGACTGTTAAAAATATTTTATTGAACACGTATTTCGTGGTTTTTTTAGAATTCACCCCTAAGGGTGCAAATAAGCGGGCGAAGCTGTGCGCGCCCGCTACTACATAATATATAATAGAAACAATATATAACACTTTAGTTTAATAAAAAATATGTCGCTTTTCATATAAAAGCAAATAGAATCCATTAAATTGAATATTTGGTTTCCAAAAGAAATAAAAAAAATGACCCTTCGTCGTCGTCCAGACACACGGATTATGAAGTACCACAGACACGGTACCGCACGGTTATTCAATTATTATATACCTATACTGCTAATTTGTAAGGTTTCTCTTTCCCTTTTAATGTTTCAATTCTCTGTATTTTTTTTAATATAAACCACAATCGCTGAACACATGATTATTTTGTATAATTGCATAGATAATTATGCTTTATAAGTATTTTATTGTTAATGTTAAAAATAATATTAAGTAAAAACTGTCTTTTTACTGGTTAAAAACTGTTAAACTATTAGTACTTTACGTTATATAATTAAATTAAAAAATTTAAATAAAATCAAATCAACTTAAGCAGAGAGCACCTAGTGTTAAGACACTTCCACACCGTACACCACTTCCGCCGAGATCTGGAGGCATTGCGTGTTGAGTGGCGTAATTCAACGCCGCGCTTTGCCTCGACACCAGAACGAAGAAATGAAAATATAAATGTAAATCAATATTTCATTTCCTCGAATGAGGTTCGAACCCACACCCAGTCAATTTTACACACTTTGTGCCACTGCGCTGCGACTGGCCTCCACGTTATATAATCTATATAATTATTAAAGCTATTAAGAAGTTTAAAAGTAATATTAAAATAGCATTCATAATATAATAAATACCTAAATAACAATTTAACAAGAGCTCTCATAACCGATTACTAAAACCGAAGAGTTTCCTCATTTTATTGTATTAAAAAATTAAATTAAATCAAATTAAATCAGCTTCACGCTGTATCCCGCGCACAACAGTGTAGGCAGAGGGAACCTAGTGTTAAGACACTCCGTTCCCACTTTCTGTCGAATTCTGAAGGCATTGCGTGTTGATTGGCAGAACTCAACGCCGCGCTTACCCTCGACACCAGAGCAAAGAAATGGAAATATAAATTTAAGTAAATATCTCATCTCCTTGAGTGGGGATCGAACCCACAACCAGTCGCTTTTACAGTCACACCTCGTGCCGCTGCGCTACGACTGGCCTCTATATTAAAACATCAGTTTGAATCAGTGAATACCGCCATGAATCAATAGTATGAAAACCGTCCGCCGCACAAACCATAGCCTCCGGTTATAAAATCGACAAGCACTGTCCGTGCCAATGCCAACAATACCTTGTTTAAATCTATTATACAATAGACATTTCTGGTTTGCATGTTTTAGAACTGCTAATTCAAAATTTTAATGTTATTTATGGATATGACGTATTTAGAAAAAAATATGATCTGAACTACTGTCGTGGCGCAGGAGCATAAGCGTGTGAATGATGTGGTAATGCGACGGTTGTGAGTTAGATTCTCACTCGAGGTAGCGAATTATTTTTTAGTATAATAATTTCATGCATCATTTCATTTCTTCGCTCTGGTAACAGGGCAAAAGCGGCGTTGAGACTCAACACGCAAATGTCTCAAAAATTCGACGGAACGGAGACGCCTAACATGAGGTTTTCTCCGCCTACCCTACTGTATGCGGTATACAACACAAACCTAAAGTAACTTATGTTATTCCGTTTTCAAAGCCTAAGGCAGAAGCAACGTTTGTACTTAGTCCGCTACCTTTACTCAAAATTAGAATTCGTTATAACTATATTACATATTTTACAAAATTACACTCCTGAGTGAGGATCAGTACATCCAATATTCACCAGAATATATACTAAAATATTTTCTCTACAACGTTGTGGGGACAATAATACCGTTTGAATGCAGATTTTCTAAAACAATATCGTGGCTTATAGTAAAACTAACTTTATACGTCTGTCTTACATAAAATTCACCCGAAACGGAGATTTTCAAATAAAAATCTGGGTAAATCGTCTCAACACACCATCACATTATGCGTCCGATGTGAATTATCATAAACGAATAACGCAAAGGTAAAGTCTACCCTTGAATATACGCCTGTATGATTCTTGCTATGGATTTACGTATTTAAATTTTATATGGAGTATGTATTTATATTTTTTTTCTGCCGTCGTTCTTTATTTAACTGTTTTAACTATTGAGGCCAGTCGTGGCGCAGCAGCATGAGGTGTGACTGTAAAACCGACTGGTTGTAGGTTCGATCCCCCCTCGAGGAGATGAAATATTTACTAAAATTTATATTTTCATTTCTTCGCTCTGATGTCGAGGTTAAGCGCGGCGTTGAGTTCTGCCACTCAACACGCAATGCCTCGAGATTCTGGCAGAAAGTGAGCAATGGAGTGTCTTAACACTAGGTTCTCTCTGCCTACCCTCTTGTGTGAAGGATACAGTGTGAAGCTGATTTGATTTAATTTTATTTTCTAACTGTTCCCGCGATTGGGTACAGATGTTGAAAAATTGGGATTATAAGGCTAAATTTAATTTGTTTGACAGTTGTTATTGGGTTAATAAAAAATGTTGGAAAATATTATAAGTTATTATTGAGTTATTTATCAGTATACACATTCACATCAGCAATAGAACAATAACCTATAAAGCTTTGTCTTGGAAAACTCATTCACTTCAACTTTTCCACACACAAGTGTAGTCTCGTCCCGTCAAAAACAACAGAACACGTCCAAAACAGGAGTCCAAAGTTCAGAACAAAGCATTATGAATAATGAAATACACCCTATATAAAGCATTGCACCCCACATCGAGTACATCCAGCCTTGTACTCAAAATTTGCGGTAAAATCGTCAGTAGGGTGTCGCGAGTAAAAAACGGGAACGCAAAGTGTTTTTTACGGCTTTAATACGAGTTTATTAAAATATTTAAAGCGTAACTTTAGCGTGAATTTCCCAAAAGACACTCGGAAAGGCCTCCCGGACCCTCTGATATGGAAGTTTTGGGGATTTCGTGTGGAAATGATAAATTAAAAGTGCCGAATAAGCGCCGTCAGCAAGTGTTGGTTTAACGAGATTTTTTGTTATACTTGTGAAATATATCATTTACTTTATATCCGAGCTAAGGTTTCAGGTTAGTGTGTAATATATTTGTATTCTAGCATTTTTTTCCTTATTTTCAAACTTTTATTTTAAATATTTTTGAAATGAGTTCTTTTTAAAAATGTTGTTATAATTAGAAAGCAAAATTATTTTCCTTAAATTATTTTTCAACTTTGCCTGCTATTTTTCTCTTATAATAATATTACCTTTCTGGAATTAATTGCTATTATATTATGAATGGTCGAGAAAATGAATTGTCGTTGGAATGAAATCGTCTAGGGTTATATATCGAGCTATTAGACGCAGACATATTGTTAGTGTGGGTGCCGTTTAAGACCCGCTCGAAGTATTAAATCGCTTATAAACGTATTATTTTACTCAAAATATAAGAACTTTAAATAAGAATCCATTACTATTCACAGGAGCAGTTTTTTGTCTTATTAGTTCATGGAAATATCTAGTCAAATGTAACTTTTAAACTGGGACTTGAACTAAAAATCATTACGTCGTACTCTGTTGCGCACAATTACAATATCAAATTATTCTATAAACTGGTCGTTAGTCGAATGAAGTCTAAAATAATTCTCCACGTTGTGTAGAAAGGGAAAACTTAGTGGGAAAAATAGTCTTTTCTCCGCTTTACACTTGAATTTAAAAATAATTCATTTCCCCGAGTGCGAATCAAAACCAAACGATCGCGTTTAGAGTGCCGTTTCGTGACGGTGTCACATTGTGTCACGGTGGCTTCCCAAATAAAAAAAAGATCAAATCAAATCAGCTTCATGCTGTATCCTGCACCCAGCACCCTGCTGTGGTACACAGAGGGAACCTAGCATTAAGACACTCCGTTCCTCACTTCCCGCCGAGATCTGGAGACATTGCGTGTTGAGTGGCGGAATGTTTCGATTCGACGCCAGAGCGAAGTAATGAAAATATAAATGTCAATAAATATTTCAGTTCTCGAGTGGGGATCGAACCCACAACCAGTCGATTTTTCAGTCACACTTTGCGCATAAATAAATATGTAAAACATACATTTTTAGAAAAGAAAATGTTTAATAATTATAAAACAAAATTAAATAGCTTATTATTAAAAAAATAACAATTTGTAATAACTCACGTTACAATTAAATTACAATAAAAAAACATTCATAATAATTAAAAATACATAATATAAAACAAGAATTCCATTTAGATATGAACACTGCATTTATTTTCAATAGTAGAACATGAATCTATTTTCATCATATTCTTTCGTTATTAAAAGCGAGCAACAATGCTCCTACTCTATTGTGTTTTACCTACATTGTAGCCGAGGCCTTTTGTGGTTTTGTGCCTCGTATATACCGCCTAGGTACGCTGTGCTTTTAGTTCTTAAAACCACCCCCGCCTCCCTCTGCACTCGGTAGTGGAGAACGTGATGTTGTATTATCGATAACTGAATCGTTTTGGTATCGATATAATTCATTTCAATGTTAGTTGAAATTGAAGTTAAATATTAATGTATGAAATACCAAAAAAGTTTACTAAACAAAAAAAGTACTACAATTTTTATTTTATTTCGTGTGTTTTTATATATTGGTGTATTATTTTTAATTCTTGCTTTTACGACGATTTTTATTAGAAGCGCATTACAAATATTGTTTGAAAATCAATTCTAAGCCAAATCAAATATCTAATTATAATTTAAGAAAATTCTTTAAAATATAAAAAATAATAATCATAATTAAACACGCTATATAAAAATAGTATTAAAAATATCATCACTAAATCCAGTACTTTTGAGTGATTGCGGGTGAACTCCACAAACAATGCTTACGAGTCGATATGTACTGCACCCAAGTACATACGAGCACACGTATTCGAATATTGTTTCGTCTTTGTTTACAATGTTTATACCGAATGGGCTTTCAGCGAATCGATGGCGCTCCTGTTTGAAGCCGACACGTCCGTTTTTGGTTTCAAAATACAACCAAAAGCTGAAAAAATAAAACCTAAAACACATGTTAGCTTTTAAAAAAAATCGACTAAAACAACATTCATTCGCTTTACTCACAATACGGTGAGGTTTGCATCAATTTTTCATATTTTCCTGGATCGTTTATTTATTTTACAGTTGGGTGCATGTTGAACTAAAAAAAAAATTAACATTCGTTTAAGTTATTCTTTTATGTAGTTTTGTGCTTAAACCTGCTTTTAAGTTTAAAGACTCGGCCTTTTTTAGACATTCTTCAAAATTCAATGGAAACGAGGTCGCCCATACAGTCGTTTCGCAGAATATTCTGCATCAACAAAAAAGAGGGAAATTGCAGAATACGAGAATGCTTTTTCTTCTTATAACCTTTTTTCTCTTAGTTTCATAGCGAAACAATATTTACACAATATATAAGCTGTTATCGAATTATCGATATATATAAAAGGACATGTACCTGACTGACTGAGGTAAGACACACGCACTGCCGTAACCGCTGATGTTAGAAACGTGAAATTTGGATAGATATTTATTTTCATAATCTGAACATCCACTAAGAAGGGATTTTGAATAATTTTTACCCTAAAGGGATGAAATAGGGGTTGAAAGTTTGTATGAATTTTTTTTTTTAAATCGGCACCGATTTTTATAAAATTTGAAATTCAGACTCTTGAAAATATTTCATTGAACACGTGTTTCATGGTTTTTTTAGAATTCACCCCCTAAGGGTTCAAATAAGGGGTAGAAAGTTTATATGAAAAAATCTTTAAATCGCCACCGATTCTTATAAAAAATAAATCCAAACTGTTAAAAATATTTTATTGAACACGTGTTTTATAGTTTGGGTGCAAATAAGCGGGCGAAGCTGCGCGCACCCGCTAGTAACTATATCTTTTGTTTAATCACTCATATGCTACTAATCTAGATAGGCAGATGTGGATGATAGACGAGTTTCCTATGGGATAAATGAAAAAATCCATAAAGATACCATCACAGGCCTTTCATTAAGAAAGCATTAAGAGGCGTTGCAGTTTCGATTTTTTGCTCTCTAGGGGAGAGTGTAGGCAATAATCATTTCCAAATTAACCGGCCCAGGGTAACCGCCGGCTGCGCTAAATTAAATCGAACGACGGCATCGGATGGACAACGACCAGACCGTTTACCCTGCGTAATGGCGTCATCAAAATCTACGGCAAAAATGTGTTGCAAATGACATCCAAAAGTCATCATTTTGTTTTATACGTTTTGGTTAAATATTTCGCTATGCATATGCGTGTGATATGGTATTGTTTATATATATTTTTTAAAATATCTACGTATTTCGTGAAAATATCTAGTCAGCTTCACGCTGTATCTCGAACGGCAGAGTAGAAAGAGGAAATCTAGTGTTAAGACACTCCGTTTCCCACTTTCCGTCGAATTTTTCGAGGCATTGCGTGTTGAGTGGCTGAACTCAACGGGGAGCTTTTGCTTTGTTGCCAGAGCGAAGAAATGATAATATTATAAAAATAATAATTAATTCCTTCGAGTGGGAATCGAACCCACAACCAGTCGCGTTTACAGACACACACTTGTGCCCCTACGCCACGACTGGCCTCAATCCTAACTGTTGCAGGTACACTGTTCTATAATAATATTTTGCTTGTTCTTATTGTCCTCATAATAATAATAATACAAATAGGCCAGATAGATAAAAAGAACCAAAGAATATACGTTACATTTAAAACGTCTCTCGTGGGAGCTGTAATTGACTCATACGTTGGTTTCAAAGTTGTTCCTGTAATTGTAATTTACGTATTAAATTGTCGTAATTTTTAAATTTAAAAACTTAACTAAATCAGCTTCTCGCTGCATCCCGCGCACAGCAGGGTAGGCAGAGTATCCTAGACCAACTTAGTGTTAAGACACTCCGCTCCCCACTTTCCGCTGAATTCTGGAGGAATTGCGTGTGGAGTGCCGTAACTCAACAACGCGCTTAGCCGTGACACCAGACCGAAAAAAATATAAATACGTATAATATAATAAAGTTTTCATAGAAATATAGTCACTATATGTGAACGAAATATTACATTCTATGAATAAAATCATAATTATCAACATCAATAAAACAGTTTATATTGTATCACCGAACCATGTAAAGCTGCCAGCTATTATAAAAGGCAAAGGCAAGAGAACAATAATAATAACGTAAGTCTTCGCCTCCATTTGAAAACTGCCTCACTTGCTATTTGACTGTGCATACTATGCCAAGTTTCACTTTGCGTCCTTAAAACTATACGTGGTTTCAAAATGTTTCTTGTGTATGAGTGTGAATGTGTTTAACAGACGGTTTTTTAGCATCATCACGCTGTATCCCGTACATAGCGTGGTAGGCAGAGGGAACCTGTGAATTTAATGTGTAGACATTCCGTTCCTCATTCGAACGCTTAAGTCCCCTACTTTCCCCTGAATTCTTGAGGCATTGCGTTTTGAGTGCCGGAATACAACGTCGTGTTTTGCCTAGTTACCAAAGCGAAGAAATGCAAATATTAAATATTAAAATTTCATTTCCACGAGAGGGAATCGAACCACAACTTGTCACGTTGACAGTCTCACACTTCCGTCAAGACTGAATTTATTAAAATGACTTTATTTTAAATATTTTTTTCAATTACTGCATACCTTCATACAGTTTTCAGCACTCTAACATCGAGAGATTTGACAATTAGCTTAAAATATTATACTACATAATGTGGAATTTACTTAAAACGTTTCTAAGATTTCTTTAAAATATTCGTTTTATATATTCTTCATAATATCAATACTAACTATTTTTCCTTTTATTTTTAATTATAACAAAAATTTGAACATAAATTATAGCAAATAAAAAGTTGTATTAATACCTATAGAGAAGTAAATCAAATTGAAATGCCTGTAACAGTTGTAAAAAACAAACATAAATAAAAAAATATTTATCCTTATTACTCGTTTGTAAACTTAAAGATCCATTGCTATGGGGAAAATTCCGCGGTATGTTATACTTAAGTAAATGCCAGTGTAATCCGTGCTCAGAGGGAGCCCTCTTCATGAAGTACGGTATTTGTTTCCCTTCATTTTGTAAGACACAGATGCGTCTAAAAATTGTTTATGAGCCTTCGTAACAGGCTCTTTTAAGTGCCTGTACCAAAACATCTAAGTTTATGAAAGTATTCTTCCAATAATATTTTATTTTCAGCGTCACTGAATCTAACCCGCATATAGTGATAGTGGCAGGCAGACACTCGGTTCACCACTTTCCGCCTTACTTTTGAGGCATTGCGGAACTCAACGCCGTGCTTTAAGTTAAAATGTTAACATTCCGCTTAAATATTTTTGGATTTGGATTGAGTCGACGTTCACATAAAAACACATTTGTAATTTTGATAGTTCTTGTATGTATGAATTTCTTATTTAACATAATATAAATGAAGCGGAGGCCAGTCGTGGCGCAGCGGCACAAAGTGTGACTGTAAAACCGACTGGTGGTGGGTTCGATCCCCACTCGAGGAGATGAAATATTTACTTAAATTTATATTTCCATTTCTTCGCTCTAGTGTCGAGGCAAAGCGCGGCGTTGAGTTCTGCCACTCAACATGCAATGCCTCCAAAATTTGGCAGAAAGTGGAGACCGGAGTGTCTTAACACTAAGTTCCCTACCTACCCTGCTATGTGCGGGATTACAGCGTGAAACTGATTTTTTTTTAAATGAAGCGCGTTTTTAATTTATTTGATTTCCCAAATAAAATTATAATATACATTTTTCTGGTAAAGAATATATTCCGAGCTATGAACGAGTTATAAATAATTCAGCCCTATATCGAGGTACGCGTAACTTAGAGGGTGTTATGGGCGACCAAACTTCGGTTTCAATTTACTGAGTGCAGCATACACTCAAATATTTTATGCTAATGCTATCCGCTATGACGTAATAAACTGAAACTCCAATTTCTTACCTTGTACCTATATTTTTGGTAAAACATCATATTAAAATGAATAATATACCTACACCAGTCGTGGCGCAGCGGCACGAGGTGTGACTGTAAAACCGACTAGTTGTGGGTTCGATCCCCACTCGAGGAGATGAAATATTTACTTAAATTTATATTTCCATTTCTTCGCTCTGGTGTCGAGGTAAAGCGCGGCGTTGAGTTTTGCCACTCAACACGCAATGCCTCCAGAATTCGGCAGAAAATGGAGAACGGAGTGTCTTAACATTAGGTTTCCTCTGCCTACCCTTCTATGTGCGGGATACAGAGTGAAGCTGAAAAAAAACATATACCTAGTCAATTTTTTTTCGTAGCAAAACGATATAGATAATATTTTTTCATTTAAGTGTCCTACGATGTTGTAAGCTTTAATTAGCATTTCCACTACCACTTTACAAGTGGAAACGCTAATTACGGCGTAGTTATAATATTCTCAGTTTATTTACTCAGTAAGATTTTATGATGTTAATTTCGAAACTTTATCGAAAATTTCTTACATTTAGTGATGTGTTAAGATTATTTAAAATTTTATATATTAATTTTCACCACTGCCTGAGAAAAACCTGGAGAGCCTTATATGCTATATAAGCTATATTTTTTCATTTCACAGGTCTCGGATAGCAATATCTATCACAGAAAGTGTCGCATAAGGTATCAGCTGATTGACACAAAAAACTTCTACCTATAAGATAACATTAACTATCAGATAACTATCTGAAACTTTAATCGTAACCGCTGGCCGTAAAATGGCCCTTACTCTCCTCATCTTATCACATAAAGAACATTGTAATGTCGAAAGTTTAACCTGAAATTGGCATTAATAGCAAACTATTAACAGAAGTAAGTATTAACACCGCAATTATTTGCTAAACTATAGATATATAACTTATAAGTTTTTATATTTAACTGAGAGCTATCGCTCTAGCGAGTGTTAATATTTTACGATATACAATTTGAGGCCAGTCGTGGCGCAGGCGCACAAAGTGTGACTGTAAAACGACTGATTTTGGGTTCTCGGTTCCCACTCGAGGAAATAATATTTATTGAAATTTATAGTTTCGTTTCTTCGCTCTGGTGGCTAGGCAAAGCGCGGCGTTAACTTCCTCCACTCAACACAATGCGGAGGCATTGCGTTTCCAGAATTCGGCGGAAAATGGGGAACGGAGTATCTTAACACTACGTTCCCTCTGCCTAATCTGCTGTGTGCAGGACACAGCGTGAAGCTGATTTGATTAGATTTTTTTGTGTGTCAGACATCGGCCATCAGGATATATCCAGATAAAACAAAGTTATGATTAGGGTATCGATTTCGTGGAAACATGGACATTTTTAAGCCGTCGATTTGCTTATTTACGAGTACGTACGTACTTAAAATAATTCTTCTACAATATTTTGTTCATCTTTATTAATATTTTTTCTTCTTGCTTATTTCAAACAAATTCACAAACGACGATCCGAAAGTTAAATAACAATTTATACATATAACAAGATCTGTATTTAATAAGCGTAACTATTATAGTATGTATTATAATTTTTCACCAATATTAACCTGTATTATATTTTCACCAAAATAAACAAAAGTGAGGCTTGCTATCTAGTATAGATAATTATAATTAGTAACAAAAAAAGGACTTCTACCGTCTACCGAATTGTCAGAAATTAATCAATAAAATGGGAACCACACGGAAAACACCAACTATCAAATAAAAAAGGAATCATCAAAATCGGCTCACTCAGTTAAACTTAAAACTTCTGAGGTAACAAACATTCAAAATATAAAAAAATAATAACCTCCTCCTTTCAAAGAAGTCGAGTAAAAATATAGAATAAAATAAATAGTACTTGAGGCCGGTCGTGGCGCAGCGGCACGAGGTGTGACTGCAAAATCGACTGGTTGTGGGTTCGATCCCCACTCGAGGAGATGAAATATTTACTTAAATTTATATTTCCATTTCTTCGCTCTGGTGTCGAGGTTAAGCGCGGCGTTGAGTTCTGCCCCTCAACACGCAATGCCTCCAGAATTCGGCAGAAAGTGGGGAACGGAGTGTCTTAACACTAGGTTCCCTCTGCCTACCCTGCTGTGTGCGGGATACAGCGTGAAGCTGATTAAATTTTTTTTTTAAATAGTACTTGGTGATAACGAATAAGGTCTGGTATGGTGACTCCGGGCGGTCGTTAATCGCGTTTAGGGTTTTGATGCATGAAACTTGTCGCTCACCACAACGCTTTTAGCCGTGACAAACACAAATAGATTCTATGTAGCTTCTCACAGATACTGTGGAAATGCATTTCTATTATTTACTATTTAGTAATTAAAATTAACGATACTGTTTTCTTATTTTCTTATATGTATTGAATTGAGTAAACTATTAATCAATTACAACATATAAATCGTATAGGATATATTACAGTCACAATTGTTGTGTATTACATCTTTTTTTTCTACTTTATGTTGCATCTTGTATATAGCAGGTTAGGCAGAAGGAACCTAGTAATAACATAATTCGTCCCAAATTGCGTGTTGAAGGCCAGAACTTAAGGCCGCGCTTTGCTTAGTTACCAGAATGAAGAAATGAAAATATTAAATAATTCATTCCCCCTTTCAACCTTTGTGTTTACTGTCTCATGCTTGTGCATATTATTGGGTTTACTGCGTCTTTATAATATTTGTTAAATAAATTTAAATCAGCTTCACGCTGTATCCCGTACACAGCAGGGTAGGCAGAGGGAACTTAGTGTTAAGACACTCCGTTCCACACATTCCGCCGAGTCCCGGAGGCACTGCGTGTTGAGTGGCTCACCGCCGCGCTTTACCTCGATACCGGGGCGAAGAAATAAAAATATAAATGTAAATAAATATTTCACTTCCTCGAGTGGGGATTGAACCCACAACGAGTCGCTTTTACAGTCACACTTTGTGCCTTTGCGTCACGACTGGCCTCAATATTTGCTAAAATGTTGAAATAAGTTGAATATTCATTTTACAAGTCTGAATGCTTCTTAAAATTACAATTTATATTAGCTCGAGCTCTTAAAAACTCAGTAAAGCTTTATTTTTTGAGATTTAATTAATTTACAATGCAATTTTTGTTCCAGCCTTAACAATTGTAAAGTCAATACATAGAGTTTCAACATTAGATTAGCCGTAGTCAAGTTTTAGTCGAAGGGATCCCCAGCTAAGTGCATATCCTTGTTTGATAAGAGCCTAACTTATTTTACTATCCTCAACTTCGATATGGAGTCCTTAGTTCGGTTGTACCCTTTTAAACATTTTAAAGTTTCTTAATTGATTTCATTATAAGAAGATCTACTTTGAAAATAGATTTAAATAGATGCATTATTTACGAAAAATTTAATATCGACAAGTGATTTTGTAATTTTTTTTTAGTGTTATTACACACTTAGGATAGGAAAATATCGGACCTGGTCGGTTTCCGGGAGGCGAAAGTTCGAGTCCCTCTGCGTTCAAATTTTTATACATTTTCTAAATAAGTATTTTTTGACAAGTTATGTTTTAAACCTATAAATTATCTTTGTAAATTTCAAAGATACAAGTAAAACCTAAACAATTAAAAATATGTGTACGTAATTATACTAAACTATATATAATATTTTTTTAATTTCTTCATGAACTTGAGCTTAGGAATCACTAAATTACCACTTTACCGACAAAATATTTGATGATGAAATATATGGAAATGGAACCTACATCCTACAATATAACTTCAGTGAACGTTCCGTTAACCAATATCCAGTATGGCAAATGCCGTTAGTTGTTCATAAATATAATTATCAATATACCAATTTCTATTGAATATTGTGCTCCTTAGGTGCCTCGAGGCGCGGTGATTATTCACAAGGCGTTCAGACGCATCTGCGCGCTCCCACCGTGGAGATTTTTTTATTGTTCCCCCGAGTGAGATCAAACGTTATTACACGTTGGTGCCAGTGCACTGCGCCTCGACGGCCTTAAGCTTATGTCAATTTTTGATTTCAATAAATTATATATCGCTTAATAAATTTAGATGTATCTTTAAAATGTGTTTATCTATTACTTATAAAATTAAACCATATTTTTCATACAATGTTAGTGCGCAAGGAAGCTTAAATATTATATTTTCTTTATTACAACACTATATGTCACATATTAAATGTATACTTAAATACATATTATGTAATATAGTACATATACTTATCAACGGCTATATATATACATTTATATATTACAATAGTGGCTAAATGCACAGACTGCGGTTCCCCTAACCGCAGCAGACGGATCCCTATCTCTGTATTGGAGTAATTGGTTAACAATTAAACATTTGATACGTTATATGTGATAATTATAATTATCATAATGGGAATAGGTGAAATATATAATATTTTTTGAGACCAATCGTGGCGCAGGGGCACATAGTGTGACTGTAAAACCGACTGGTTGTGGGTTCGATCCTCACTCGAGGAAATGAAATATTTACTTAAATTTATATTTACATTTCTTCGCTCTGGTGTCGAGGCAAAGCGCGGCGTTGAGTTCTGCCACTCAACACTTAACGCCTCCAGATTGTGGCAGAAAGTGGGAAACGGAGTGTCTTACCTTTAGGTTCCCTCTAATTACCCTGCTGTGTGCGGGATACAGCGTGAACCTGTTTTTTTTTTATTTTTATAATATTATAGAATCAAATAAATTGAGAACATGATTTAATTATAGAGAAACTAAAGATTATATGACACATTTTAAACATGCTATGTTTAAATAACATTATTCATTAGTAGTATGAATGAATAATAATTCAAACTTAAAGGAATAAGCAAAAATAACAAAAATATATTGATCGTAATATTATAACAAAATATTGATAAAATACTAATTGAGACCAGTCGTGGCGCACAAAGTGTGACTTACGTAATCCCGACGGGTTGTGGGTTCGATCCCCACTCGAGCAAGTTAAATATTTATTTAAATATTAAATTTGCTCGAATATATTTCTATTTCTTTGCTCTGATGAAGAAGCAAAGCGCGGCGTTGAGTTCCGCCACTCAGTTCGCAATGCCTCCGGAATTCGGCGGTAAGTGGGGAACGGAGTGTCTTGACACTACATTTCCTCTGGCTAACCTGCTGTAAGCGGGATACAGCGTGAAGATGATTTTGATTTATTTTATTATCTTTTATGAATGTATGAAATATTCCAACTGACCAATACTTGGCTGTATGCTGCAATATTACGAGGGTCAGACGTTAGAGATGAATTTCTTATGATATAAGATGATATCGTCACTTGTGCTGGTGTCACGTACCGGAAAGCAGCATATAATAGGGTAAAGGGACCGTTGGTTCCATGTGGCATTTAAATCTCACTTATTAGGCCGAAATTCACAATCATAAAAATCTCGTAAATAACTATAGATTTTCTTTACTCTACATTTTTTTCTTTACTTAGTTAATTATGATTATGTAGCTTGGATCATAAACATGATTGACTAATAAATATAGAGTATGTAGTATTAATCTTATTTCTTTTCCATATTTTATTTATTAAATCATTTAAAATTTTGTGTTTTAAGGCGTTTTACGAATAAAACGTACAGAATATTAAACTATAATTAATTTAGTGATATTAGAGAAGGACATTCACTTTCTTCCTTCTATTCTAAAGATTAATATTTACATATACCCATATATTTCAATATAAGTCCTAAATCACCATAAAGCTTTACTAAATAAAGAAATCAAATACGAGAAATTTATCTTCGCATTCAAGATATTTAAATCAAATTAGCGATAGTTTAAAATATTAAAAGCGGTCGTTAATGAACGCTAGATAGGACAATACCCAGTGATTGCACGGACGCGGCCGCTGCGGTCCTCCCACACCGCAGCAGACAGTTTCTGTTGGAATAATTGATTAAAAACCATACGTAATCGTAACTTATAGTACCTATTTATTATCTAATAGTACAAAGGTGTGACCGACAGTTGTGGGTTCGATTCCCATTCGTGGAAATGAATTATTATTTATTAATATTTTCATTTCTTTGCACTGGCACCAAGGCAAAGCGCCTGGGGTTGAGTTCCGAAACGCAATAAACAATGTCTTTTAAAATTCAGCGAAGAAGGGGGAACGGAGTGTCTTGACACTAGGTTTTCTTCTGCTTATCTTATTGTGTGCGGAATACAGCGTGAAGCTGATTATTATTATAAAAAAAATTAAAAATTGAAGCCGGTCGTGGCGCAGCGGCACGAGATGAGACTGCAAAACCGACTGGTTGTGGGTTCGATCCCCACTCGAGGAGATGAAATATTTACTTAAATTTATATTTCCATTTCTTCGCTCTGGTGTCAAGGTTAAACGCGGCGTTGAGTTCTGCCACTCAACACGCAATGCCTCCAGAATTCTGCAGAAAGTGGGGAACGGAGTGTCTTAACACTAAGTTACCTGTGCCTACCCTGCTGTGTGCGGGATACAGCGTGAAGCTGATTATTATTATTGTTTTCCAATATTTAATTATTTTATAAATATTATATGTACCTTGATGCTCATATATTGCCAATAAAACAAAATATCACAAGAAAATTTCAATTGTCCCCGGGGACGAAATGTGGAGGAGAGGAATTTCTATTATCTCTGAAAAGAAATGTCCGCGGTATGATTCAAAGGCGATTTTTTATATAGACCAGCGGAGGTTGCGGGAACCGTAATTCAATTTATATCGTCTACCCTCTCCCTGTGACTGTTCCAGAGCGATAATGCAATTCGATAGAGCCACTCATTGCTCCTTTACCTTTTCATTAGTACACGCTACTAAAATTCGTTTGAGAAAAAAAAATCATAAAAACAAAAACCCCGACTGCATAAAACTAAAAAGAAAGTAAACAAGCCCAATAGTTTATTAGGATTAACAGTCGGGACCTCCTTAAATTATGCGGGGTTTCCGGTAAAGATTTCATTGATTGAAGAATTACTTATAGGTCCCGACTGTTAATTCTAATAAACTTTTTAAATTTTTAGTTTTACGCAGTCGCGGTTTTTGTTTTTATAAATATTTTTTTATTTTTCACTTTTTTGTTAGGATTCATTATGGTAATGATAATCATGATATACCTTTTTTAAATCCTCGTATTAAGTTCTGGAATTTGATACTGATATTGTGGTATTCGAAACGAAAATATCTTTTTCACTAAGTCCAATGGCGTCCCAAAGCCGCCATGATTGTTTTTTTTAAAGTCACCTATCTAAGAACACTTGGGCTGCTAATACGAATTTAACGATACCTCAATTATATAAATCTGCTCAGCGGTTCTGGAGATATGAGGTAATAAAGAATACTACATACATACAAGATACGATAAAAACATAACCCTTCCTTAGCAGTCGGGAAATATGCCGATACTAAAACTTTCAAACATATAACATTTTCCGAGCGTAAAAGTGCAAACAATAAAAGGTCTTTTGTATAACAATGGAAACTTTTCGCTTTGCCTCTTGCCATCTAAAATGCCAGATGATGAATAGAAAGCTGACGTTTCCCCGCACAAAGTTATAGGTACTTTTGATGTCCCGCGGTGAGTACAACCCTTCATTCGTCGTGCGATTAAAAATAAAGTTACGTAAACTCTCATAATAATATTTTGTTTGATGAAAGGCTTTATTCGCCGACCTGTGTTTAAGTCTACTTCAGGTTTTAGTTAAGTGTTGATGCTTTTTGAGAGATCGTTTTTTGATTATTTCTATTATGAATTATGAATGAATTGTGTTTACGATAAAAAAGGTTTTTTTTATTGTATTAGGCATAAATATATAACACAAGCGCTCAACTTCTTAAAATTTTTAATAGCATTAAATAAGTTAAGAAGTTCAATTTATATTTTGTATGTTGCTGTTCGTACTTGCGATATGTATAGTTTTACGAATTAATTCTAGCGGAATAGCCAGAGCAAATGGAACGCTAAACGCTTCAGTTTCTGCATACCGCTTTTGCTTTGCCCACTGTCAATCTCTTCATAAGTCCTCTCCGGGTCTGCTCATGCTTTTACGTAGTTTTGATCAATCAATTCCAATATCATCAATCATCAATAATTTATTCTCGTAGGTTAACCAAGGCCACTTTTTTAACACATGACTACGTTTTAACCAGGTGTCAGTAAGGTTGGGCCTGAGTATTATATGGGTTACATTGCCTTATAGTCAGTAGCTGGAGCTGTTGAATTATTCGATTCATCGTAGGTAACACATAAAATATATAGTCGTCCCTTTTTTTAAATAACAACATATTGTGTATTGTATATATAATATATACTGTTTCTTCATTCCTTTAATCAGACGAACGTATGGCTTTACAGAAATATGAGGACCACATGTGACCAAAAATTATAAACTTTGCAATATTTAATATTATTATTAAGTTCCTACAAGAACTTAACAAAATAAATATTATATTACAGAAACTAATAGAAGGACTTTTGCATAATGGAGTAATCAAAGTTTGCTCTCATTCACGTGAGTCCTGAGAGCGTTGAAATATGGACTTTAATATTTGAGGAGAAGATATTCGAACTTAGACGTGGTGAGACACTTTATATAGACGTATCTTGTTTTCTGTGAAAATGAAGTTGCTGATTTATAGACTTTAGAGCGTTTTAATGGAGTCTCGCCTAACAGTTTTAATAGCTTTGAATCGCTCAGAGGAAATGATGACTTGCGCCTAATAAACTTTAGTAAAAGCTTAAAGCTTAGGTGCTATATAATTTGGAAGAACACAGCTTTAATTGAGACAGCAATTGTTTATTTATTCTTGTAATATAATTGTTTTGAATTTCTTATGAAGTTAACTTGTGTCTAATCGTAGTAAAATAAAACCTGGCAATCTGTATAATTCGGGTATTTTATACATAAACGTATATGTATATTACATACTTTACCTAAATTGGTAATGAATACAATACCTAGGGATTGTATAGAATACCTGCTGTTACACATGCAATGTATAAAATAAATAAGCCTTGATTTGTATATCTTGATCCGAATTTATATTCGGTTTTTAATTATAGATTAAGCTAGGTTAGTTTCCACCTGGGCTTACGGAAGAACCCTTCCGGCACCCCTAGCTCCAGCGCATGGTAGCCCTTTTAGTACGATATATTATTTACAACGAGAGCAGCGCGACGGCGCTCCTTGGCACCAAAAAGGTTGAGGAGGAGCACTGTGAGGTTTTAGTGGGTAGTGTGGACGACCAACGTCTACCGGTACTTGGGTCCTACAGTGAGTGAAGTCGATCGACTCCATTGGCGACCCGAGCGAGCAGCAAGTAAACAAATCGTTTCTTGCCTGCAAGCACGTCTCCTGCTTCTCTTGTATTTTACATACTTTACCAGCTACACATTTATTACTGCGTAAAATGCCTTAATATAGAAAAAAATAATAATACTTCATATGTTACAGGTATTTTATAGAACACCGAATTTTGCAGATTGTTAGATCTATTAATTGAAATAACCTTTAAAAAAAATAGCACGATGTCCATTATTTTACCAAACTATTTTACCTTGCTTATTTTCAACGTAAACTCTATTCATATATTAAAAAGTAAACTCTTTAACCATCTAGGACTTTATTGTGAAAAATGTTAGATAAAGCACGTATTTCCGTTTTCAATTTTCATAAAATTATACAAAAACAATATTGTAACACAATTTTCTTATCTAAACGTGAATACGTGAGAGTAATAAGTTATACATTTTACAAATTCTAGCAGGTGCATCTAATAAAAATAAATAAGATTCTCAAATGCTAGATTTCCTCTAACGGTCTAACTTTTATTGAGTCGACTTAGTGAACTAAGCGAAACGTTCCACAAACTTTTACATCCTCAAAGGATTGCTTGCTTCGAAGATTTTACGTATTAAATATAAACTAGAGAACGAATTGATGTATAAAACGGGTTGAAATATCAACGAGAATATTGCTTTATTTAGAGGCCAGTCGTGGCGCAAGGGGACAAAGTGTGCCTGTAAATCGACTGGTTGTGGGTTCGATCCCCACTCGAGGAGATAAAATATTTATTTACATTTATATTTTCATTTCTTCGCTCTGGTGTCGAGGGGAAAGCGCGGCGTTGAGTTCCGCCACTCCACATGCAATGCCTCCGGAAATTAGCGGAAAGTGGGGAACGGAGTGTCTTAATACTAGGTTCCCTCTGCCTACCCTGCTGTATGCGGGATACAGTGTGAAGCTGGAAAAAAAAATATTGCTTTATACTAAAGTGTATAATATTGTTTAACATAATATGGTAGTAATTTCTATTACATTACATTTCTACACTCTATCTCTATAGAAGGTTCTGATTTTTGAAAGATATGAAGAAAGGACGGAATACAAGATCAGTGTAAATGGTAAGATATAAGAACAAGTGAATGAAATGGTATGTATGGGAAGTATGTTCAGTAGAGATGGAAGATACGAGATGGATGTGGAAAGGCATATTGCTGCCGGTAACAGAGTTAACGGAGCCTTAGCTGCATTGATGAGACGGCGAAACGTCAGCACAGCTGCGCGTTTGGCCGTACACAATGCAATTTTGGTACCGACTCTGTTATACGGCAGCGAAACGTGGGTATTACAGAAGAAGAATGAAAGAAAGATGAATGCTGTGGAGATGCGATCTCTTCGTAGGATATGCGGAGTCAGCTTAGCTGATCGAATCCGCAATGAAGAGGTACACAGAATGGCAGGTACTAGCGAGGATGTCACAGTGAGAATGAAGAAGAACGTGCTCAGCTGGTTTGGGCACGTCGAACGAATGAGTGATGAAAGAATGGCAAAAAAGATTTATGATGGAAAAGTGAGCGGTAAGAGAGGTAGGGGGAGACCTCGGTTGACCTTCGAAAACACAGTATCAAAGATACTGGAGGAAGGTCACGTAAAAAGCATGAGGACCCCCCGAAGGGCATGTATGAAGAGGTTGATGACAGTGGACGAGGCGAAAGAGGTATGTAGAGACCGTAGCGTTTGGCGCTCCGTTCTCTCTGACTACCCGCTAGGGATAAAGCGTGAAGCTAAGTTAAGTTAAGTTAAATTATCTCTATAGAAACTTTAACGGTGCCAAATTTCATACCCCTTCGTCCGCGTAATTTTCGTAGAAAGGGAAATAAAGTAATTGCTTCAGGATTTAGTATATAGATTAATTTTATATACTAGATTGTAAGCTGATGTTTTTTTTATATAATAAGTAAATTTATTTAACATTCTAATATCAAATAGTAATGTTTTATTAAAGTTTTTTTTTACATTTTTTAAAGTGTCAATCCACACTTAGGAAAGAAAAATACTTATTTAGAAAACATAAAAACGTATAAAAACTGAAACCGATCAGGAGGCGCGGGTTCGAGTCCCGCTACGTTCAAATTTTTATACGTTTTTTAAATAAGTAAAGTCTTTTTTAATCAGACATATATTTTATTACATATTTTTACACATAAAGATTCTTGGTACGGACAAGCCGCACAGTAGGTTCCACTATAATTGACCACATAAATCACACGGCCGCCGAAATAAGATGTGGTTTCGCGAACGTTGCCCAAATTGGGCTTACGTAAAACTGTAGTGTATGAAAAACGAGACACGCGCGTGTGTATGACGTGAATAGTGGTTGGTGAATATGAAGACAGCGAAACGAACGCCCTCCTGGGTACTTGGGAAAGAAAGTGATAACGGATGATTTTCTTTTCTTTTTACTTTTTTTTAAGCCCAAGCTAACACTTCCAGTTCCAGTAAAGGGAACCTAGTGTTAAGACACTCCGTTTACTCCGTGTCGAGTAGTGAAAGTCAACGCCGCGCTTTACGTGAAAACCAGAACAAAGAAAACGAAAATATTAAGAATTTCACTTCTTCGAGTGGGGATCGAACTCACAACCAGTCGATTTTACAGTCACTTTGTGCCTCTGCGCCACGACCGGCCCCACTTCAACATATGATAGCACCAAGTGCATATTTCAAAAATTACGATGCTTACGAAAATCCTAGCTATTATACTCTTAGCTGATCTTGCGGCTCGTGAGTTATGTCTCAATATCGCGCGACCCCCGGCACCTGCACGGACTTCTTTTATCGCGGTATTGATTCATTGTTAATAGTGCTGGCACGCAACGCTCCTGTGATTTGTTGCGTTTATCTATATGGTATATAGCAATATTGGATGTACTTTAAATATGTTCTTGATGTTTAGAGTATGTTAATGAAATATTTAATATTTTGAGAGGCCAGTCGTGGCGCAGTGGCTCTAAAACCGACTGGTTGTGGGTTCGATCTCCACTCGAGGAAATGAAATATTTACTTAAATTTATATTTCCATTTCTTCGCTCTGGTGTCGAGGCAAAGCGCGGCGTTAAGTTCTGCCACTCAACAGGCAATGCCTTTAGAATTCGGCAGAAAGTGGGGAACGGAGTGTCTTAACACTAGGTTTCCTATGCCTACCCTGCTGTGTGCGGGATACAGCGTGAAGCTGATTTTTTTTTTATTCATTTCTTCGCTCCGGGTTCGAAGTAATGTTCGGCGTTGAGTTCCGGCAATCAACACGCAATGCCTCCAAAATTCGGTGGATAATGGGGAACAAAGCATCTTAATACTGGGTTCCCTCTGCCTACCTTGCTGTGAGCGGGATACAGCGTGACACTAAAAAAACAATAAATGTTTGTTTACGAAAACAACAATCCTCGCCTGCTAATTTCGGACACCGCTTTTTACCTCCATAAAATGTCTTTATGTGTAGCTTAAAAAATATTATAATAACACGTTCATACTATAAACAGTCTATTAAATAACAAACAGTTAAGTTGATTAATTCTTGTCCCGATATGTTTCATCGATGTTTTCACAAGTCTATATTTAAATAACCCATGTTGTTAATCCATTACTATTCTAAGCGCTCCCGGATCCGTGCGGCCAGTTTATTTGATCTAGCTGTACCGTTGCATGTTTGTTTGTAGCACGTGATCTGCGTAATTTAGTATACGATTTGGTGCACTATTTTTTTTCGTTCCTTACGTATTCTTCGTTTAACATTTTTTTTATAAGTTGTAATGTGGTATGTGTCAGCTGTCTTTTAATTTATCTTATTTAGAATAATAATGTTTATTAAAAAAATCAGCTTCACGTTGTATTCCGCACACCGCAGGGTAGGCAGAGGGAATCTAGTGCTAAGACACTCCGTTCCCCACTTTCATTTCATAAAGTGATGAATTAATGATTTATTAATGAGTTACACGTAAATAAGTAATATATCATAGAATTTTTAGACGTAGTAAATTTTAACATTGTTGTTTGTTATCGGTTTCCAGGAGGTTCGAGTCTCGCTACGTTCAATTTTTTTATACATTTTCTAAATAAGTTTTTTCCTTTTAGTTTGTTTTCTAAATAAGTTTTTTCCTTTTAGTGTTGAATAACACTTTAAAAATGTTAAAAATATTTAATAAATAGCATTCTCTCTTGCCAGACGATAATTCTTACTTTTTAGTAATTATCCTAGGGTATCGAAAATTTGTAAAAATCTACCTACAGAGTAAATTTTTATAGGTTTTCTAAATATGTTTTTTTTTCCTAAATGTGGAATAACACTTTAAATATGTTAAAAATATTCAATGATACCTTTTTAATGACAATTATTTATCAAAAACTATTTTTTTTAAAGAAAGTATTACAAAAATGTATAATACTAATATAGTTACTACAGAAACTCAAGAAAAAAACCAACATTTAACTATCGCCACGCGCAATATTGAAAATAGGGAAATATCAAAGTATATTGTTTGAAGGTCATCTTAAATATTTTAAACTACAATCAAAAACAAAAATCGTATTCTTTGGATAAGTTAGGCTATTCTACTATATAAAATAAGAAACAGAATATTGAAATTACGTTTTTCGTTCGAACATTTATGAGATGCTCTTGTATAATAATATTTATTGAAATTATCATATTTAATCTATTTATACTATTTTATTTAAATAAATAATTTCTTACATTAACAATCATTTGCATATAGAAATTCGAGATAACATAAAACAAAATTGATATAAATGTTATTGTAGCGAATTAGAGATCGCCTGTACATTTACATTGGTGAGTTGTATTATATACTTGAATAATCTGTGTCTTAACTAGCTCAATATCTATATATTAATTCATTTAAATATGAATAAGCTTCAACATAGCGAGTAGGCGGCGTTAGTCAGTACTAAAATTAAATGCTACATAATTTTTGCATATATATAAATTTAAAAATTAAATTAAATTAGCTTCACGCTGTATCCCGCACACAGCAGGGTAGGCAGAGGGAACCTAGTGTTAAGACACTCCGTTCCCCGCTTTCTGCCGAATTCTGGAGGCATTGCGTGTTGAGTGGCAGAGCTCAACGCCGCGCTTAACCTCGACACCAGAGCGAAGAAATGGAAATATAAATTTAAGTAAATATTTCATCTCTTCGAGTGGGGATCGAACCCACAACCAGTCGGTTTTGCAGTCACACCTCGTGCCGCTGCGCCACGACCGGCCGGATATATATAAATACATACAAATATAAGATTATTTTTATACAATCAATATGATATTATTAAATATAAATAAATTATGAAAAGTTATCTTGACGATACTTTTAATTCCGAAAAAGATCAAAAGTGCGGTTTGATTATTTAATTTTTTTTACTTCACGTAATACGTATCCCGTACACAACAGGGTAGCCAGAAGGAACCTAGTGTTAAACACTCCGTTCCCCACTTTCCGCCGAATTCTGGAGGCATTGCGTGTAGAGTGGCGGAACTCAACGCCGCGCTTTGACACCAGATCGAAGAAATGGTAAATATAAATGTAAATAAATATTTCATTTCCTCAAATGGGGATCGAACCCACAACCAGTCGATTTTACAATCACACTGTGCCCCTGCGGCACTACCGGCCTCAACCAACTAACTTGGTTTATTTCAAAACTCAATACAGCTAAATGTTCATTACTTTCATAAACTTTAGTACTAAGTGGTTAATATATCCAATGTTGAAATTGTACCTAGGACGTTAAATTTGAGAGCTCTGAGTGGAACAGAAAGGGTGATCCTTTAATTTAATTAGTGACTTTGCCAACTGTACGAAGCCACAGTGTGAACTAGGTGTGTCATCTTAGTGTTTGTTGTCTTAATTAATTAAAACAACAAAGTTTCAAGTGACTTCTCTATTACAGCGACGGCTGTTATTAGATTAGTAACTTCTATTAGACTGGTGACTTCTACAGAAATACTATCACGTTTGTAATGTCATTGACAAGAGGAAATAAGTACAAAAAATTAGATCTTATAGAGTATAGGGAACCTAAAGTCGTTCGACTGAACGCAACATATTGTGCAGATAAAGATTTCATAATGGTACACCCAACTGTCGATGACAATTCTGATATAACTTAATGTTTGTTGATTCAAATCTTGCTCGAGAAATATTTATATTTATAGTCTGATATTATATAAATTTTATTATATTACTATGATCTGTTGGGTAAAGCAACGCGTTGCGGCCTTCCACATCTAACTCTTTTTCTCCCTCCTTATTAAGTAAGATTCGAATACAAAACCTGCTTCGCGCAGGGAAGGCAAAGGGAACCTAGTGTAAAAACACTCCGTTCCATACACAAGATTCGAATACGTAAACAAATAACACAAACCTAAAGACTAATTTATAAATTTCATTTATTTTTGAATTTAGATACACATATGGAAATATGTTTGAGAATTCTGCTACCTAATCTGCTATCTAATTTAACATTTTTTATTAAAAAAAATCAAAATAAATTAAATCAGCTTCACTATGTATCCCGCACATAGCAGGGTAGGCAGAGGGAACCTAGTGTTAAGACACTCTGTTCCCCACTTTCCGCTAATTCTGGAGGCATTGCGTGTTGAGTGGCGTAACTCAACGCTGCGCTTTACCTCGACACCAGAGCGAAGAAATGAAAATATAAATGTAAATAAATATTTCTTTTCCTCGAGTGGGGATCGAACCCACAACCAGTCGATTTTACAGCCACATTTTGCCACGACTGGCCTCTATTGGACTGGTGATTTGGACTGGTAATTTTTTATTTTATTTTTAATTTTCCTTATCACTCCTAACCAATATTTATGTGCGGGAGGGATCTACTTCACGGGTCATTACTCTAGCTTTGTTGCGATTAAGATTTACAACGGCAAACCCTAAATAACTTAAATAGTTCGAGAGCCTCACCCCGGGCCGGTCGAGATACATAACCTTTTACTTTTGGTTTCATTAAGATAATTTTAAAAGTTACTTAAGTATTTATGTAATAAAAAAAACCATCTTCATGCTGTATCCAGCACAGCAGGGTAGGCAGCATGAACCTAGTGAACCTAGTGTTAAGACACTCCGTTCCCCACTTTCTGCCGAATTCTGGAGGCATTGCGTGCTGAGTGGCGGAACTCAACGCCGCAAATTTATGTAATATGTGGATGATTAAAAAAAATGAAATTTACCTGATCGTAATTAACATTTTTAAATTTTTTGTCATCAGCATCACAGGCAAAGAAAATTCAGAAATATGGCTTTGTTTTTTACTTTTTACTTTATAGAAATATTGTTCTAGATGATGAAACCATACATAGCACATATGTCAAATAAGATCGTTAAAAATGCTTATTATATTTATTTTCCCAGTTTGGATTTAAATTTAAAAATACTCAAACTAATTCGGATATATTACAGTGTATAAGAGTATCTTTAATTTAATTAATAAATAAAATAAATAAATTAGCTTCACGCTGTATCCCGCACACAGCAGGGTAAGCAGAGGGAACCTAATGCTAAGACACTCCCTTCCCTACTTTCTGCTGAATTCTGGAAGCATTGCGTGTTGAGTGGCAGAACTCAACGCCGCGCTTTACCTCTACACCAGAGCGAAGAAATGGAAATATAAATTTAAGTAAATATTTCAACTTCTCGAGTGGGGATCCAACCCACAACCAGTTGATTTACAGTCACACTTTGTGCCCCTGCGCCACGACTGGCTTTTAATTCTGGCCTGTAATTTAATTAATTGGAACCTAAAATAAATCAAATATCTTTTATAACATACACAACAACAAACAAATATGCACTGTATCATATTCATCTCCATTACAATGCCGTATATATGCTATTTCCCCGAAAATCCTCTTTACGACATCATGGATAACTTTTCACCGATGGAATTCTATAAAACAGGATTCAAGGATAAAATAGAAGTACTATTTTTAGGAAAGGATTCTCTTCTAGGATTCCTTTAGAAATATAGAAGGCAAGGCTTATCCTTTTTTCTGCCATCATTATATCGAGTACCTATATTGGTTTAGTAGAATGAAAGGTAAAATTTAAGTATAAATTAAGTACAAATATTTTTATAATATGAAATCTCAAAATTATTTCTATATAAAATTTTATATACGTATAGTTTTAAGGCCGTCGTGGTGTAAAGGCACAAGAGTGTGACTTTAAAGCGACGGTTGTGGGTTCGATCCCCACTCGAGGAGATGAAATATTTACTTACTATATTTCCATTTCTTCGCTCTGGTGTCTTGGCAAATCGCGGTTTTGAGTTCTGCCACTCAACACGCAATGCCTCCAGAATCCGGCAGAAAGTGGGGAACGGAGTGTATTAACACTAGGTTCCCTCTGCCTACCTAGCTGTGTGCGGCATACAGCGTGAAGCTTATTTACTTTATTATTTTTTTTAATATTTTCATTTCTTCGCTCCAAGGCAAATGTCCGGCATTGAATTACGCCACTCAATACGCAATGATTCGAAAAATTCGGCGGAAAATGGGGAACGGAGTGTCTAAACACTAAGCTCCCTCTTCCCACCCTGCTGTGAGCGAAATACAGCTTAATTAGTAGTTTTAATTTATATACATACATAGATACCTACATTCTGAACAGACTTAGCGAGATGTCATCAAAATTTGTAATAACAGCGCGCCGTAAACACCTCCAACCCACGTCGTATTGTCGTCGAGCTACAATATGATGTATTATCTCCCCCAAAGTACACATTCGCTTTCGTATGTATACATATATGTATAAATGGTTTTGTAATTACGTAAGCCTAAGAGAGGTTTTCAATTACACAGACGAGGAAAAGGCGGGGCGAATTTATCTGACACAGCGAAAGATTTGTAAGACGAAGTTCTGGTACGTTGCATTGTTTTTATATGTAAAAATATCAATAAATTAAAATTAAATTAAATCAGCCTCACGCTGTATCCCGCACACAGCAGGGTAGACAGAGGGAACCTAGTGTTAAGACACTCCGTTCCCCACTATCTGCCGAATTCTGGAGGCATTGCGTGTTGACTGGCAGAACTCAACGCCGCACTTAACCTCGACACCAGAGCGAAGAAATGGAAATATAAATTTTAAGTAAAAATTTCATCTCCTCGAGTGGGATCGAACCCACAACCAGTCGGTTTTACAGTCACACCTCGTGCCGCTGCGCCATGACTGGCCTCAAATATCTATATTGTTAGAAATCTTTTTTATGATCGTTCACAAATAAGTTGTAGGGTAGATTGGATAAGAATTGATGACGCGCCTCATAGTGGCATCATCGGTAGGTGTCGTATAAAAATCTATAGGCTTACATGTACCGACAATATATTATTCTACTCAGCTAGCTATACTGAACAGACAAACAAACATATTATATTTAATGTTACTTATTTATAACTAACAGTATTCATATTTTTTATACTTATTCTTTCCAATTTACTGTATACAGATGAGATTATATTTAATTTTACTATTTTTTTCTGTTTTTTTTTCTCTTAGTATTTTAATCTTTCTGTATCTCAATGTATTTTATGGGCTATAAAAAATAATAAATACGGAGTAAAAATAATCAAAGTACTTATAGCAAGTTAATTATTTCCTTATTGTTAAAATATTTTATATTTTTCATTCGACTATTTCAGATCTAAAACGATAAATAGTACCGACGTACTTTACAAATTTAGTTACCTGTATTCCAAAGTATGACTTATTCATACGTGGACGGTGGAATAGATACTAGGGTTGTCTTATGAATAGAATGGTTTGATGATATTTAAGTATAATATATTCTTCTATTTTATAAAAATATAATTCGAATGCATAAATAACATACATATTACTATATACTTTTTATAATGAACAATATTATTGATATTTTAAAATATTATATTTATACTAAGTAAGTAAAACAAATAAATCAGCTTCACGCTGTATCCTGACGGAGCCTAGAGTTGAGACACTCCGTTCACCACTTCCCGCCGAATTCTGTGGAGGCATTGCCTGTTGAGTGGCGGAACTTAGCGACGCTCTTTGCCTCGACACTAGAGCGAAGAAACAAAAATATAAATTTAAATAAATATTTTATTGCCTCGAGTGGGCATCGAACCCACAACCAGTCGTGGTTACACTCATACTTAGTGCCCTTGCGCCACGACTGGCCTCTTTATACGATGTAAATAAGAATATATATATTTCTTAACACATCCATCTAATTTAACAGCAGCTTGCAGTTCTTCTTGGAGATAGGAACAACATCCGTTTCCGCATTAATTACCAATATAAATATGTAGAGAAAATACCAACTTATACAAACAGTCATAGAAGCCTTCAGTTTTTTTACATGTATAAAAAGTGAGATTTCAATTCACAATTCTCTTGTAGCTATCAGACATGACTTAACTGCGCCATCACTTTTAATATCATAAAAGTGCTACTTCTTTAAAAAAAATTCTCAGATTGTGCAAACCCTACAACAGAAAATGTAGTCCGTCAAGTGTCCAAGCGGATCGGCGAGGAAATTAATCACATCGGGGGAGTACGCTGCTCAGATTTTATTGCTCTTGACTATCATTTACTTGAGTTAAATTCATGGTATAATGTTGGATTGTTTATATTGTGTACTTCGTAAAACAAACAAAAAATAAGATATTTAAAAGATAAAGCTTAGTGGTCAGTCGTTGGGCTTGTGACTAAACGCGACAGGTTGTGGATTCGATCCCCAATCGTCGAAATTAAATATTTAATATATTAATTTTTTCGCTATTTTTTCGCTCGCCTCGAAAATTCAGCGGGTGGGGAACGGAGTGTCCCAAAACTAGGTATTCTCTGTCTACCCTGCTTTATGCCCATTACAGGTTTAGTTCTTGGTTTAATATCACACTACAGAATTATAGATAATCTTATAGTGCATAATATTAACAATTTTTTTGTGACTGTATGGACGCTGTACACTTGTAGCCACATATCAAATGACCTTATAAGCGAAAACGTGGAACTGTCAACAAATTACAAAATGTAACGTGCTTAAAAAATCGTTGCCTGTTTTGGACGGTATGTTTTTGTTTATTTAATTTATTTGATAGAATCATAGATTTCATTTTTATTCTATTTAGTTTATAATTTTCACATGTGTTTTCGTCATTACTCAAGGGAATGTGTATCGAGCCTGAATAAAGATGAAGGGGATTATTTATGAAGCTAACTTGGGCTATTTGTTATTTATGTAACACATTAGTTTCATGTTTCTACAAAATTAATTATGTTTTTGCATTCAGTCTAGTGGAGAGTTGTACTGACTCTTACGTATAATTATATTTTTATACATATGAACATTTTAAGTATGGAATTTTGTTTTCTTTATAGAAATTTTCACATGAAATTGTCTAATAACTCTGGAATAACTCGGTATTTAAATTGAAATTAATATAATATATAGATATATTTTTATAATATTATATTTTTGGTCACTTTATAAACTGGCCGTATTTCATGAAATGACCAACTAAAATTAAGCATAAATTATGATTAAATCGTCAACCCCCAACTATTGTGTTATCGAATTAAAATAAGATGTTCATTATTATTTTACAATTTGGTCAAAAAGAATTGGCCATTTCATGAAGTATTCACTCGTTTAATTTGCTTGGGTATTTTTTTTTTTTTTTTTTTTTTTTTTTTTTTTTTTTTTTTTTTTTTTTTTTTTTTNATACAAAGAGAAAATTAAGCATTTCGTGATTTATTAGACTTTATCATGAAATGAGGCCAGTCGTGGCGCAGCGGCACAAAGTGTGACTGTTAAACCGACTGGTTGTGGGTTCGATCCCCACTCGAGGAGGTGATTACTTAAATTTATATTTCCGCTCTGGTGTCGAGGCAAAAGCGCATCATTAAGTTCTGCCACTCAACACGCAATTCCTCCAGAATTCGGCAGAACGTGGGGAACGGAGTGTCTTTACACTAGGTTCCCTCTGCCTACCCAGCTGTGTGCGGGATAGAGCGTGAAGCTGATTTTATCGTGAAATCGTCAATTCTGTACTACGACCAGCCATATTATATTGATAATTTAACTTGAAAGATCAATATTCAAAAACGAACAATTAATCACATCGCGTCCTCCCCCCGTGTCTACCATTTTGAATTGAAACAATACTCATTCAAATTGTATTCAAAACGGGACGATAATATAATACCCCACGAAGGGGATGAGTGTGCGTAATCATTGATATGTTGATAATTAAGAGCTAAAATTTCACATTGTTAACCCGCTAATGTGCGCAGTCGAACGATATTAAGAGATATTTTAGTAGGTATCATTAAAATATAATATTAATGTGAATAAATCGTAACTCGTATTTCAATAATTTCTAATATAATATGACTGAATTGTATATTTTTTTACTATAAAAATATAATTTATTCGCCGATAAATGGCAATTGTTCGGACAGTCAAATATAAAAGCCAACCTCTAAAAATATAATGTATAAATATTTTATTATGGTCTTTTTTTATATTTTAGGTATTTTTTATATTTTTATAAATTAGAAAATAGAAAACAATGGCAGCTCGTCGTTTTGCAATAAATTTTGAAGACAGGTCGATAACAAATAATTCCTTTATGTGGATACTTATGTTTTCCGTTGCCCAGAAAGTAAATTATTTAGTGACAGAGAGTACTTATTCTTCAAATTGTGATTTAGAGATGCTTACATTCTAGATTTACTTATGTAGTTGAAGGTTTTATATTGCAGGTCTAACGCTAACGATCGTGTTCCGTGTTATGGTTATTTTGTTTGTGTGTTTATTCGTGTGTTGTATTTGCATATTTCTCTTTAATAAAAAAAAGGAATTTCTTTAGCTTTACTTAAAGTTATTTCATTTTACTATTGAAATTTATATTTTAATAGTTAATTCATTATACTATTGAAATTTATATTTTAATTCCATATTTTTTGTAATTAATAAAACATACGCAAATAAAATATTATAAAAAGTTTCATATAAAAAAAACGTGCTATTCATTTCCAATTTTGATTTTTTTTGAAAAATATCTTTTTTTTTTGTTTACTGTTTAGAGATATTTGTGTCGGAGGGATCTATGAATTATATTCATATTGTTTTTATTACAGTAGAAACAGCTATCCACATTATGTGTAATTCATTTCAAAACTGTTCTTTCATTATAATTTTTCTCTATTAAGTATATGATAAATCGATTAAAGTTTAACAACGGTAAACATTCGAGAAAAAAACTAAACAAATATAAGTGACTCACTACACACACATCCTTAGATACATACCTCAACGGTCAGTTTCCTAGTTAACTTTATAGTTACTAATGATGATATTACTTTAGAATGTTACAAAGAGACCTTCAATTCCAACAGTGTTCTTTATATTGTCTTGTTATTTCAGTTGGAAAGGTTAATATGCAATTAACTGTCATATGAAATGATATATGTACTATTAATAATTATGTTGTAAAATATTAATTATTTATTATAAATATTATGAAATCTTTGATATTTTTATATTTACTTTTACTATTTAAAATCCCTTATTCTTTCAGTCGGTGCTAATGACGGTAAATTTTTGTTGAACATATTTTTTTTGTTTCTTTTCCGATCTATTTTGATTTTATTTTATAGTACATATGTTACAAAAAAAGGGCATCTTTGTCCAACATCCAGTTCGATGGACCGATTTGGAAGGTTGCTGGTAACATACAGTTCTAGTGATATCCTCCTCCTTTTTGAAGTAGGTTTCAAATTCATTGATCGAGTAGTTAAATTATATTTTTTTGTACATTATTAAACACTACTTTTTTGACCTCTGACCGCATGTATAATAGAGCACACCGAAACTATTTACAATATACTTTGACCTATAATATTCCTCTATAAATAGAATTTTAGAAGTCAAAAAATATATTCGAACCCCAATTCGATCATTCATGAGCATTAGCGCGTTGAACCAAACAAAATATTCAGATTAGCAATCAGCATAGTTACATAATCGTTAATAATTTGTCTAAAAATTTGTAAACCATCGCTCTGGTATCGACGCAAAGCGCGGCGTTGAGTTCTGCCACTCTACAAGCAATGCCTCCAGAATTCGGCAGAAAGCGGGGAACGGAGTGTTTTAACACTAGGTTCCCTCTGCCTACCCTGCAGTGTGCGGGATACAGCGTGAAGCTGATTTTATAGACTATAAAACGATTCAGCAGCATACATATTTGTAATCGGTTAGAGCCATCTCAACCCATTACAGGGTTTTAGCGATTTTACGCTTCGCCCGATGCTAAATTAATTAAGAATACTGTGCAGTGCGAACAATTGTACAGATAAGCCATTTTAATGACTATACATTATGTTTCATAATATATTTAGTGAGATTATTTTGTTGAAGCTTTCGTAAAAAATTTTGTAGTTGCCATTTTATTCCTTCCGTAGAAAAATTTGTATGTACATACATACAAATTTTTCTAGTGTAATATTTTTATGTTAATTAAAAGTTAAAAAAAATGTCGTATAAGTACATAAATGTACTTTTAATATTCATTTTTTTTAAGTTTTACATATAAAACAAAAGATTTACCTTATGGTCCTCTCTTGCGTTTATAGGTAAATATAAATATTAAACAACATATATTACATAATTTCTTGATATTTACAAAGTTTATGTACGTTTAGTCATATAATTTAGTGTGAATAAATTAATTAAAGTCCTTAAGCTTGTCTGTTACATTCTAAAGACTTAAAAGCATCTTGCTAGTGAAGTGAAGAGCGCTGTTGTTATTAATTATGCAGTATCATTGAAAGACTAATGCTGCAATATGTATTCATAGTCCGCCTTCATTAGTCGGGTTCCCGAAGGTGCCAGGTAGAATGGATACAAATTTTAGAATGCTCTCAGAAGCTGAGGAGCTATTCTCTTGATGATTACATAAATTAAAATGAAGGCCACGAAGAGCTTATTTTTAATAAAATATTTTTGGATCTTGAATAATGAATTCGTTGCTTAATAAATAATATATACTATATATTCTGTCTATCTCGATCGATTTTACAATCGTCTTAAATATGAGGCAACTGAAACTATTGCTAACGAGTATGAGTTCAAATATCATCTATCACGTCATGTCACAGGTAGGGATCAACTGAGGTGAGAGTCTAGGTTGTGTAATAAATTTATAAAATTTAATCAAGTGCGTGTCGGAATTGCCCATCGAAGGTTCCGCACCAATTTTAAGATTGCAAGTCCCCGTCGACTTACAATAATAATAAATAGAACTTATAAAAGCTGACAAACTTAAGTTTGCGGGCGTATGTATTCATTTTGTATGAAATAAACTATAAATATAAGATTGTAATGATTTTCTATTCTATGGAATATCAATAATTTTTACTTTTCGGTTATTTTTTGTTTGTATTGTAAGCTTACTTACTCACTCATTTCGTGCCAAATTAGATAAGTGTAGGTTAACGGAAGTGTGTGAATAAAAAAAAAGTGCAAGTTGCAAGTGCAAACCAAAGTGCAGCAAACACAATGTATAAATGCTCGTAACTTTGGATTGCGTTGATTTTGAAGTTTGACTTTTCTGGGCTCCAAGAGACCGTAGACCTTATTAATATTTATATTATATTTGATATTAATTTTACTTTGATACCGTCACGCGATCTCGAGATAAATAGTCTCAATAGACAGTACAACAAAGTGTTCCTATAAGAGTTCCGTATTTTTCTTTTGAGGTACCGAACCCTAAATAACAACTTTACATTCAACTCGGACTTAATGAAGCTCCACGAAAACGTTTAAAAAGCCAAACGTTCTATAAAAGACTAATATGTGATAATAAAACACCTTAACTGCCATATTTTTACTTTCGTTCGGACGTTAGCAACCTATTCGGTGTAATGGCCGGCTCGTATCATTCGACCTTTTTTGCTCTACGACTCGCACATGCCTATAAAAGGTTATGTCCAGATAACATTATGCTATAATACATTCTCATCCCTTTGAAAAGGAAAGTTGTATATCGTTTTTTTTTTGAGATCGGTGCCCTTTTAAGGATATTCAGTTTTATTGCAGAATCCGGCATCGGCAGGGGCATTGACAGCACCGTCAAAGGGTTACGCCGCCGTCGTGTGATTTTTTTGTGAATACGTCCTACAAAGTATCGTTTCTATTGCTACGCACGTCTATTTTGCACGTTTCAGCTCCTATTTTTCATTTACTATTTATACAGAAAGTAAATTGACCACCTAATACAACGTACACTCACTTAATTTTATTTGTAATGAAATTTTTAATTTACTTTGTTAGTTTATTTTTTTTAAATAAAGATTAAACTAAAGGAGAGTTCTGGATTGAAGAGTACGTAAACTCACCTCTACAGTATAACCTTTTACGTGTTTATTATGTTCTATATATCTAGGCATATACTAGCATATTTTTTGGATTAATTGGGTGTTAATTTACATAATACCGTTACTCCAAATGATGCAATTAAAACTTTTGTTGATACTGATAAAGGTTTTCCTTATAAAATTTAGCACATGACATTTTAATAAGAATATGTTCCAATTCAAAATTTGGTAATGATCCAATTTTTATAACTACTGTTACCCTGAATTACCTGCTTTATTTTATTTTAGCATATTTGCACTTAAATCATTATTTTTACTAGTATCAGTAGTTTTTTTTAAGAATCGTGTAAAACTCTTTGTTTCTCTTAGTCAAATACGAATGTGTAAATACAGAAAGTGAATAATTAAAAACTTGGAGTCGGTAAAAAGGAAAGTACACTACGATCGATCTAGATTGTTTGGAAGAAAGGCCGTCCACCTTTTACCGTATTCCAAATAATTAATTAAGGCGTCCGTAATAAGAATTCCAAAATGCATTTGGTTTAAATGGCTCGTCCTGCGGCGCGTGCTCACGCTTAAGTCAGTGCGCCGGCGCCGACGTTTCCGATCGGGCGATTGGTTAGCGCGATTCGAGATTGCGAAACGGCAAACTTATGCGTCTTCAAGTTTAGTGCCATAAAGTGGACAGCCTGTACAAGTGTAACTTTATTTTAATGTTTAAAAATACCGACCTAAATAAAGACGAGAAATTTTGGAAAGTCCAACTGTTGGTACAATACTGTCTTTTTACTTGATATGGTAAAGGTTAGATTTGAGCTCATTGGACTTCTGGTATAGTTCATTGGCACAGTTTCCCTTTTATTTGTGAAAAACGACGTTGTGATATTTGTATTGGTAGGAATGACTAGAACGTGATTCAGTGCTAACTTGTCGAACAACGGATGACCTAATCAACACCCACTGATGGTCCTTGTAATTTCATAATTTTCTAATAATTGTCAATTTAATCAAACTTATATATATGTTGAAACCATTTGTATTTATATTTTATGAATCATAGTCGATAATAAATCAAAATTACAAATCAGCTTCACGCTATGTCCCACATACAGCAGGGTAGGCAGAGGGAACCTAGTGTTATGACACTCTCACTCTGCCCCTGTTCTCCACTTCCCACCGAGTTCTGGAGGCATTACGTGTTGAGTGGCAGACCTCAACGCCGCGCTTTACTTCGATACCAGAGCGAAGAAATGAAAATATAAATGTAAATAAATATTTAATCTCGAGTGGGGATCGAACCCACAACCAGTCGATTTTACAGTCACACTTTGTGCCCATAATTCATAGAGTATTTTAGACTATAAGCAACTATTTTAAGTACTGTATTTAAAATAAGTTTTCGCGATTATGCTTTGCAAGTCTAAACTTTACGACTATGACATTCTTTGGCTTTGTGCCACAGCGTTCAATGTTGCTGATCGTTGTCATAATACTGCATACATACCTTCTATGATTTAAATGTTCATTCACAATTTCAATTTTACCTTTTATTAGGAATATTTGTATAAAAATATAATTTTTCAAACATTAATCCTACTAATATTATAAATGCGTAAGTTTGTAAGGATGTATGTGTTGGTTGCTCTTTCACGTAAAAACTACTAAACTTTCATGAAACTTTACATTAATATAGCTTAGACATCGGAATAGCACAATGAGTTAAAATTTATAGATTTTTTTTTATGATTTGGTCATAATATAAAGATAACTGTGAAGTAAGTCGAAAAAAATTAACTGTCTGAGAACTATCTTGGCGTGCGCTGTCCAAACTGTTCGAGTTACAAAAAGATAATTACTGTAGGATTATTCATCTTAAATAGTTGTAAATAAAAGTCCGTAACAGCATATATCTATCAAAATTGGTACATTTGTCATATTAGAAAAGGAAAAGGAGGATTCCGGCTATTAAATAAAATATTCAGTAAATTTAAAATTGGAGCCGCTAGTTTTTTTGTATAAATAAATATAAATATGTGTAGAATAGAGACGTAACTTAAAATGTATAAAGTAACAATTGTACAATTGAACTATTACGTACATACTCGTATGTCTATCTTTTACATTTTGCGCAATTAATAGATGGGTCCTGTTGATACATCATCAAGATATGGCATGCATAAAAAAGTAAATATGAGAAGAAAAATAAACATATTCTATTATAAATAAAAAATAAAGCCTAAAATTTCAATCATTAATAATCTGTTTCGTTATTTCACAAAGCAAATGTGAAGAATTTCATATTGGACACCAAAATCTATTGTTACAAGCAAAGCTGACACGCCATTACGGTGTTTTATCGCTGGAGTACTATTTACAAGTGTCAGCATTTCGTACAACTGATGCTTAATGTACTGTACTGATGAATTTATTATATTTATTTACATTATATGTATTTTATTACATTGGAGAATGCGTTGTAGTTGTTTGTTTATTTTATTATTTTTATTTTATTTCAAATATTAAAAAGAATAGATATTTATATATTTTATATACAGATATTTTATATTCCAAAGCTTTACTAAGCCTATATATATATTCTGAAAATTCATTATTTATTAGTAGACCACCGTGGCGGGCCGTGGTGCAAAACGGCAATCAGATGCACTATCCAGTGGAAAACGGAATGACTTATTGCTAGGTTCCTATAAAAAAATCCATTTACGTGATCTATTAATTTAACTATTTAAAATTGAATAGATAGCTTTAGTCTTGTATTTAGGGTTGTAGAATCATTCATAAATGATGTTCGTAACATTAATTAAAATTCTCAAAAGACCTGAACTACCGTTATTGTTTATTATTATTTTTTTCAGCTTCACGCTGTATCCCGCGCACTGCAAGCAGGGTAGGCAGAGGGAACCTAGTGTTAAGACACTCCGTTCGCCACTTTCCGCACAATTTCTGGAGGCATTGCGTGTTGAGTGGCGGAACTCAACGCCGCGCTTCCCCTCGACACCAGAGCAAATAAATGAAAATATAAATGTAAATAAATACTTCATCTCCTCGAGTGGGAATCGAACCCTCAACCAGTCGATTTACAGGCACATTTTGTGCCCGTGCGCCACGACTGGCCTCAATCGTTTATAATCATTTAATCATTCAGCTATATCACATAAGGCAATTCTCGTTGACTATAAACTTCGATCTTAAGGATGAGCTATGACCTAAGCATAAAATGTCATCATTCGTAATCGATGTTGCCGTTTAAGGCAGTCAACAAATACCAGCACAAAACAGGCTCCACCATATATGTGAGTCGTAAGTCAGTTCCTGCATATTTATATAATTTGTCCTCGAACTTGAGGCCTACGATTCATGTTAATTACAGAAAATCAATTCACTTTATAATTGTATAAAAAATAAAAAATAAATCAGCTTCACGCTGTATCCCGCACACAGCCGGGTAGACAGAAGGAACCTAGTGTTAAGACACTCCGTTCCCCACTTTCTGCCGTATTCTGGAGGCGTTGCGTGTTGAGTGGCAGAACTCAACGCCGCGCTAAACCTCGACACCAGAGCAAAGAAAATGGAAATATAAATTTAAGTAAATATTTCATCTCCTCGAGTGAGGATCGAACCCACAACCAATCGGTTTTACAGTCACACTTCGTGCCGCTGCGCTACGACTGGCCTCAATTAAACTATAATTGTATAAATTATTTATGTTAAATACGTTTGTAATGTTGTATTTTGCAGCCATTGAACATAAGAAATACGACATTCCTCTGGAAATGCAATTAAAAATATAAAAATAACATACATTCCACACGCTTGCTCATAAAATTTATATTATATTTCAACATTTCATAACAAAAAGGACCGGCAATTAAGAGAGAACGATCTCTGAAAGGCATTCGTCTGAACATATTGTCGCTTATAAATTATATTCGTAAAGGAAGTCCCGCAATTATCCGAGGCAGATCCGAGATAAAGCAATACGTTAGCGGTAAACGATCCATGTCTACTATGCTTGGACTACTTTATGGTACATTTTTAGATATGTTTTTGGATTAATTTGGATTGTGTTTTTGGATTATAAGATAAAAAAATATTAAATTGTTATATTTTTTTTATGTTAAACTGGAATATTTTTAGGAAATTTTACTAATAACTATCTAATATCAGCTTCACGCTGTATCCCGCACACAGCAGGGTGACAGAGGGAACCTAGTGTTAAGACACTTCGTTCCCCACTTTATGCCGAATTCTGGAGGCATTGCGTGTTGAGTGGCAGAACTTAACGCCGCGCTATGCCTCCACACTAGAGCGAAGAAATGGAAATATAAATTTAAGCAAATATTTCACTTCCTCGAGTGGGGATAGGACCCACAACCAGTCGATTTTACAGTCACACCCCTGCGCCACGACTGGCCTCCTGGTAAAAGTGCAAAAAGTACAAAAAAACTATCTTGTAAAAGTACTAAATTCTTACAATCTATCAAATATCTACAAAACAATATTATTTTCAAAGTACCTAATACTATTTGTTCTTGTTTTAAAGTTATAACGTATAGTATTTAAAATAAGTCCATCCACGTCTAAATCTATATATTACAAAAGTAACATTTGAACAACGAAGATTCATTCATTGGAATTTAATGTGGAAGGAAGTTGTAATATGATACGTTTCATAAACAAAAATCTAAAACAAAGTTGTATATTTTTTTAACATTCATTTTTAGTTTAAAAATCAGGATGGCTTCAATCGCTACGTTAGTTTAGTCCCTTTTAAGTGGTAGGTCGAAACAGCTCTCTGTAATTGTGATAGAATGAAATGACCATAGCAATAAAGTTTATTAGTTGAGGCCAGTCGTGGCGCAGCGGCACGAAGTGGGACTGTAAAACTTGGTTCGATGGACTGGTTGTGGGTTCGATCCCCACTGGAGGAGATGAAATATTTACTTAAATTTATATTTCCATTTCTTCGCTCTGGTGTCGAGGTTAAGCACGGCGTTGAGTTCTGCCACTCAACATGCAATGCCTCCAGAATTCGGCAGAAAGTGGGAAACGGAGTGTCTTAACACTAGGTTCCCTCTGCCTACCCTGCTGTGTGCGGGATACAGCGTGAAGCTGATTTATAATAAAGTTTATACAAGGCCTGGTGCAATGGCTTCTCTCTAAGAACTAGTACAGTAGGTATTTCTCCACTGTGGTTTATTTTCAGAATTAATGCGTAGTGGTCAACGACACCCGTTGTCAATTTTAATTGTAATCTAGCCAAACGGCACGTTTGTGTTCTTTGACTTGACGTGTTTTGTAGATTTTTTTAACCGACTTCCGTAAGGAGGTGGTTATCAATTCGACTGTATTCTTTTATGTTTGTTATTTTGAGAACTTTTGAATGGGTGAATTGATTTTGATTACTCTTTTTTTTTTAAATTGGTGCTTTCGTGTGATCCCATTGTAATTTAGTTCATTTATGATAATAATATCCATGAGAAAATCACATTAGTCTTAAAGTTGCATCAAGTATCTCCGCGACAAATGGACGAATAACTCAATATCATGTCAACTGATTTCGATAATTCTTTTTTTATCAGAACTGACATAGTTTGGTTAGGTTCTAATTATGGGATTCGGTGGAAGTCGGTTTTTTTTTGCTAAAAATTGTAATAATTACCTTAAAAAATTATAAAATTACATTTTTCATTTACTATGAAAATTGAGTTAAATATTTGAATTTTATTGTGTTTAAAAATGCAATTTTTTACAAATATTTTAAACTTATGTGTAAAATATGATTAACATTAAATTAAATGAAACTTATTTATATAGACGCACTTTATTTATCCTATATAGATAAATACTAAATACTTTACTATATTTTTAGATTACTATAATCAAAATAATCACAGAACTTCTCATAGAATAATCAGCATTGATGCAGGAAATAAAGTATTGGACATCTTGGTCTTACATTATTATTGTTACATTGGTTCTAAGTGCACATTACATAGGTCGTCGTTGCGTGTGGGAGTACAGCATAATTTACTATATCCGTTGTTAGGAAGGGTATAATGGTGGTGGTCACTACGCCGTGACGTTCCAGCACAGTTCGTATGCTGTCGTGCGGTGGTTGACGCTTAGAGAGAAAAAAGTAAAGTGAAGTTTATATTATTTTGCGTCGTTTTGTTCCAGTTTTAATTGATATATACGTATACTATAGAAGTCGTAATTGAAAATTGTGTTTTTTTTTGTAAGGAATATATGATCTAAATAGCATCAGTGCATATGCAATATTTAAATAAAATCATAAATACCTAACAAATATTAACATTTTGTGAAAAAAAAATTGTGAAGTGGACATTTTTTTAAGAATTTCGTCTTTAAATGTGATAAAATGTTGATTACAAAGTATACGGCGATACTCCTGGAAAGTGCCAGAAATGTGGAATCCAGAAATGCTGCTAGACCTGGACTGGGCATTGTTGATGTCGCAGACTGGTCTTCTTCATTGGATAGCACTCCACGACGACGTCGGCAATGGAGACGACGACATGCAGCTCACAGGTTTGTATTACCCGAAATAATTTGAAATTACCTAAAATATATTTTCACTTTGAGGTCGTCGTTGCGCAGGGGCAATGCTTGTGCCCCTGCGTAACGACGACCCTTTGTTACGATTGAAAACGTGAAGGTCGTGGATTCGATTCTCATTTCAAAAAAGAAACTACCTTCTTATTGTGAGCAATTAAATTATTTCCGAATGATTTCCTTAGAAGAACGTAGAAGGCGGTTAGATGTATTTTTTGTCTCTAAAATTTTCACCAATGGAATTGACTGCCCTCAGCTACTCAATAAGTTTAATATACGAGTACCAATAAGGTTTCCCCGTAATATAGTAACCCTCCTTTATCCTCTACCCCGAAAAACAGTGTTGGGATCTCCTGTTCCCAGACTTTGCAAGTTGGTTGAGTATGTGTTGGTTGAGTGACCTATTTAACATTAATGCCGACTCGACAAGCAGGATTCGATTAATATTGAACACCAAATTCCAATCATCCCAAAAATGTATTAATCCTAACATTCTTTAATTTTCTTTTTACTTGTTTGTGCCTGTGCTTAGGAGTTTATTTTCGCTCTCATATAGCAAGATGTACCTGTAAGTATTTGTTACACCTAATTTTAGTTCCATATATTATATATCTTTTTTGTATGTATGATGTAAACAAGTGTTGGTGGATCAATAAATAAATAAATAAATAGAGATAGAAATATTTAATATTTTCATTTCCTCGCTGTTGTAACGAGGAATGGCGCGGCGTTTACTTCCGCCACACGCAATGCTTAAGAATTCGGCTAGTTCCGTTTCCCGGAAATATTTTAATGGATAACAGATTGTCTTAACACTATGTTCAGCTATGATATGCAGTTTACTTCTCTCTACTCTGCTATGAAAATGTTGTGAAATACAGCACGAAGCTAAAAATACTTAACTTAATGTGCCATTGAGTAATGATAAATTATAGTAAAATATATTATTTTTAAGGTTCCGTATCACAAAAGGTGAAAAAAAAAAACAAAAAAAACAGACAAAAAATATAATAGGTTTAAGCAACGGCACTCTTAGAGTGTTTTGAGTCACTTAGGTGTCCGTCTGTCGTCTGTCCAGATCATTTATCTCGAGATCGCGTGGAAGTATCAAGCTGATATTTGAATTAAATGATATTAAATATTTAGGTCGATGATCACTTGAAACCTATAGAAAAAAATCTAAATCAGTTTCGCTCTGAATCCCACACTCACCAGGGTAGGCAGAGGGATCCTAGTGTTAAGACTTTATTTATATTAAAACGTATATTGAGGCCAGTCGTGGCGCAGCAGCACGAGGTGTGACTGTAAAACCGACTGGTTGTGGATTCGATCCCCACTCGAGGAGATGAAATATTTACTCAAATTTATATTTCCATTTCTTCGCTCTGGTGTCGAGGTTAAGCTGGGTTCTGCCACGCAACACGCAATACTTTCATTTGGTAGAAAGTCAATTTGGCAGAAAGTGGGGAACGGAGTGTCTTAATACTAGGTTCCCTCTGCCTACCCTGCTGTGTGCGGGATACAGCGTGAAGCTGATTTATTTATTTTAAAACGTATATTTAGCCTTCGGTCTTGTCTGATTATTTCACATTCACATAAGGGCTACATTTACTATCACAACACACGATACATAATCAGTAACAGCCTATATTATATTGCAATATCTAATTTGCTAGACCGCCGAGATCGTGACCGCAGCAGGTGTGACTGTCGAAATTAACAAATCGATTGCCGTGTTTTCCACTGACGACAAGATAAATGTTCGACACATGATTAACTTATGCCAGATAGATATTTAATGTATGCAATAATGATATGGAATAAGCAATTATTATTATTAGTTATATTTTTCATTTCTTTGCTCTGGAGTGGAGTTCCGCTACTCAACTGAACTCAAAGCTTTCGGAATTCGGCGGAAAATGAGGAACGGAGTGTCTTAACCTGTACCTGTTTTGTAGATTTTATTTTGATTTATCTAAATAGTTTACTATTAAATTGAGTTATAATATTGTGTTTATAAAGTATTTTTTTATTAATATTTTAATAGTATTTATAAAATATTATTCCCATAAGTGAAACTTGTTTATCTAGACACACTATATTTATCCTACAAATTCAGATATACTTTAGTTTACTATAATCAAAATAATCAAAGAATTTCTCATAGAATAATCAGCATCGTTGCAGGAAATAAAGCATTGGACATCTTACATTGTTATTGTTATATTGGTTTTAAGTGCACATTACATAGGTCGTTGTGTGTGGGAGTGCACTTTGCTTACCCTGCATTGTGCGGGATACAACGTGACACATTAGTGCTTATTATATACAAAGTAATGATAAAAAATAAACAAAATTTTAAACATAAAATAAATAAATAAATCAGCTTCACGCTCCCGCATACCGCCTACCTGTATCCCGCATACAGCAGCGTAGGCAAAGGGAACCTAGCGTTAAGACACTCCGTTCCCCACTTTCTGCCGAATTCTGGAGGCATTGCGTGTTGAATGGCAGAACTCAACGCCGCGCTTTGCCTCGTCACCAGAGCGAAGAAATGGAAATATAAATTTAAGTAAATCTCTTCGAGTGGGGATCGAACCCACAACCAGTCGGTTTTACAGTCACACTTTGTGCCACTGCGCCACGACTGGCCTCGAATTTTAAACATTATTTTTAAAATTGCATTTTTAATGGAACATAGTCAACTTTAAACGCTTTAATGACATTCGTTAGTAATGGTATCACCGAGCTTTGAAACAAAGCGACCGACATACATAACCATCTAAGCGTTACAATAAACATTTTTCCATTGTCTTCTTACTTGCATTTGAATAAACTAGCGTACATTAGAAATTCATTGAATGCATCAATGCAGCTTAAGGAGCAGCCAGCGACGAGACGTGTACGAGGGGCGCATTTTTATTGCTATCAATTGTTAGATTTTACTAGATAAAGAATATTTGCATTCGAGTTAGTGTGTTATTAAGATTGATTGTAAATACGGTAAAATAACTGTAGATATTGTCTGTCGGTTCAAAAACTTGGATAAATTTTGTATATGTCTATGTAGAACGTCCAGTTCAACCGATTGATTTGTTATGTTTATAGGTACAATTGGTGTAATAAATATTTAAATCAAATGAATCAGCTTTACGCTGTATGACAGCAGGGTAGGTGGAGGGATCCTAGTGTTAAGACACTCCGTTCCCCACTTTTATTGCATGTTGAGTGGCGGAACTCAACGCCGCGCTTTGCCTCTACACCAGAGCGAAGAAATGGAAATATAAATGTAAATAAATAATTATTGCGGATTGAAGAAAAAAAAAAGAACTTCATAATTATATTAGTATTAATGTATTGTATCAATAATATGTATGTATGTATGTATTCATGTATGTATGTTTGTATGTATGTATGTATGTATGTATATGTAGGTATATAGTTTTTTTTAATATATCATATTTATGGTAAAAAATCAATTGCACAATTTTGTCATCCCGCTATGTTTCTTTCACCCACTTCTACAGGTTGACTAGAAGAAATCTCTTTTAGAGATAAGTCCACCTTTGTTAACCTCATTTTTGTAACTTTATTTTTTTTATTTTATTTATAGTGCAATAAAGAATATATATAAATAATTAATATTTCATTTCCTCGAGTGGGTTTCGAACCCACAATCAATTGATTTTACAGTCACACTTTGTGCCCCTACGCCACGACTAGCCTCAATAATATTTTCGTAAAAATATTGATAGTTCGTACGTACAATTTTTTTACCGCTTTATTATAGAAAAAATATTATATAAAGTGACTTAAAATCGGGTCGTTAAAAATAATTTATTTTTGCTGCACACAGTATTTCTTTATTATCTTTTATTACTAATCGATTCCATACTTGTGTGGTTGCTCATACAGTAATGTTGATAATAACTTTGAACTAGTACATTTTGTTATGACTTCCCTCGTATAATCCACATTCTATATAGATTATGCCTTATATCATTTGAAATAAAAAAAATATCTTAAATATATATTTTTTTTCATAAAAGTCTAGATTTTGAAGTTTTAATAAGTTGCGCTAATCAGAAAACTCTGTTTGCAGCTTAACCACAAATTTAATTTTATTTTACAAATAAGCAATTCTTTCTAAATATAGTAATAGTTAAGCACTATATCGTGATATTTTCAATGAAACTAGAAGATTCTTTTTGCATTTCAAACATTGGATTTGATATAAATAATTATAAAATTTAACCAATTACACGTGATATTTACGGATTTGGATAATATATGAGTATAATCTATTTAGAATTTGATGCATGTTTCCGAAATTTCGTATGTACGTATATGTTCGCAAATTTCTCGGAAACACAAGTCATATCCAAAAAGGTCATCTGAGCTTTTTTAATTTAAATACAGTATTTCAAACAATCTAAGTTTTATCAAAATCGTTTCAGAAGTTATTGAAACACAGGTCCACATATTACTGGAGGAGATATATATAACTTTCTTATAAATATCTCCTTCAAAACTTTGAATTTAGTCAGTTTCTTTTTCAATTGACAAGTATTTGAAGTATGTTTGTTTGTTTTTTTAAATTATATTTATTCTCTCTCTCTCTCTCTTACTGGTCAAAAATATGTTTCATTGTAATGCTACTCCTCCTAGACCGTTCTACAGCTCTGAAATTTTGCAGGAACGTTGTGGACGACACGGTGATCCTAGCGAAATATTGGTGACAATTGAAATTGTAGTTTTTGAGTTTTGTCCGCGGTCTAAAAGTATCTTATAGAGTTAAGCTGTGGAACGTTTTGAAATTCACGCGCACACATTGAACTTTGACTAACCTAATCAGAAAATGCGGACAAAACAGAAAATTTCGCAAAATTTAGCGCAACATAGCTCAGTGCTCTTCTCCACCCGCCGTGCAAGCATGTGGCAGATCCTAGTTTTATACATATACATACATTACATCTTATTAATATGTTACGATGCGAATGGAGTTTATATATCGCATCAGTAAAGGAGCATAATTTTCATCGAATATTATCGCCTAATCATCAATTTACCTGCAGCTCGTGCATAGTTCATTAACCCCATTATCATGTAATCTAGATTGTTATCACTGCTGATATAAGGATAGTGCCATCACATTCCATAACAGCGTTGAAGATATTTTACAATAAGAATATTTGCAACGGATTTATTATGTACTTTAGTTTATCCTGTTACTGGTGACCTACACGCGGCTTCGCCCGCTTAAATTTATTGCCGTGTTAATTATTGTATAAACAAATTATACAAAATCCTCACATAAACTGCAGATATTCTGATGTATATCTATATTACTGTAAAGTTTCATCTAAAACCTTTTAGTAATTATTGCGCGAAAGAGGAACAAACATCCATACAAACTTTTACATTTAAATTATAAATAGAATTACACAAAAACATGCGTAAAATTGGGTAGAAAAGTTTTGTAGTGGCTCCTATGATGGCACAAAAGGAATCTATTAATAAAATTTTATGCATTAGAATTTAGATATGATATGATGGATTGTATTGAATAAGTAAAAGTATATCAGTTTCAATTCGGTTTACATATAGAATAATGTTATATTTCATTACATATGACATATAGTAAAACAATACGTAAGCTTCACGCTATATCCCGCACATAGCAGGGTAGACAGATAGAACCTAGTGTTAAGACACTCCATTCCCCACTTTCCGTTGAATTATGGAGGCAATGCGTGCTGAGTGTCGGAACTCAACGCCGCGCTTTGCCTCGACACCAGAGTCAAGAAATGGAAATATATACATTTAAAAAAATATTTCATTTCCTCGAGTGGGGATCGAACCCACAACCAGTCGCGTTTACAGCCACACTTTGTGCCTCTGCGCCACGACCGGACTCATAAGTGTATATATATATATTGAATAATCAATAGGAATTATCACTTTCTATTCACAAGAATATTGATTGAGAATAGGTACTTTTGCTAACTGACCTCGCTGGAGGCACACGTATAAGGTTAACAAGGAAGTTTGAGATAAGCATAATTAACTATTGTGCGGAACCTCGCGATAAATTTGTGTTAGACTCGACAGTCACAAAGCACCGTTCTAAGGAGATAATTTTCTTTGAAAGCTTATTTACTTAAAATAAACAAAAAAATATGTTTATGTGGATGTATGAGTAAGAGAGAGAGAAAGAGAAAATAGTAATTAAAACATAATAATACATTGTTGAGGCCAGTCACGGCGCAGCGGCACAAGTTTGTGATTGTTAACGCAACTGGTCGTGCGTTCGATGCCCAAGCCAGGAAATGAAATATTTATTTCAATTTACATTTTCATTTCTCCGCTCTGGTGTCGAGGTCTGGTGTCAAAACGCGGCGTTGGGTTCCGCCATTCAACACGCAATGCCAACAGAATTCTGCAAAACATGGGAAAGGGTGTGTCTTAAATCTAAATACTAGATTCCTTCTGCCTACTCTATTGTTTGCGGAATACAGCGTGAAGCTAATTTTTAATATAATACATTGTAATTTAAGTACGAGTAAATCGTATTTCTAGCAATACATAACAGCGATGACATTTATTCTTTAAAATAAAAAATAAATAAATCAGCTTCACGGTACCTTGTGTTCAGACACTCAGTTCCCCACTTTCTGGCGAAGTCTGGAGGCATGGCGTGTTGAGTGGCAGAACTCAACGCCGCGTTTAACCTCGACACCAGAGCGAAGAAATGGAAATATAAATTTAAATAAATATTTCATCTCCTTGAGTAGGGATCGAACCCACAACCAGTCGATTTTACAGTCACACTTTGTGCCGCTGCGCCACGAATGACCTCGATAATATTCTTTAATATAAATAAAAACGCAAAATAATGTAATTAAAATCTTTATTCATATTATTCTAAGGAATCTCTTAATGGGATTGCGGTGTTTATATAAAGTAAGTTCTGGCCGCACTGAGTTAAAACTATCCAACTACACGCTTAAACTGTTTTGAGGGTCGGCCCAAAACAATTTAACTTACTAAACTTCTACTAGATATAAATATCCATTTAAGTTGTAATATAAGTAAAAAATTAAATCAGCTTTACGCTGTATCCCGCACACAGCAGGGTAGGCAGAGGGAACCTAGTGTTAAGACACACCGTTCCCTAGTTTCTGCCGAATTCTGGAGGCATTGCGTGTTGAGTGGCAGAACTCAATGCCGCGCTTAACCTCGACACCAGAGGAAAGAAATGGAAATATAAATTGAAGTAAATATTTCATCTCCTCGAACCCACAACGGTTTTACAGTCACACCTCGTGCCGCTGCGCCACGACTGGCCTCAACAGTAATATAAGTATTTTTTTTATATAAAAAAGTCATTGATTTTAGTTGTGTAAACAAAGAATATAAAAAAAATTATATTTTTTTAGTACTCTTCGTCTTGTCTAAACAAACAAGACGAAGAGTAAAAAACGAAGAGTATCGAAATCTATAGCCGTTTTTTTTTTAACTACACCTTAATGCTATTTAAAACCTTTACCGATTACGCCATATTCAATTAAATTTACCTAATACGTCCCGAATGTTTCATTTGTTATTTTTGGAATTATTAAAATGAAATTGTTAAAAAACTTATTTATATGTTTTTTTTATTTTAATTTAATTTTTTAACTTAATAATTATCCAAAGATATCAAAAAAAAATTAATGTCTCGTAATCATGTCTTAAATTGTCAATTAAAATATCGTAAATTTCATTTATTATATTTTTTATAGATATCGAGTAACATATACATATTTTGACAAAATAAAATAAATTTATAATCCAAACGATGTCATTTCTGTCTATTCAAATAAACTGCAATAGGCAAAATACACTAGAAAAATGATCTTTGAAATATATAAATAATAACAATAACAGAGGCCGATCGTGGCGCAGGGGCACAAATTGTAACTGTAAGCGGAGCTGGTTGTGGGTTCGATCCCCACTCGCGGAAATGAAATATTTATTTTAATTTGTATTTCCATTTCTTCGCTCTGGTGCGTGGTAAACATGCGTTGAGTTTCGCTACTCAACGCGCAATGCTCCCAGAATTCGGGGAATGTAGTGTTTTAACACAAGGTTCCCTCTGCCTACGCTGCTGTGTGCGGTATAAAGCGTGAGTCTGATTTTTAAGTAACCTAGTAACTTAGTAAGTCATTTTGCACAATTGTCTCGCTTTGAGCATGACTCACGTAATTGATACAAAAATAATAAGGTGGTCGAAATGTGGAACACACGTGTCCGCATACACGTCGTGTTCTATGTGATTTCAGCTTAATAAATAATTCTAATTGATTTATTTTTTACTAGCATTATACCAGCTTGGTATTGAGAATTTTATTTAAAATTTATGGCACATTATTAAAGGTTACTCATATATTATTATTAGCTTCATTATCGCTAGATGCTAGAGGCCAGTCGTGGCGCAGGGGCTCAAAGTGTGACTGTTAAACCGACTGGTTGTGGGTTAGATCCCCGCTCGAGGAGATTGAAATATTTACTTAAATTTATATCTCCATTTCTTCGCTCTGGTGTCTGCTGATTTATTTATTTATTATCGCTTTTTACAGTTAAAGTAGGCAGTGAGAACCCGGGAATGTAGACACTCCGAATTCTCTAAGCACTTCGTGTTTAGTGGCGGAACTCAACGCCGCGCTTTGTCTTGTTTCAGAGCGAGGAAATGAAAATCTGAAATATCTCATTTCCTCGAGTGGTAATCGAATCCAGAACATGTCGCGTTTACAGTCGCTTGTGCTCTTTCCTGCCCACAATTGACCCAAATTAAATTATTTATTGATTATTATTTTATTTATTATTTTTATATAAATACAGCTTTAAGCACTATAGTGATAGAAAGTCACAAAAATTTTATACAAGCTCAAATGTGTAATGTGTATAGCTATCATAAATATAGTTTATGTACTTATTCCGTATGCTAATTTGAGAAAATAAGTAATGAAAGTATAGTAAAAAATGGGCAAAGAGTGAGTGGTTAGTGAGATGGGGGGAGATTGACCTTCGAAACCAGTGTCAATGATACTTTAAGTCGTAATAACCATCAAAAGCGTGAGGACCTCAGGAAGTAGAAGTTATCAGTGGATGAGAAGTGGATCAGGCAAAATAGGTATTCAGGGACCATAGCATTTGGCACTCCGTTCTTTCTGACTAGTTTGCTAGAGATACAATGGGAAGCTAAAAAAATAATACATCATGTAGTACTTCGCTCTGGTGTCGAGGTTAAACGCGGAGTTGAGTTCTGCCACTCAACACGCAATGCCTCCAGAATTCGGCAGAAAGTGGGGAAGGGAGTATCTTAACATTAGGTTTTCTCTGCCTACCCTGCTGTGTGCGGGACACAGCGTGAAGTCGATTATTATGTAGTAAATAAATAATATTTTATTTTTCAAACAATAACACGACGCTAACACTCAAAGCATGAAATATGGAGTGCCATTTAAAGAAAAGTGTAAGTAATCACCATCAAATATTAATAATATGTACAAGTTACTTAAATAACGAACTTTTATTCTATTAGAATAGTTAAAAATAGCGGTTATTAGTATAGTATCAAGATTTTCTCAATGTGTTCTTATAAATATCGACTTTAGTCACGCAACTTTGAAATTATGATCCAACTTTGTTTATGGGTTGGAAAAAGTTATGCGTTATATGAGATTGGTGTAAGTTTCTTGATATATAATAAATATTGACATTTATTTATTATCACGATTAGTGATATATCATAATTGTATTTTAATGTTTTATTCTATATTTATTTCGAATTGCGACTCAAATTCGATGGAAAATGGGGAACGAAGTGTCTTAACACTAGGTTCCCTCGGCCTACTCTATTATACTCCGCGATGTGCGGGATGCAGCGTGAAGCTGATTTTAGATAAAGGATATTTTTTAAAAATACGATGTTTGTGCTATAATGACATTTTGTTATCATAGCTCATATACATATGCATATGAGCTAAAAAGCTGCTACCTGCTATAATACAAGATATAAAATGAGTTTTGTTCAAATATTTGAACAACAAGAGCGAAGTTTGAGAAACCCTAAGAGCTTTATCTGAATAAGCTAAAGAAATTGAAACTGTTTGTATGTAGTGTTAGAGAAAATAGTAGATATGATTGTATAAAGTTAACATATTCGCTTTATATAGTTATATACATAATATTAGTTTTTATAATGATTTTTATTACCCATTTAGAATTTTATTGTACTTGGTTGTAAAGTATAAACTCCTTTACTTGTTTCAGTAGAATTGTCGTGTATTTTAACCGAGTTTTGTAAAAGGTGGAGGTTATGAATTCAACTGTATTTTTTTATTTTAATCTGGTCCATTTCTAAAAATTCTAACCATGACAAAATCAATTGGTTAGGTTCCGATTATGGTATCCGGGTTTTGTTAAAAATTACGTCTAATCAGAGCAGTTAATGATAGTGAATATATTATATTCCAAATACGCCAATATGGTGTCATAACTAAATAAAATAAATCAGCTTCACGCTGTATCCCGCACACAGCAGGGTATACAGAGGGAACCTAGTGTCAAGACACTCCGTTCCCCACTTTCTGCCGATTTCTGGTGACATTGCGTGTTGAACGGCAGAACTCAACGCCGGGTTTTGCCTCGACACCAGAGCGAAGAAATGGAAATATAATTTTAAGTAAATATTTCATCCCCTCGAGTGGCGATCGAACCTACAACCAGTCGGTTTTACAGTCACACTCTGTGTGACTCTGTGTGCGCCACGACTGGTCTCAAACTAAATAATATCTATAAATATATTTTGACTCAAATTTATATATTTATATATATAAACTTATGAGAAATAAGCATTATTAATGTTGCAATGTCCACATAGCTATAAACACTACAACGTCAGTTCCTCGCCTCGGAACTATTTAAGATATGCGAGTATGTATGTAGTATGGTTTTCATTTCGTATGCATTCAAACCAAAATCATTTACGAGACGCACAATGGCATTTGCTAGAGGTATTTATATTACAGCGAAGAATTCTATATATTTTACAATAATTTCAGTGAGTTATTGTAAATGTAATTTTAATATATCACATTCATATATCGAATGAGAGCCAGAAGAGAATGAGGCCATTCGTGGTACGTGGTACGTGGCACGAGCGTGTGGCTGCAAACGCGATAGGTTGTGGGTTCAATCCCCACTTGAAATATTTAATATCTTATTGCTCTGGTGTCGAGGCAAGTTGAGTTTCACCACTCAATAAACAGCAATTAGTTGGCGTAACAGCGATTTTATACTTAGTAGGTAAAAGTACTAAGATCAAATCACATAAAGTGAAGGTTTTTAATTGATAGTTTTTTTTGTTATGGTATATATACCTAGTAAATTAAAAATTAATATTTAAAATTTAGGATCATTAGAGGTTTGTAAAAACACACAATTGTGAAAAAATAAATAAGAACAGCTTCAAAGATTTAACAATGCAGTAAGTAGCGTCTGCCAAGTTCAAAGTTTACCTTCTCCCTCTATTTGTATTTCACTAAATTGAATTATTCGAAGTTGCCGTTGTTTTCCAAGGTCCACGTTGTATAAACAGTAGTTCAGATTCAGGCGGCGCGGCGCAGCTGACAGGACATGGCGCAAGTGGCGCCCACGCGGTACGATCAGTCCTCCAGCTCTGATGAAATAATTGACAGTTTATTAGTGTTATATGGTTATTATTTGTTATGTTTTATTTTATAGGAAATATTTTTTTTATGTTTTGAGGAAAAATTCACAATTTTTTTTACATTTTACTATATTATTACAATTTACCAAATATTATTGAGGCCAGTCGTGGCACAAGGTGTGTCTGTAAAACCGACTGAATATTTCAATTTTCTTCGCTCTGGTATCGAGGCAAAGCGCGGCGTTAAGTTCTGCCACTCAACACGCAATGCCTCCATAATTCAGCAGAAAGTGGAGAACGGAGTGTCTTAACACTAGGTTCCCTCTGCCTTCTGTGTGCGGGATACAGCGTGAAGCTGAAAAAAAAAACCTTATTATATTAACAAGTTACAACGGCTTTTTTTTTAACTGTATATTTAAATTTCTCATTAGACTTAGAAAATAAAATACTACCGAGACAAAATCTGCAGTTCTCAAATTAATGATTTTTTTTTATTTAAATATAAATACGTGGCTTAACATTTTTAGTTATAAAGTGCACCAATATAATAGCTTAAGCATTTTTAAAGTGTTAATCCACACTTAGCAAAGAAAAATACTTATTTAGAAAACGTATAAAAATTTGAACGTAGCGGGACTTGAACCTCGGTTCGTTTATACATTTTCTAAATAAGTATTAATAAAGCTTTCCATTCGGCATTTTGGTTTTTTTTTATTATTTTAGCGTTTCGTAGAACATTCATAAAAGACATAATTTTTCATACACTCGAAGTATACTTGAAACATAATGCCAGAAATAAAGGCGTTACGGAATATTAAGCAAATATACTACAATATAGGAAAATATAATATGTAAGAACCATTGAAGCAGGACAGTCGTTGCAGTTTTATGACTACTTTTATTAACTTGACCAAATGGCTCTTAAATTCTAATCAGGATTGATCAACGAGTTGCGCAACATACCATCGACCTCTTTTCTCTAGTACACAAATGTATATAAGTGAAATATATATAAAACATTAAATTAAATCAGCTTCACGCTGTACCCCGCACACAACAGGGTAGCCAGAGGGAACCTAGTGTTCACCGTTCCCCACTTTCCGCCGAGTTCTGGGGGCATTGCGTGTTGAGTGGCGGGACTCAACGCCGCACTTTGTCTCGACACTAAAAATATAATGACAATATAAATGTAAGTAAATATTATAGAGGCCGGTCGTGGCGCAGCGGCACGAGGTGTGACTGCAAAACCGACTGGTTGTGGGTTCGATCCCCACTCGAGGAGATGAAATATTTACTTAAATTTATATTTCCATTTCTTCGCTCTGGTGTCGAGGTTAAGCGCGGCGTTGAGTTCTGCCCCTCAACACACAATGCCTTCAGAATTCGACAGAAAGTGGGGAACTGAGTGTCTTAACACTAGGTTCCCTCTGCCTACCCTGCTGTGTGCGGGATACAGCGTGAAGCTAATTTAATTTTATTTATTTAAATATTATATTTCCTCGAGTGGGGATCGAACTCACAACCAGTCGCTTTTACAGTCACACTTTGTGCCCCTGCGCCACGACTGACCCCTAATTTATTATTTTTATGTGACATAAAATAAACTTTACATTAAAATAAAAAAAAAATTAAAATTAAAGTTGATAAAAATACTACGTAAACAAAAAAATTACCAAAATAAATAAAATAATAATATTATTTATTATATTTTAGACTGATATTACGTTCCTATTAAACTTTACGTACTCGTAGGTACTCTGTGGGTACAGCGACCTATTACATCCACCTTACGTCACGACTCCTCAAGCCCCGACATACAATATAAAATGAATAATGAACCAATGTCTGAATTGTGCAAGCAATTTATCTTTAATTCTAAAATACAAGTGGAACTTTAAGGAAAATCGCAAATATAAACATTTGTTTAAATAAAAATAATAACAAAATAATTAGGCGTGTTATATATATATAATATAGAGGCCAGTCGTGGCGCAGCGGCACGGGGTGTGACTGTAAAACCGACTAGTTGTGGGTTCGATCCCTACTCGAGGAGATGAAATATTTACTTAAATTTATATTTCCATTTCTTCGCTCTGGTGTCGAGGGTAAGCGCGGCGTTGAGTTCTGCCACTCAACACGCAATGCCTTTAGAATTCGGCAGAAAGTGGGGAACGGAGTGTCTTAATACTAGGTTCCCTCTGCCTACCCTGCTGTGTGCGGGATACAGCGTGAAGCTGATTTCATTTTTTAATATATATAATATGTTGTTATCTTGTAAAAATTGTAAAAAAGATAAAAATTAATTTTAACTTTCATCTTAAAATTGCTTAAACTATCATTGACAAATGACAATAAATATTATTTATCTTACGTATCAGCTTTAAATAGAGATAGCTAGATCCTGCCTATAAAATCTGACTACCATATAAAATATTAAACAATTGTGTTTCTATATAAACTTTGAAGAGAAGTTATGAAAAATGTTTTGTAAAGTAATTTCGAATAAATAATAAAATAAATCAGCTTCACGCTGTATCCCGCACACAGCAGAGTACGCAGAGGGAATCTAGTGTTCTACTACGTTCGCGACGTTCCGCCGAATTCTGGAGGCAGTGCGTGAGTGGCGGAACTGAACGCCGCGTTTTGCCTTGACACCAGGGTGAAGAAACGGAAATATAAATTTAAATAAATATTTCATTTCCCCGAATGGGGACCGAACTCACAACCAGTCGCTTTTACAGTCACACTTATTGCCCCTGCCCCATGACGGAAATAATGGTGATAATATATGTATATCTAGTTTGTCACACAGTAGGTACTCTCGCAACAGGACTCTGACAATGAATATATTAAAAAGTTTACTTCGCGAATAATCCGTAGTTCGGTAGATAGCACGTCCTCACACTGCAACTTTAATATTAAATCATATATGAGTACAATTTATAAGTAGCACAAAAATAAACATAATATTTTTTATAATTTTTTTTTTTGGCATAAAACTGCATAAAAAAACGATTTGATAGCAAAAATTATATTAAATATTAGTAGATATAAAACAATTAAAACTCAAATCTAATTAAATCAGCTGTATCCCGCACAAAGCAAGGTAAGCAGAGGGAACTTGGTGTTAAAACATTCCGTGTTCCACTTTCCGCCGAGTTCTAAAGGCATTGCATGTTGATTGGCGGAATTCAACGCCGCGTTTTGCCTCGATACCAGAGCGAAGAAATGAAAATATAAATGTAAGTAAATATTTCACTTCCTCGAGTGGGGATTGAACCCACAACCAGACGATTTTACAGTCACACTTTGTGCCCCTGTGCCATGACTGGCATAAAAAAAATTATCAATGCATAAAAAAGATTCTTGATGGTGTACACGTTTCATATTATATACACATATGTCTGTCTGTCTGTCTTTAATGTATAAACGAGTAGCAATAAAATCTGGAATACAACTCTGCAATTATTGTATGTAAACTCACTCGTTCAGTTTAAATACTCTCTCATTAGCGGCTACTTGTCATCTCGAGCTCGTAATGCTCGCCCGTCAATTAGTCTCCACCACGTGTTACGACGTGGAAGAAATATTCTGTAAGCGTTTTGCGTTTCAGTTACGATATCTTTAAAAAAATCAAAATCAGATTCAAGTTCGCAGCAGGTAGGTATAAGGAATCTAGTGTTAACTCACTCCGTTCCATACTTTCCGCCGAACTCTGGAGGCGTTCGTGTTGAGTGGTAAAACTCAACACCGCGTTTTTTCTTGATTTATAATATTATCGTAAGTGAAAAAAATATACAAAAAAATTGTTTTATAAGAATTGCCTTCTAAAATATGTGACAGTTTATATAATATAAATTATTACTTTTGTATAAATATAATATACTATGGAGAATTGTTGGCTATAAATTGAATTCGTTGAATTGATTGCCATGATGAAAAAGAACGAAACGAAATACGTCATAATTATGATATTTTAATAGGTCTAACAATAGATTTTTTTAACAAATGTTCAAATAATACAATGTCAATAACCTAATTAAATAGATATACTTTTTCGTAATATTATGTAAAGATTTCCTTGAAAGAAATAAACAAGTAAAAAGAAAAATAAATAATAATATTAAAATAATAAAACATACATTAAGTTACTAACCCTAAAATAAACCTCTGACTACCCTATTGTGTGCGGGATACAGCGTAAAGCTGAAACTGGTTCAGTGAATATTCTTTTCCTAAAAGTTTCTTCTTCTTTCTTCAACAAACCGTAAACTTAATAAACTTTAATAATATTGGACCATCCTTAACAAATCAATGAAGACTTGTCTATACTAAGCATTTTATGCCAATCTAACGACGACGGGTGATTGCGCCCAATCAAAACCAATTCGGTAAGAATCTGGGTCGTGAATCGTGATTTATCTCCGAGGCTCTCTAAGTGCGGCCTTGAAATTAATTGAAGAAGAAGTTGTTTTGGTGTTTATAATCTTAAAGCTGAAGGAGTGTCTGATAATGTTAGATAAACGTGAAAGTATTCAATTTTATACAATAATGTTGAATGATATGAAGAGCAAAGGACAGTAGTTGCAGTGGACAGTGGAGCAGCTAAAATTGCCTCCATATAGCGTTTATACCAGAATTTAGAATAAAAATTCACACTATGAAAATATTTATTTCAAATATGTCACTAAATATTAAAATTTAAATTTCAAAATAAGCTATACAATTACGGAATAAACGTATATTAAGCCTTAACAGCAATTTTCGTTCTAGTATCGTTAATTTTATTTATATAATAGATTTGTAGGCGTATACTGTGCGTCCTTTAAGTACCTACTGCAAATTTACTATATTTTATTAATCAGCTTCACGCTGTACCCCGCACACAGCAAGTAGGCAGAGGGAACATAGTGTTAAGACACTCAGTTCCGCACTTTCCGCCCAATTCTGGAGGCATTGCGTGCTAAGTGGCGGAACTCAACGCCGCGTTTTGGCTCCACACCATAGCGAAGAATTTCCTCGAGTGGAGATCGAACCCACAACCAGTCGCGTTTACAGTTACACTTTGTACCCATGCGCCACGACCGGCCTCACTATATTTTATAACTCGTTTTTATTATTAAAACAGTACCTACACTTTTAAGAAAAACCACTTTATATTAACATTTCCCAATATCATTATAACATAGCATATCAACAGTATTACGGATATATGAAACTACATATAGGACGTCGAAGCCATACGTTCTTCCACAAATATTTGTTTCAATTAGGCTCTCCAAAGATCTTTCCTTTCCCCTCCTTCTTTCAAATAAATGCTGATCGCTTTATCAACAGTGACATCCTTTATATTGTATATATTTTTTTCTTATCGTTAGATGCCAGTAGTGGCGCAGGGGCACAAAGTGTGACTGTAAATCGACTGGTTGTGGGTTCGATCCCTACTCGAGGAGATGAAATATTTATTTAAATTTATATTTCCATTTCTTCGCTCTGGTGTCGAGGCAAAGCGCAGCGTTGAGTTCTGCCACTCAACACGCAATGCCTCCAGAATTCAGCAGAAAGTGAGGAACGGAATTAACACTAGGTTCCCTCTGCCTACCCTGCTGTGTGCGGGATACAGCGTTAAGCTGATTTATTTTATTTTTCTTATATCGATAATATTTTATTTACACATTTGACAGAAAATCTAAACGAATATAACATATAATATATTATACTTATAACTATTATAAATGAGTTTGGAATTAAAGTTAACTTTGACATTGTCATTTCTGAAGCTAACTAAAGAATGATAGATCTTAAGATCTAATAACTTCATCAGAAGTTACAAACTAATACACCTACATATGTATATAAAGTTTTTATTTTATACAAGAATGTCTTACAATGGTCTTGAGGCCAGTAGTGGCGCAGTGGCACAAAGTGTGACTGTAAAACCGAATGGTTGTGGGTTCGATCGCCACTCGAGGAGATGAAATATTTATTTAAATTTATATTTCCATTTCTTCGCTCTGGTGTCGAGGCAAAGCGCAGCGTTGAGTTCTGCCACTCAACACGCAATGCCTCCAGAATCCGGCAGAAAGTGGGGAACGGAGTGTCTTAACACTAGGTTCCCTCTGCCTACCCTGCTGTGTGTGAGATACAGCGTGAAGCTGATTTTTTATGTCTTACAATAATTTTAATCTTAAGATTTACTCTAACGAATACCAACAATAGTCGCAGTGACGGAAAGAGAAGAATTAATATTTTACTCAGCTTCCGTACTACGTACAGCCATTATTATTTTTTCCGTCTGCAAGTTCCTCTTGACCCGTGACCAGCCTACGACGGCTTTAATTAAAGTCTTTAATGACTTAGAGACGATTTTTCTTAAACGACTGCGTTTTAACCGGTTAACTGGATTTGAAAATGTCTGGGAAGTTTGGTGGGATGATGTTTCTTTATCTTAATTGGTCCTTGGGCTTTAAATTACTATAATTTTTGTCTGTTAGGGGCTTTGAACTACCTACTATGTACTCGTATATATGGTAACAGTAGAAATATGATATAAGTATAAGCATATATTTACTATTTTACATTTCGTCATAAAGGTTAGCTTAATTTATTAAGTAAATTCTATAATTAATAAGCGTTTCTGTAGTATATTTAATATGTAATATAGTGAAGGTATTTTTATGTGATAAATTTGTACTGGATATTTGAAATATACAGCACATCGTTATTCCCTAGATTTTTCCATTTTATTTCAATAATGTATGTACCTACTGTATAAATGACAAAATTTATTATCTGTACTAAAAGTGCTCTTGAAATTTAAGCGTTATGTTTAGACGTTCACATTTACTAGTGCTTCTATTCTCAGTAGACGCCTACCTATACTTGGTTTATTTATACGTTGCGCCAGCTTGCTCTACACTTCGTCCAGGCGCTTATGCAATAAAATAGAATAGAATCGTTTTAAATCTTATTTTTACCCGTTTTGATATTTATTTTGTTTCACTTTAAATAGCTATAATGTACTTTGTTTTATTTTTCAGGTACCTATTGCTGATTTTAGTTATATTAAAGGTATTGTATTAATTAAATAGATTTAAGTTTTACATAATAATTATATAATATATTTAAATTATTCTACTGACACATTTTACAGTTTTATATTTGCTGTTTATTATATTGTAAGACTTAGTTTGATAAGCTAAACACGTACCTATTAAACGCGAACTTGTCTAGAGAAAAAAAGACCGAAACACAATGTAGGACGTTATTCTATCTTATTGTGACCAAGACAGACAATTTTTTTCAAATAGTGAATATATGTGTATATTTTTACACTATACTATAAATATATCAAAATTACATATCAAATTAAAGACGAATAAAGCAATTCTTTACGTAAAATCTAATTGTTTTTAAGTGATAGAGATCTCCCCTTTTATTTGCTAGACTGGAGAGTCTAGTACTAAGATAATCCGTTTTCAATGTTAGCGTTCGTCCAGACACATTGTAGGCTGAGTGGTGAACCACGAGGACAATTTGGTATTTACTTCTGTATATGTTTTTATATAATTTTAATCAAGTAAATAAGTAAATCAGCTTCACGCTGTATCCTGCACACAGCAGGATAGGGAACCTAATATTAAGACACTCCTTTCCCCACTTTCTGCTGAATTCTGGAGGCATTGCATGTTGAATGGCGGAACGCCGCGCTTTGCCTGGACACCAGAGCGAACAAAAATAAAAACAAAAATGTAAGTAAATATTTCATTTTCTCGAGTGCGGATAAAACCTACAACACACTTTGTGCCCTGCACCACGACTGGCCTTAAAAAAAGTATAATAAGTATTATCATATATTAAACTAAACCAAACAAGTGTATAGTAGTATTTTAATCATACATGAAGGTAGAAGAGAACTAAAAGTAAAAGGAACCCAATATGGTCCTTTTGAATAAGTGTCTTATATTTTGAGGCCGGTCGTGGCGCAGCGGCACGAGGTGTGACTGCAAAGTCGACTGAAATATTTACTTAAATTTATATTTTCATTTCTTCGCTCTGGTGTCGAGGTTAAGCGCGGCGTTGAGTTCTGCCACTCAACACGCAATGCCTCCAGAATTCCGCAGAAAGTGGGGAACGGAGTGTCTTAACACTAGGTTCCCTCTGCCTACCCTGCTGTGTGCGGGATACAGCGTAAAGCTGATTTTTTTTTTTTATATTTTACTATAATATTCAAAATTATACTATATACTGTTGGAGCTAATAAATGTGGATTCGATTCCCACTCGAGGAGTGGAATATTGGGAATGAAATATTTAATATTTTAACTTCCTCGCTCTGGTAACGAGGCACAGCTCGGTGTTGTATTCCGCCACTCAACACACAATGTCTGCAGAATTCGGCGGAAAGTGGGGAACGGAACTGTCTTAATGGGAATAGAGTATCTGAACAATAGGTTCCCTATACCTACTAAAAAGCTAAAAAACAGGAAAAAATAACAAATATTGAATGTAGCTGCTTCAAATGCTTATATAAAACATATACAAAGAATTATTATAAAATTTAAATTAATATCTTTTCTTTGGTTTAGTTTAATATAATTTATAATGGGAACCGCTAGAACAATCACTTTAGCTCATAGCTAATTGTCGCTTTCTTTAGACGTATACGTTGTATCCTTTTCTTCTTGAGAAAACTAAACGAATACCTACAAATAATTGATCATAGTCTTTATTTGCTTATTATTTAAATAGTATATTTTTTAATTTAATTTTTTAATTTAATTTAAATAGTATATAAAGTATATGTTGTTATATATTTTACTCTATATTAAACTTTATTTTTAATCTTAATAATATTAAATCATTCAAACAAGTCTTATTCAATTTATTGTTTTACTTTTTATTGTAAATTAAAATGCTATATAATATTGGCACAATGGGACAGTGTCGAACTGTAAAGCTTATGATCGTGGGTTTGATACTCAAACGGACCACTCAACACGAAATGCCCCGAGAATTCGGCAGAAAAAAGGGACCGGAAGTATCTTAACACTAGGTTCCCAAGTTTCCTCTGCCTACCCAACTTTGTGCGGGATCCAGTGTAAGCTATAAAATAAAAACTTAATATTCAAGGTATAAATCTTATAATCTAAATGTCTTTTAATGTTGCTATAAAATTCGCCTGCAGTTAAATTCTTAATAATGGGGGTAATTTTATTATTTCAATGATAAAATCAATGAAGTCCATTATCTACAGCAAAGACAGGGGAGGGATAGGTACTTACAAATAATTTACACACCCTCTGTATAATTGCAATCGTTAATCTATGAGGAAATTAAATTATAAAGAGCTGTTAATTTTTACTAATTTTCCATGTTACACGATAGAGCGGTAGGATTTTGATAACAATAATTTTCTATCTTTATTTGTCAGCGTCTTGCTGTATCCCGCACACAGCACAGTAGGCTGAGGGAACCTAGTGTTAAGACACTCCGTTCCCCATTTTCTGCTGAATTTTGGAGGCATTGAGTGTTGAGTGGCAGAACTCAACGCCGCAATCTCTATATGCATTGTTAGCATTAGCTAACGAAGGTTATGATCTTATTTAACGACTTTTCTAATATAATTATTATAGGCGGCTTTTTAAAAAAAATCAAATCAGCTTCACGCTGTATCCCGCATACATCAGGGTAAGCAGAGGCAACCTAGTGCTAAGACACTCCGTTTCCCATTTTCCGCCGAATTCTCAACTCAACGCCGCGCTTTGCATCGACACTAGAGCGAACAAATGAAATATAAATATTTCTTTTCCTCGAGTGGGAATCAACAATCTGCCGCGCTTACAGTCACACTTTGTGCCTGCGCCACGAGTGGCCTCAATTTATTTAGTAATAATTTATTTAAGTCAGTTCAAAACTTATCTTGTTCGTTGGATGTTAATTTGAATCAAAACAAACCCTTTGACCGGAACAAATTCTTGACAGTGTAAATGAGTCCGGAACAGGATCGGACCCTTACGCTTAAAAGCAAATAAGTCTACCGAGCTTTGTTTACCTATAAACGTTAGTTAGGCTAACCAAAAGGTAGCTTTAGAATTCCTTGTAAAGTAGAAATGAAATTACATTATAAATTATATTTTTTTTTCACGCTTGTATCCCGCATATAGCAGGGTAACCTAGTGTTAAGACACTCCGCCCCCCACTATCCTCCAAATTCTGAAGGCATTGCGTGTTGAGTGGTGGAACTCAACGCCGCAATTTATTTTCATATCTAAACAAATATATAACTTTTACATTGTCTAAAAATTTTAATTGTTCTTATAAAGGTAATTTAGAGAAATGCCTTCAGAGCTGGTAATTCATTCTATGATTCAAACTTTTGAATACTTTTGAATGCTTACAAAAAAAGGAATAAAAAAAAATAAAAAAAAAAGAAAATTAAAAAAATTAAAAAAAATTAGGTACGCTACAAGTACGTGCCTAATTTAAACTAAAAAACGATTGAGCTCTTCGAAAAGTAAAATATCTGTATAACGTACACGAATGGAGGAAGAAGTGGAATGGAAACATAAATATATTAAAATGTGTACAATTTTTTGGTCTGGGTTTAATATTTTAAAATATCAGCATATATAAGAAAAGAAAACCTGTAAAACTGTATGATCTTGAATGAAATGGTAAAGTAACGTTTCCGTTCTCTTTTACCATTACGAGACTGCAGAGAGCATTTTTTTCCGTTAAATAAAATGTAGTGTCATTTTTACAACACCAGCACTGGGTAACGATAGTTGTTGCGAAGTGGGCCAATTTTGTATAATTTATGAGATGGTTTGCTACCCTCGTTTATGGTTTTATAACATATTTATCGCTTTATGACATAATGGGGGCACTTTATGATAATTTCTGAGCGACATACATTTCAGGAAATTGCTGTGTAATTCAAATATAGAAGTGTCCGTCGTAAAAACACGCGGTGCATAATAAAAATAATTGCCTAAGAAATATGAAAAAAAAAGGATATATAAGGATTATGGCTGGGGAGTGTTTTCTTTTTACTACTGCAAAGTAGGTGATATAATAGTTATTATATATTGTAGGCTATATTAGTAGGTATGCTGTTAGTATCCGTTTCTAATATCTTTATATGCGGCCATATTTTACTAGTATATTAGGAACAGAATATTTCTTCAGCTTCACGCTGTATCCACGCATGTCGCAGGGTAGGCAGAGAGTAGTGTTGAGACACTTCATTGCGTATTGAGTGACAAAACTTTAAAAAAGCCGCGTTTTATCTTGTTACCAGAGCCAAAAAATAAAAATATTAATAAATATTAGTTCACTTCTCCGAGTGGGAATCGAATCCACAACCGTCGGATTTACAGTCACACGCTTGTGCCACTGCGCCACGAAGGCTTAATAATAATTTACATACCTTTATATAAACATCTCATATATACTAAATATGTTAAAAATTAAATATATTTAAAACCCAGTGTTACAGGTATGTAATCGAGAGTTGGTGGTAAAACAGCAGGTTGGATTTGTGATCCCATTTCCGATGTATTCCTGTTATTTACAGAGCCAATGCAAATGAGAGGGGCTTATATATGTGTAAAGGTTTTGTAGTAGTTTATTTTTGTATGTTTATATAAATGTACACATAATATTATGCATTGTACATATTATATTAATTAAATCAGCTTCACGCTGTATCCCGCACCCAGCAGGACAGGCAGAGGGAACATAATTATAAGTAACTCCGTTCCCCGGTTTCCGGCGGATATTTCGAAGCATTGCGTGTTGAGTGGGGGAATTCAACGCCGAAATTTTACCTTGATGCCAGAGCGAAGGAATGAATATTTTGAAAAATAATAATTCAATCTCTCGAGTGCGAATCGAACCCACAACCAGTTGGTTTTACAGTCACATTTTGTGCCCCTGCGCCACGACTGGCCTCGATTTCTCGATTCTTGTTTGATTTAATTTATATTAATTAAATTAATATGTTGTCCTTTAAATAAATAAAAAATATTCAAATTTAAGATACATTTACATTATTTAACTTAAATATTATAAACATAATAAAATATCAATAAAATATTAAACGAAAATATATTAACCGTTTAGTTCATGTTACAAAAACCTAATAAAAAAATAACAATATAAGTTTAGTATTTTGATAGTACCATTTTCAATGTCAGCTTTTAATCGTGACCAAATTTCCAAGGCATTATATTCTTTTGTTTGAAGCCTACGAATACGCGGTGTCATGTAAAGGTGTCATTATTATAATATTTAATAATGAACGTCAAATTGCCTACAGTGTTCACTATCAATGGAACAACTAAATAATAACAGGATTCTTTTTTTTTAACATGCATTCTCCTACTGTGTAAAATTATCTCTTTTTTACCATACAACCTCCTTCGTGTCTTCTGTATACAAGGTGACGTTGGCGAAGTGATATGTGCTCAACTGGCACGCTTGAAACGCCATAATTAAAGAGCCCAAACCAAACTAAATAATAGGACAATTTACTAACGTTCTTGTTTTGTTTTTTCAGTAGCAAAACGTTACATGAAAAATTACTTTAAAAATGATATAACTGATTTTAATTATGCGGCGAAAGGAAAGCACTTATTGTGTCAGTACATATATTATTTTTTTTAATTTGCAAAATTAAAAAAAACATGGGTATATAAGAGGTAGGTGGAATCCTAAGTTGACCTTTAAAAACACACTAGCAATGTGAAAAGCACGATGATCTCCCCGGAGGGCATGTACGATGAGGTTGATGACAGTGAAAGAGGCGAAAGAGGTACGCATAGACCGTAGCGTTTGGCGTTCCATCCTCTCTGGCTATCCCGCTAAGGATACAACGTGAAGCTAAAAAATAATAAAACATAAAAGTCCTGAAAATATCTCTAATTTAATTTCTCAACAAATCTAATAGTTAAGTTGAACAAGTTAATCTTATTTTAAAATCAGCTTAAAAGCTTAAAGTTTTAACGATAATAGTAGATTCCAGATACTTATAAATCTTTGATAGTACTTAATAAATAGCGTGTTAGTAACTCTTTTGTCTATAAAATTGTTTTAAATATTTAATATCTGTTTGTGTGTAGCCCGCTGGTGCCAGACGATACCTTTTTAATTATGAATTCGTTGTGCGCTTTGTTCGCGTGGACATTTTATTTGTCCTCGGGGATATATATTTTGCATTCATAAAATCAATGATTTAATTTTTTCACAAGATTGCGTTAAATTAAAACAATAAAAGGATTTATTAAACTTGCTTATTTATTATCTATCTTAAATAAATTAAATCAGCTTTAATTAAAATCGCACAAAGAAGGGTAGGCTGAGGGGGTTCCCTCAATAGGTTTATTGTTAAGACACTCCGTTCAACATTTTTCGTTCTAGAGGCACTGCGTGTTGAGTGGCGGAGCTCAACGCCGCGCTTTGCCTCGACACCAGAGCGAAGAAATGAAAATATAAATGTAAATAAATATTTCACTTCCTCGAGTGGCGATCGAACCCACATCTACTCGCGTTTGCAGTCACACTTTGTGCCACTGCGCCACAACTGGCCTCAATCTATTTTAATATATAACATATAATATTTTGGAGTCACACTATATAGAAAGTATACCTAATGAACGCAATTATCATTATCCATAGTTATTTGCAATATAACAATAGGTATAATATACTCGTATTATATTCATATTGTATAATGATGCAGTGTGTTCTTTTTTAAAAATAATTTATTATTTCATATGATTCATAAGAAAGTGTGGGTCAACGGTTAGAGGAACGCCTCTATTGTATATTGTGACAATACACTTTCATCGTGTTGATGTGTCGGTGAAAGCTCAGACAAAAAATATAATTTAAATTATGTTGTGTAAGAATATATGTATAGAAATAATAATAAAAAAAAAATTAATCTATACTTATAATAAATATTAAATATATATGTGTGATTATTCTGTTAATAATGTTTTTTTTTTTTAATATTTACTTTATATTACATTATTATTTTTAAATATTTAAAATATGTTAGCAATTCTCAATATTTGGAAAGTAATTTCCTAAGTTTTTTATACTGTATTTGTTAAACCACTAATATAAATGTAAACGTATTTCATATACAACCCAATATCATAATTACGTTCGACCTTGCAACTCACGTGTTTAATGTTTTGTTTCTTACGGGCCGTAAGATATATAATTCCATCAAAAACATAAATGTAAAATGAGAGCCAAGTT
>JAAIXJ010000631.1:11925-28307 GCA_013403705.1 Heliconius hermathena
AGGATTCATAATATTCTTTGTAAAATAACTGTAATAATTGCATATTAACTCCTGTACAGTTTTTAAATTAGTTACATATATTATATGAACGAACCAACCAAAAAATCTTTGTATTTACTTGATATTTCTTTCAAGATCGTTCTTTATCTCTGTGTTGAATTAATTACGACTTCTTTCAAATGACGATAACTTTTTTTTAATCAACCGATTTTGATGAACTAAACTTTAGTACTTAAGTTGAGTTAAAACAAAGCAATTGGTGAAATTTTCAAGTAAATCTGTTTAGTACTTTCAGAGAAAAATGTGGACAAATATATGTCGACAGACAGACAGACAAGAAATTCAAAAAAAATCTTTTTGCTTTCTATTATTCTTGTTAAGTGTCCCTCTATCCATTTCAGTCACAATTACTAAATGTAAGACAAAATATTTTTACTGTCTTATTATATATAGAGATTATTATGTGAAAAGGTGCTCACAAAAGCAAAAATCAAAAGCAATCATTTCACCATACATTTTGGTCCCAAATTACTTAATACACCCACAAGCTACTTTTGTACAAGGTTAAAAAAAACCATAATACCTTTCGTACAGAGGTAATAACTAAGAAAGAATATTAAAATAAAATTCCCTTTAAAGTGAATTCACGTCAAAACGAACATTTTTCATAAGCCCCTTCCATCACAGATGTGCTAATTACGCCGGGCACGTTAATTGCGTGTCCGCGTGACGGTCTAATGAGACAGCTTCGGTTTAACGCTGAGTAAATCGGATAGCAGTAAATAAAATTTTAAGTTATTAAAGGATGTGCTAGCCAAGTTTCCTGACTTTACTATATAATATTTTGGTTCACTTTCACGCTGTGTCTCGTATATAGCAGGGTACGTAATGAGAGCTTAGTGTTAAAACACTCCGTTTCCCACTTTCCGTCAAGTTTTTGAGGCATTGTGTATTGAGTGGCGGAAGTCAATGCCGCACTTTACCTATTTATCAGTGCGAAAAAATTAAATATTTCTCAATTTATTAAATAAAAATTTTATCAAATATCAAATATATTACAAATATCAAATATTACATCCTTCTGAGTGGCAATCGAACCCATAACCGTCGCGTTTACAGTCACACGCTTGTGCCTGCGGCACGACGACCTCTGAAATTTTGTATCCTGGTATTTATTTATTAAGTATATTTTGAACGGAAAACGGAGAACGAGTATCCTGATTCTATTTACCTACCCTGCTATGTGGAGAAAAGCGTCAAACTATCTTTTTACGTCATATATATATGTACCCAAAAAAAATCGTAGTCTGAAAAGAAATTAAATCACGAGAATCACAAAAAACACCAAAATACGATGTCGAAAATTCATAAAACTGACGACCTACAAAACGCTGAAATGAAAATATGAGCTGCCACTATAGAGACTTTACTGTGTCTTTTGAAACTATCTTCTTATTTGGATAGGCAGTTGAAGTGATAGATGTTTTATTTTATACTTCTGGTGTAAAATGTTAGATTTTGATGTTTCTTGATTTTTATTTCAGTTTCATGCTTTATCGTTTATTTCATACAAACGGCCCTGCGCGGCTTCGCCCGCTTAAGCTTCCTCGCGGCGTTGAGTTCTGCCACTCAACACGCAATGCCTCCAGAATTCGGCAGAGAGTGGGGAACAGAGTGTCTTAACACTAGGTTCCCTCTGCCTACCCTTCTGTGTGCGGGATACAGCGTGAAGCTTAAGCTATCAGAATATTTATTTTGTAAATTCTAAGTGTGTTCACGAAAAAATTGTTGATTATTTTAGTATGGTTTTCCTTGCAGTCGTACAATCCATAAATCATAATTTAAATCTTTTGGGATTATATATAATTTTATTAACAAAAATTGTCGTATTTAATAGCAAAATGTTTAGTTATTTCATATCTATTTAAGTAGGTGACAAGTACGACACGACACCCGCTGTTTTTCCGCTTCCGCGTTTCGGAATAAAAAGAATCTACTATGTTGTCTTACAATCCTCTGCCTTCCATTAAAAATTAAGTTATTACGAAAATAGATTCAGCTGTTCTGGAGATTAGTCCTGATAAACCGAAAAATAAACAAACAGAAATTTAAAAATTATTTGTTTATATTTTAGTCTCATTTAAATAGCTACATATATACACTCGAATAAGCACGGCTATTTTAAAATTACAGACAGATTCATCAATTTTATTTATATGTGTAGATAAAAAAAAAATTGGAATTTTATTTAATTTTGCTAACAAAAATTGTTATATTCCATAGGAAACCATTCATTTATTTCATATCTATATAGATAGGTATTCAGGTATCAGGTAAACATTTAAAAAAATTTACGTATCAATATTTGAACCAATGTGTGTCAAGAAAAAGAGTCGAAGAGGTGGCGGTTCAATCCTGCTACGTAAAATTGTTTATAAGTTTTTTTAAAAAAGTACATTACTTTTATAAGTTTGGAATGATACTATAATACAATTTTTTTTTGTGTTAACATATAAGTTTTACAACATAATAAAAAAATAACAAATCACAATACAATTAAATATAAAATACTCTATAAAATTTTAAAATCGGCCTGTAGATGCTCAGGAAGCTCCATAATCGATGTACGTAAAAAGATTACGATTTTTTGATTAATTAAAAATATAATATAATAAAATAGGCGACAACGAAGTTCAAATGGAAAAATCTTAGTGTCTAAGTCCTACGCAAAACTCACTACGAGTTTGATTCCCACACCTCAAACGACAATATATAAAATTATTATGTATCGAGATGCTTGTTAAGGCGCAATAAATATTTCTAAAAATTAAAACATAATCTAGTGGTAGTGGTAAGTTAGTTCTTTCTTCCTAAAAATAGGAAAAGTGACCAAAAAATAGAATATTGTGTTCTGTTCTCATAAAAATACATAACAAAAAGCAATCTAATACCTCATAAAGAAATTCACTATATGCTTTGTTAACTTGCAACCTTCTTATTAGCTTAATCGTCAACTTAAGTTAACTAAATAGTGTAAAATTTAAGTCGCCTTAAAGCCTTTGCGGTTAGGGAACTGTGAAGGGGCAAGACGAAATTAGACCAAGAGAAGCTCTACGACACTAAATACATCTATTAAAGTGTAACAGAATGTTACTTGCTTAATGAATAATGATGTAAAGTGGTTATATTATTTTATATTAACATTTTTTCAGGGCGTTCAGTTCCAATCAAAATGACTTGGCAGACAGTGGAGTACAGAGTGTCTTAGTACTAGGTATCTTCTGCCTATTCAGTGTTATTATAATAAATAAATACTAATATATTTTTTTCTTGACAAAATTCAAGGCAAACGAATGTATGGGTCACCTGATGGTAAGTGATCCACCCCCACCCACGACTCCGTGTAACAAGAGGAGCTGCAGGTGAGTTGTCAACCGCCTAGGAGAATAGATAGAAGAGAGCGCTTTATGAAGATACCCAAGTCGTATCGACCTGGAAACATTACCGCATGTAGGCCATTCACCTGTTGCGTGGCGCTGGGAAGGAAGTTCCTTTCGAAACCGCACAGTAGTGGAGTGCCACGTAACCAAATAGTGTGGATGGTATTTAAGTTTGTGACATACTATGCAGTTACAGAATGTGGTGGCAGGTAACAGTTGTTCAGAACACTCTCAATGATAAAAATCCAGTATAGATCGCACAGCGAGGATACGTCTCTACTCAAAGCCAACGTCAAGCCTTTCACAGTTATGGCCAGAAAATGAGCAGCCAAAATGTTACATAAATGCGCTATGATTTTATAATTATTTTTTTTAAATTGGAAACAAGAGTGGGAATAAAAAAAAAATATCCACATTACTGTACATTTTTTTAAATTAAAATATTATACATGCTGTGTACCTGCAAGTAGTAAAAATATTGGTTACTTCTGAACCAGAACGTTTCTTTACATGAAAAATCAGTCGCACTTTAAAAAGACGATCAGACGAAAACAAAAGATGACAATCATTTTCCACACAATCATTTGCCACAACATTTCGAATTGACAAAAAAATCATATTGTTTCACGATGAATCCATTCCTTTCGAACGCCCGCTCTTTAACTATCTCATAAAGGTATTATATTGATAATTTTAGTGTCAAAAAAAATCGAATCGAATTATAAAATTGAAATCGAATGGGAGTGAGTCAACATCGATGATATAATGGGCGATAAAACGCGGGTCATTGAATAAAAATACAATGAAATCGCAGCATTTTAATGTTTGATATCCTTCCAAGCGATCTGGGGCACAAATTGTGCAGGATTTTACCAAATATTGCAGTTTTTTTTGTGTTATTTTTTTTTATCAACTTCACGCTGTATCCCGCACACAGCAGGGTAGGCAGAGGGAACCTAGTGTTAAGACACTCCGTTCCCCACTTTCTGCCGAATTCTGGAGGCATTGCGTGTTGAGTGGCAGAACTCAACACGCGCTTAACCTCGACACCAGAGCGAAGAAATGGAAATATAAATTTAATATAAGTTAACTACCTTAATAAATATAATATATAAATTAATAAACACAATATAAATAGATAATATTTATAAACTTTTTATATAGCTCTCGGTGTCACAGGCGGAAAATATTTTATATTATAATGTGTCCGTCTGATAGGCAGCCGAGTGCTTAAAACGCTGACAAATATAGAGATTGAGTGAACGGCGCCGGTGGAAAAGGATTTTTTTTCTTTTCCCACACTAATTATTCTATCGTGGAATAATTTAGTCGTAGGTCAAGTTAGATTAGATATATTTTAGTTTTAGATTTACTTTATATTTCAGTTTAAAATTTAATTAAAATAAATTTAATTATAAAATCATATTTTTTGAACCCCCTTACTGCAGTCCTCGTAACTAACAACTACTTACAAACATATATACATACATACACACATATAAATATTTATAGTGATAAATTAGATAATTTGAGGTAATCAGGTGTGTAAGAATGGGTTTTACGACACTGCCTAATAGTAAGTCATTTAAATTGGATCTTATGCTCTGTTTTTATAGGACGGAGTTTTTTTCATCTTCTCAAACAACAAATCACAGAAACGAAATATCTGCGAACATCAGATATGTGAGTCTACCAAGAAAAAGTACAGTCCATTGTAAGCCCTAATTTTGAACCCAGTTACAGAACTACAGTCGTGTCCCACCAAACACAGGTGCAGTTATGTAGATTTGTATGTCGTTGACATAGAGTTGAAATGGTAAAGTAATAACATTAGTAATAAAAATTACCAATTTTATATTATTTATAAAAAAGAAGAGGAGACAGAATGCTGCCCTGGGAAACAGCGGGTCTAAGATAAGAGAAGGACGAGTATTTATTATCTACTCTAATGGACTGTTTGCGATCATTTAGGTAGGAATAGAACAACAGCGCCGGGAGAGATATTAGAGGTATACATTTTAAGACAGCAAGAAGTATATCCTAGTCTACGGTGTTAAAAACATTAGAGAAATCAATATAAATTAAATAAAAAAATTAGCTTCACGCTGTATCCCGCACACAGCAGGGTAGGCAGAGGGAACCTAGTGTTAAGACACTCCGTTCCCCACTTTCTGCCGAATTCTGGAGGCATTGCGTGTTGAGTGGCAGAACTCAACGCCGCGCTTAACCTCGACACCAGAGCGAAGAAATGGAAATATAAATTTAAGTAAATATTTCATCTCCTCGAGTGGGGATCGAACCCACAACCAGTCGGTTTTGCAGTCACACCTCGTGCCGCTGCGCCACGACCGGCCTCAATGATGGAAGTTGGGATGGATGGAATTGACCATAAATTACGCTTTCAAAAATTTTTGATGAGGTATGATCGAGATAGGGCGATAATGACAATAGGAAGTAGGATTAATAATTTTAGGAATCAATATATAGAATAAAGGTTTACCAGCTGAAAGGCAAAGAGTCAGAGGAAAGAGAGTAATTAAAAAATATGACATCATTTTGCGATTCAATCTGTCACAACCGATCGCATTTGAACTAATTGCCGCTATATTTTTCTTTATTTCCTTACAAATCACGGGTGTAAAGCTGAAAATCTCTAGATCAAGCATCAAATTGGATAGGGAATTGAGTGTATCGCATTTGGTAGCATAATCCAAAAGAGACGTTAATTAAAATTATCATCTCTATTAATAATATGACGATTTAACCTTATATTTTTTTAAGCTTAATATTAAAAAATAATTTTGAACCATCTGGTAGTATCAATCAAAAGTTATTAAGCAATATATTCTGGTCATTAAAAAAATGTTCACTGTAACAATTCTCTATTTACATAGCCTGAAAATATGGGTCGAGTGCACAAGAGTTCTTGTTGTAGTACCCATGTAAACAACTTGAACAACCGAAATTCAAGAGTTTGTTGTAATCGAAACAAAAATTAAATTTTATGAGGACTATTATTGTTCTTTTCTATTAAAATGAGATAAAAATTGTGAGTTGAGTGGAACCTGTTGATAGTCATAAAATAGCAATAATCAATAAGAATATATTGAAACAGTGTCTGACTGTAAAATCGATGGTTACGGATTTGAAAATAAATTCGAAAAAAAATTAAGATACTAGCAGATGCCCGTAACTTTTAGGCTAGTTTAGGGAGTGTAGTGAAACACCAAAAATTTTTCGGAAGCGAGAAAACACGAAATATTCCATTTTATGTTTTAAAATCAAATATCCTAGTATCCTGCATGTTGCAAGGTTGTAAGGAGAAACCTAGTGGTAAGATACTCTACTTCCCACGTTCCGTCAAACTCTGGAGACACCAGAGCGAAGAAACGAAAATATTAAATGAAAACATGAAATATACGAATGTATATTTATTTAAGTTTATTTAAGAAAACCCGGACAAGCGCGAGACGACCTCGCCCACCGAAGATTCTGTACCAATTTCAGTATTGTGATTGAGAAATACCTTATAATGTACCTATACTTAAGTTTGCGAGCATATACATTTATTTTGTATGGAATGAACTACAAATATAAGTTTGTAATAATTTTTTCTATGATTTTCTTACTTTTGGGAATTTTTCTTTTATTTGTATTGTAAGATCTTACTTCATCCTAAATTTCATAACTATTCAGTTATGAAATTTAGGTTGATTACGCGGCAAACTTCGTATGAAATTAAGCAAAAACGATACATAAATTCATATGGGTTTCCTTTTTTCCTTTTGAGCTACAGTACCCGAAAGAAGGATAAATTATTTTAGTTTGCTTATCTCTATCATACAATCTGAAGCTTTTTCTATCATTACACAAATAATAACAAACAATATCAAACAAAAAAATCATGTTTTTTGTTTGATATACACACACACTAAAGATTTAACCAATTCTATGAAACAGATGTATAATATAACTAATATTAATAGTATAAGGAAGCAGCAATTTTGTCGTACAAAATACTTTTAATGGATATAACTTTTTAATTGTAGCAAAATAGACTTTATGTTGCTCCACAACTCCCTCTATCTTTCAATGTTAGTCCCATAATAATCGATTCAGTTAGTTCGGAGGTTAGCCCGCGTAACCAGAAAGACAGACAGACAAAAATGACATAATTGTTTATTTGTGTTCTTTGGTACTGCATAACTATATGCACTTAAAAAAGATAGAATTGAATAGAATAGTCTTTATTGCACATATTAAAAATTATATATATAAAAAGAAAAACAATTAAAAAAACCACGTATGCAAAGGTTATCTTCTGTCTGCTTTAAGCAGGTTGACAGCGGTTGACAGCAAACAAGCTGGATATAATATTACATGACTAATAAAATTTTTATTTTTGTTATAAAGTTCATCTTGCCCTTGCCATATTTTTGATCATCGTCGTTAGCTTGGATGGCAAAACTTCCGCATGCTTATTCTCCTCTATTACATACTCTACAACTCTCCCTCTTTCAAATGTACGTTTGACCATGTTTAAGATGCTTGTGATATCACAGATATACAATTTAATTTTATTTGTATATATAGATGTATAGATCCAGGCCAGTCGTGACGCAGCGGCACGAGGTGTGACTGTAAAACCGACTGGTTTTGGGTTCGATCCCCACTCGAGGAGATGAAATATTTACTTAAATTTATATTTCCATTTCTTCGCTCTGGTGTCGAGGTTCACTCAACACGCAATGCCTCCAGAATTCGGCAGAAAGTGGGGAACGGAGTGTCTGTCACTAGGTTCCCTCTGCCTACCCTGCTGTGTGCGGGATACAGCGTGAAGCTGATTTATTATTNATTCATATGGATTTCGTTTTTTCCTTTTGAGCTACAGCACCCGAAAGAAGGATAAGTTATTTTAGTTTGCTTATCTCTATCATACAATCTGGAGTTTTTTCTATCATTACACAAATAAGAATCAACAAACAATATCAAACAATAATACAATAATATATTATAATATAATATTAATAGTATAAGGAAGCAGCAATTTTGTCGTACAATATACTTTTAATGGATATAACTTTTTAATTGTACCAAAATAGACTTTATGTTGCTCCACAACTCCCTCTATCTTTCAATGTTAGTCCCATAATAATCGGTTCAGCTGGTTCGGAGGTAAGCCCGCGTAACCAGAAAGACAGACAGACAAAAATGTCAAAATTGTTTATTTGTGTTCTTTGGTACTGCATAAATAACTATAGGCACTTAAAAAGATAGAATAGAATAGAAAAGTATTTATTGCACATATAAAAAATGATATATATAAAAAGAAAAACAATAAAAAAAAAACGTATGTAAAGATTATCTTCTGTCTGTCTGCTATAAGCAGGTTGACAGCGGTTGACAGCAAACAAGCTGGATATAATATTACATGACTAATGAAAATTTTATTTTGGTTATAAAGTTCATCTTGCCTTTGCCATATTTTTGATCATCGTCGTTAGCTTGGATGGCAAAATTTACGCATGCTTATTCTCCTCTATTACATACTCTCTCTTTTTCAAATTTACGTCATGTTTAAGATGCTTGTGATATCACAGACATACAATTTAATTTTATTTGTACGTATAGATATATAGATATAGGTACACAGTAATTTAAGTTTTTTTTCAGCTTTAAGTTATAGTTCATATCCTACATAGTATGCAGAGACAATCTAGTGTTGAGACTTTCACTTACTGCGCAATTTTCGAGGCATCACGTATTGAGTGGCGGAACTCTACGCCACTTTTTGCCTTATTACTAAAGTGAAATAAAAATATTAATACATTATAATTCATTTCCACCAGTGGGAAATGAACTCACAGCCGTTGCGTTTAAACTCAGACGCTTGTGCCACTGCGCCACGACGACTTTATTAAGTTTTTTTTTGTATTTAAAGAAAAATATTTAACAACACGCTATTTAATTAGACGGTAACGCGTGCACGTCAAGGGTAATTTATCCCGCGTAACTTCCGATCCTTAATCTTGATATCTCGGTGTTTTTTATCATTATACAAATTAAGAGCTAAATATTCAGCCAAATCAGTAAAACAGTTGTATAAAATAATTTTTATTTATTTGAAAATCCTATATATTAAGGGAAGCTTGCCAGAATCCAATCGTGGAAACTAGCTTTAAATCGGTTAAGCCGATTCTGAGATTAGCGTGAAACAGACAATCAAACAAATAGTTCTCTCTATTATCTAATCTATTACATTAATAAATTCCTCCAATAACATTTCTTCTTATATATCTTCATCCTCCATGTACAGACGCTGATACGTTACGATTTTATTATAAACATAGATTTCCTTTCCTCGAATAGGAATCGAACCCACAACCCGACTGCGCCACTGCTGGTCTTTATTATACGATGTAGTAATGTATATTTTATTCACGAATATTTCTATATAAATATATTCTAACTATATGATATAAACTTTCATATAAAGATTAAAAATTATATTTAGTAAGCTACAGAAGTCACCTTTGACTCGACGACCGCCATCAGAAGTATGTCGAGTTATTTCTGCGGCTGTTATGCAACAGTTCGAGCTTGTAACTGAAGAGTTTTATTTATAACACTACTTCTCGTTTTTTTATTTTTTTTATTTTCTGTCAAATTTGAATTTTATTTTCGTATTTCATTGATGTTATTTTTTTTAATGAAATGTGAAATAAAAATCAGCTGTTGGGTCATGTCATTCAGAGAAAGGAATAAATGAGAGTTTTATCATTAAGTTATTTCTTTATTCTGTTGGTGTCTGAATGTGTGTGAACTATCTTTATTTTAATTATTTAAGCATAGATAGATCATTGATCTATCTTTATTAAATTATTTCATAGCTGGATTCATAATGGAATTTTATTCTGGCAATAAAAAATATTTGTATATTTATTAATTTAGTTTGTTTAAGTTTAATTTAATTTTATTTTTAAATAAAATTTTATTCCTTTTATCTTGTGGAAGTTGATATTTTACAAAATTGGTTGAGTTCTGATGAGAATACATTTTTAAGTTAAGCATGACCTGATTTTATTTTTAGAATTAGCTCTAGACGAGGATCTTTCTTAACGGTTGACAGCATAGACATGAAGCCGGATATAAGTTTACATTAATTTAAAATATTATTTTCGTTATAAAGTTCGTCTTGCCTCTGATAGTAAAATAATGTGTACATAAAGTTTTTTTTAACATTTAAAAAAAAAAAATATATATATATATATATATATATATATATATATATATATAAAACTATGTAATATTATACTATCGAAGTGTCCGTCAAACAACGCATAGCCGAAATCAAGTAGCGCAAGCACTAAGCCGAAATTTGGCATGTAAACACTGACAAGTATAGAGAAGCACTAAAAAGGGATTTCACGAAATTCTTAGATGAATGTGCTCGAAAAGGAAGTTGCGGGTAACAATTTGTATTACAACAAAACAACTTCACGCTTTTTCCCGCACAACAGAAAAACAAATCTCAGTACTTTTTATTTTGAGTGGCAGAACGGAACTTAATGCCGCGGTTTGTCTTTTTATTTCCGCGAAAAGGAATCGAATACATAACCGTAGTGTTTACAATCAGACAGTTTATATTAATAGATATATATTATAGGTTATTGTGAGGCCTTCTAATTCAAGCTGTAAGAAAACCACTAGACATCAAGATGGTCGGCTAAGTGAATGGAGAATATAAAGGAGAAGTATCCATACGTTTCCATATAAATGTTTTGAAGGCATCTGGCATTGCGCCAGTACAATATCGGCCAGGACCTGCTCCTATCAAACATATGTAGAATTTGTTTAATTTATATATATAATTTATTTTTTTAGCTTCACGCTATTTCCCCGCATAGCAAGGTAGGCAGGCGGAACCTAGTGTTATGACACCCCGTTGTCTATTTTCTGCCGAATTTTGGAGGCATTGCGTGTTGAGTGGCGGAACTCAATGATGCCCTTTGCTGACAATAAATAATTCAATAATTCATTTGCTTGAGTAGGAATCGAACCTGTCACGTGTAAAGTCAGTCTTGCTTGAGCCTCTGCGCCACCTCTGACCTCTATTATTTATATATTATATACATATAGTTTTTTAGAGAACATTAAAAAAAACCGTCACTTGGAAACCACCCAAGTGTGGAATAATACTATAAAAAGTTTAAATATCTGTACTTCAATATTTGTTATGTATAATATTATAAAGCGGAAGATTTTTTTTGGTTGAACGTGCCAATCTTAGGAACTACTGGTGCAAATTAAAAAAATATCTTGTGTTGAATAGTCCATCTTTTGAAGGTATAGGCTATAGTTATACACGCTAAGACAATAAGAATTGTTGCAAAAACGGAGGAGTTTATTGAGACCTTTGTGTTTTTCATATTACAAGACGGAACAGCTTTATGCGGAAAATACATAAATCTAAAAACAAGTAATCTAAGGAACCTGTTCAGATATAAAAATATAAAAATCTAAAAAATATATAATAGGAAACTAGTGTCTGTCATAAACTGAAGTTAAGAATTTGTTTGGTTTAACGCAATAATTTCAGGATGTACTCATCTCAATCAAAAAATATTTTATTATTGTATAGTTGGATTGCAGGAGTAAGAAGGGTGATTGTAAAACGCGACAACTTGTGGGTTCGATATTTAATATATTTCTTTCTGCACTCCACAGCGAATAAAGAAAAATACCTAAACCCCATTTTTTTCTCCTATTACCATATCGAGAAAATGAAAATATCAAACATTTAATTTCCTCGAGCGAGAATCACTCAACAACCTGTCGAGTTTACAATAAAAAAATATATTTTGTTGTCAACAAAATAACATATTTATCTAAATAATTTTATGATACAATACATCCGATAGCGAGATTAGGATTAGCTAGGATTGAACTATATATATTCTTTTTTATTTAGATTTAAATTTAAATGTATAGGGTTTCTAAGTTAAGTACATTTGTAAAATGAAGTAGAGCTTAATACGTAAATACGATTAGAGTATAAAAATCGGCTTGCAAAGCGTGAAGAAAATATTTAATATAATATTTAATATTGTTGAGGCCGGTCGTGGCGCAGCGGCACGAGGTGTGACTGCAACATCGACTGGTTGTGGGTTCGATCCCCACTCGAGGAGATGAAATATTTACTTAAATTTATATTTCCATTTCTTCGCTCTGGTGTCGAGGTTAAGCGCGGCGTTGAGTTCTGCCCCTCAACACGCAATGCCTCCAGAATTCGGCAGAAAGTGGGGAACGGAGTGTCTTAACACTAGGTTCCCTCTGCCTACCCTGCTGTGTGCGGGATACAGCGTGAAGCTGATATTTAATATTGTTAAAGTTATTTTTGCTTTATAGAAACTGCATATTTTTTTTAATAATTCTTTAACTATTATATCATAAATATTAATATTAATTAATAATTAATTTGGATGACACAAATTATAGAAATAGTTTTACCTGCGACTTTGCATGCTTGGCCATATGTAATAAGACCTATTGGTCGTAGTATGATATAATATATAACTATATCTCGATAAATGGACTATTCAACACTTGAAGTTTTTAAATTGAGTAGTGTGAGTAGTTCCTGAGTCTAGCTCGTTTAACCAAACAAACATTTCAGTTTTATAATGTTTTAAGTAAGTATAGACTATATAATAGGCACTAGCTTATTACCTAATTTTAACGGTCAACCCTTCGATGGAAAGTCAAGGTCACTTTGACCTCAACATTGGTTAAGGACATATATTTCTTCATGTCAAAAAACCCCTACGATACAATACGGTTTTTTTTATTATTTTATCTAATCACTACTTACATTTGTAAACTTTTTCTAAGTTAAGCCTTTGTTAATTTTTTTCTAGGCATAATTATCTCTAGGCATGTAATTGAAAGACTTTAGATATTTAATAAAATTGCCTTAATATTTTTTGCAAATACTACAATTATAATATTTTATACATTTTTTTTAACTTCACGATGTATCCCGCACATAGCAAGGTAGGCAGAGGGAAACTGGGAACCTAATGTAAAGACACTCTGTTCCCATAAAGATACTTCCGTTCCTCACTTTCCGCCGATCTCTGGAGGCATTGCATGTTGAGTGGCGGAACTCAATTCCTATATACGTATCTTTTTTAGCATAACACATGTAACTAAGTATTTTAGTGTTTAAATGCTAAATGCGTGTTGAGTGATAAAACTTAACTTTGCGATTTGTGTCACCAGAACGACAAAATAGAAAAAAAATTCGCCGATAGGAAATCGAACCCACGACCGTTGCTTTTATAATCAAACTCTATGCATTTGCACTACGGTATCTAGAAAAAAATATATGTAAATACTATAAATAAATATGTTCAAATAGTGACCTATCCAAAGCGTTCTTCTAATACAATAAACTGATGAGTAATTAAAGTAAATTATCTGTCTTGTAATATTTAATTCACTTTTGTTACTCAAATTTACTTTCGTGTCATTATTTAAAATACTGTTTGTAAAATCATTTTCATTCTACTAAACTAAACTAATATACATACTAAATCAATTTCACATAATAATCTATGTATACAAATTTTGAGCACCACTTCGTGGGATAGTTGCAACATGTTAATCCCATAGTGGTTGTGGGTTCGAGTTCCGAAATTGTTTTTATTAACAGATTACAAACATATAATAGATCATTGAAAAGTTAAGTGGATATTTTAGCTTTTAAGCTTTTATTAAAATTGTAAGTATATGTATGTTTGTGTATCTGTGCAAAAATTTCTCGGAAAGTATAAGTGTGAAAACCTACTAAAAAAAAATAGTATAACTAATCAGTAAAACAAACAAATAATTATTCAAAACAACCTACATACATACATACATATATTTAAATAAATCCATATTTATAAAATACCAATTCAAAATAAATTTGAATTAATCAAAGTCCACAAAAGCTGTGAAATTAATTCTGTTAACAATTGGGGCATTATAATTCAACAAATTACGTCACGGCTGTAGAGGTGACCCTGTAGTAACATAGTTATCTATCCGATTGTCGTATCTGTGTACATAACATATATTGTATGGACGTAATGTAAGCGTTTTAAAAGGTTATTTTTTAGCTTTACGCTTTATTCCTAGCGGGGTAGGCAGGAGAACGGAGAGATGTGTTTCCATATCTCTTTCACCTTTTTTACTATCTTCAACTCGCTAATTATGTTTTTTTTGTGCTGCTTTGCCTCCAGATTTTGGTGGCCGTACCTATCTTGTTTCTGCATTTTTTATTAGGTTTTTTTTATAAAGTGTGAAATTAACATTCAGCTTTATCCAGTATTATCCATACTGTGTTCTTGAAGATCATCCGAGGACTTTCCACACTTGTCCTAGAACGTTTAAGGTACTCCTCACATTGTATTTTAGAAAAATCGTAAAAACAACCTTATATTTTAAATTAATTTTCTATAGCTAACGGCTTCAGGAAGTATGTATATATAATAAATATTCATGTAATTGCTTGAAAAGCTGAAAGCGTAACAAACAGACTCCCTTCCATATTTATAATATTAATAAAAAAGCTTTTAGACGCGGATTCGAAGTAATCAGAATTCGAAATAGCATTGTATTATGGTCAAGATGTTTGTTGTCATATTTACCTAGATTTTTTTTTTTTATATTTTAAATCAGATTTTTTTAAATATCCTATGATCTTTATGATTGGATTTAAACAGCTTATGCGTGAAAGCGTAAATAATAAACGCACTTTTGCATATAATAGGCCGCTCTGACGCATTGGAACACCATATGAGTGTAAATGTGACGGTTATGGATTCGATGTTCATCCAGGGGAATTGATTATTTTTATTTCCCCCCTCTAACAAGAGCGTATATATATATATATATATATATATATATATATATATATATGTATATGTATATATATATATATACACATATATATATATATATGTATATGTATTATTGTCCACTTCTATCATCATACGTTTCATTGCATTTCTACTCTGACAAGCCATCCGTAAGGAACCACTACTCGAGTGTTCTGCTTTTAAGGAAAAATATAAATATTATTTCGTAACATTTAATTGGTTTCTTACATTTCATCCAGACACATTAAATTCAAACACAAACATATAGAACACAAACTAAGAAGCCAGAAGCAATCTACATTGATTAAACCACATTTGAAATGACGCCTATTAAGGAAATTGTGGGATTAAGATATCGACTTATATATACATATTACGAACATATATGCCGTTAGCCACTAAAGCTGGCTTTGACTATGTTTATTATTGACGCTGCTTTTATTTTGTTTTATTTTCCGCATGAAATTGAAAATTTATTTTAGTATACGGGACAAAATAATAATAACAATAATAATTTTTAATTAATACAATTGTAAACAAGCTGTAAAAGTTAAATGTTTTAATGTGAGAAAAAATTTAAACTAGAAATAAAATACAAAAATATTGCAATCAAAATATTGATAATATTGTTATATAGCGCTCGGTGTCACAGGCGGAAAACTTATTTAATATTATAATATGTCCGTCTGATAGGCGGCCGAGCGCCACAAAACGCTGACAAAGGAGAAGATCGGGTGAACAGCGCCGGTGGGAAAGGAATTTCTTCCGTTCCCACACTTATTATTCCATCGTGGAGTAATTAAGTCGTAGGTTAAGTTAGATTAATTTAGGTTTAGACAGATTACTGTTTTTCCAACATTGAAGGCAGTAGTCTTAGATATAGTTTAGTTTTAGATTTAAATTGTACTTAAATTTAAAATTTTATTAATATAAGTTTAAGTATAAAAATCGTATTTTCTTAACCCTCCAACTGCAGCCTACGTAACTAATCTTCACTAACAATTCAATTTTATTTACT
>JAAIXJ010000631.1:29269-119494 GCA_013403705.1 Heliconius hermathena
CGACTGGTTGTGGGTTCGATCCCCACTCGAGGAGATGAAATATTTACTTAAATTTATATTTCCATTTCTTCGCTCTGGTGTCGAGGTTAAGCGCGGCGTTGAGTTCTGCCACTCAGCACGCAATGCCTCCAGAATTCGGCAGAAAGTGGGGAACGGAGTGTCTTAACACTAGGTTCCCTCTGCCTACCCTGCTGTGTGCGGGATACAGCGTGAAGCTAATTAATTAATTTTTTAATTCAATATGTACTAGTTCAATACCAAAAAAGTATAGTTAAAGCTCAGTGTACCACATGTGGAACTGAAATAAAAAGTTATTTTTTCAGAAAAATATGGTTTTATTTTTATTTTTATAAGTTTTCCCTATCTTCTGATCACTTATTGCATCCTATATATTTTTTTCACGCACGAAAAAAAAATTGAGCCTTGTAGGGTTAACAGTTTCTTTTACTATAGAGAGTTAACTAGTAAATATCTTCATCTAATCTTGTGGTAATAAATAACAACCAACATTAATTTTAACATTTAATTTTGTACAACGTAAACAAGGAAAGGAATTGTTTTGACGGATTCAAAACAAAAATAGGGAAAAAATTAACTAAAAGCATTTAGCTGAATGTTTTACAGATCTAATCTAAGGCCCGTGGAGAAATAGACAGGAAGATTTACACAATAGCAATATTAAACAATCTAAAGGGACTTCGCGATCCAATTTGTAGGTCGATTGGTCGTTAAGACGGCGTAAATAGAACAATTAGTTTAGGTTTATTTCTTTGTATCTAAATTCAATTAATTTTAATTTGAACGAAAATAAATTAATAAAAAAAATATTAATATGCAGCTATTAAATTTTGTGGTTTAAATATTAATATAATAAAAACAAAAAATACAATAAGGAGACTAGTAGTGGCGCAGGGGCACAAAGTGTGACTGTAAAACCGACTGATTGTGGGTTCGATCCCCACTCGAGGAGATGAAATATTTACTTAAATTTATATATCCATTGCTTCGCTCTGGTATTGAGGCAAAGTGCGGCTTTGAGTTCTGCCACTCAATACGCAATGCCTCCAGAATACGACAGAAAGTGGGGAACGGAGAGTCTTAACACTAAGGTCCCTCTACTTACCCTGTTGTGTGCGGAATACAGTGTGAAGCTGATTTTTTTTAATTTTTTTTATATCTAAATTCAATTAATTTTCATTTGGACGAATATAGGAAATAGGAGATCTGAATAAAAAAATATCAATATGCAGCTTTACAATTTTGCGGTGTAAATAAAAATACTGTAGAAATAAAAAATATAATGTGAATTTGAAATTAGCAGGGCTCGAACGCGCGCCTCTTGGCGTCAACGATCTAAGAGATCCGGTTGAAGACCCGCTGAGTCTTTTATACGCATCCTAAAATAGTCTGCAATGTTCATAATTTCGGTACAGCAATGCAAGAATATTTTTTTTACCGTTTCTAAATTGTTCTTTCAGATCAACGAAATTAAGATGTATATAAATTAAATGTAGCGGGACTCGAACCTGCGCCTTCTTTCATAATCATCCAATATCGATATATTTTTTTACTTACTGTTTTATTTTAAAAAAATCATTGTGTAATATGTATGTCAATATGTAGGTCATATAAAGAAATATAAATATTGAAATATTTTTACAGTAAAATTTTATTAATATATAATAGTTATTTTTTTGTACTTGAAATGGTCTTGTAGTTATTAATAATATATGAGTTCGATACTTCAGTAACGTAAATCAAGCAATTCGAACAGTAAAAATATACTGATAAAATTTTTATATAAAGTTTTGCATATCAAGAAATTTATTATTTTCTATAAGATTTTATTTTACTTGCCGCGTTACTATGTGTTTATTACTTTCGATTACGACTTCAGTTCTGATTACAATAAAATTAGCTATATAATAAATATTGTTGTTAATCCAAAATCCTAAATCAATAACTGCCGTAACAAACTGACAGATTCCACTTTTTTTTGCACAATTCACCTAATATGGGCATTAAATAATGGGGCTTTCTTATATGCTTTCATTTACTTTCACCTGTCCCGTTGTCTGTCTAGAATCAAATGTTGCAAGTTAAATATGATCCACTTCCTGGTTTGCGATTGAGCGGAAATTTTTCAGGCATGTATAAATCGGATGACAATGCGATATTATTATGACATAGAACTGATCTGATGATGCAGCTGGAAGGTGGCCATAGGAACTCCGTAATTAAAAGACGCAACCCCATCGAGTGTGACTCGTTTGATACATCTTGACGAGTACTTTATTATTATATGGTAACAAGGGTCTGATGAGGCCGGTCGTGGCGCAGCGGCACGAGGTGTGACTGCAAAACCGACTGGTTGTGGGTTCGATCCCCACTCGAGGAGATGAAATATTTACTTAAATTTATATTTCCATTTCTTCGCTCTGGTGTCGAGGTTAAGCGCGGCGTTGAGTTCTGCCACTCAACACGCAATGCCTCCAGAATTCGGCAGAAAGTGGGGAACGGAGTGTCTTAACACTAGGTTCCCTCTGCCTACCCTGCTGTGTGCGGGATACAGCGTGAAGCTAATTTAATTTAATTTAATTTTTTTAGAGTCTGATGATGGAGCTGGAAGGTGGCCATAAGAACTCCGTAACTCCAGAATTTGGACTCATTTGATTTGATCGAAAAAAATTTTTGTATAATACAATACATCATAAAATAATTCTAGTAAGCTTTATTAGTGTTTAAAAGGAGTTTATAATTAATATTTTACTTATTTTTTAAGCACGATGCGCCCTTGCTGAGTGCGGGGTATAGGGTGAAGTTAAAAGCTTTTATACACTAAAATTTATTTTCACGGTAACGTTTTTAGAACTTCGTGTCAAGACACTCCGTTCTCCACTTTCTACCCAATCCTCAATTTCACAATCTTATACCTTACATAATACTCCTCCTTACTGCATCAAAACAACATTAACTAATTTTATCTAAATTTCTAAAATTTGTGGAAAAAACAAAAAGAGGAGAAAACTAACAAAATGGATATAAATAAAACACTAAAAGGCTTGGCACGTTAAATTCAAAATCTTATTTATTCTTAAAACAATGACAGATAATTTTACTCTTTTCATTATATCACTTAACTGTATGCATACATAGTATTATTATATATTTATTATATTTCACAATTTATTTACATCAAACATTATTTATTGTACTCGATTGGTATACTTTATTTTCTTTAACTGTAACAAAATTTGCGAATGTCTTATGATATTTTCCAGATTGTTTAGTGTTATATAATAGCTAATAAAATAAATAAGAACTATGAAAATTAATTAATTTTTAACATGATTGTTAATTATTTTTAACATTTTTAAAATATTATTCCACACAGGGGATAGAGAGAAAACGTATAAAAATTTTACGTACCTGGACTCGAATTTGCGCCTCTTGGAAACCGTCCAAGCGTTCTGACTACTAAGCCATGCATTCTCATCCAGCTACGTCGAAATTCTTATACGTTTGTTGTTATTATTGTGAATATATTTGTTTATTTGTTTGATTAATTAATATTGTCGTATTGTTGTCTCATCCGTGGTACATACGGCACAATCATTGCAAAATAATTACTGCATATATTTACAATAAAAATACATAAAAAACTAATTACATTGACATCTTTTGACAAAAATATATTCTTACATACAAATAACATAATTTATATTTTTTTTAACATTTATTCTTACCATTATGTTGCATAAATAATAATAAAAACACGTTTTTTACAGTGAAATAATTTGTGTTTAGATAAGTATCTGCACCTCTTGAATGGTTCTGATAAATTAATAGATATTTTTTTTATTACTACATACTATAAGGTAAGAAGAGTACCTCGAGATACATCGTTTCAGGATTTCTTACGAATTCAGGGTATTGCGCGAATTCAATGCTGTGCTTTGTCTAGTTACCAGGGCGAGGAAATAAAATTATTAAATAATTAATTCTCCGGGGCGAGAAACAAATCCACGATCTATTGAGTTTACAGTCACGCGTTGTATCGCTGCGCTACGACAGCCTTAATAGTGAAATAGCGATAACAAGAACCTGCACTTGCTGTATCGTCTTGATTAAAGAAGCCACAAATTAAATCATTATTAAATCACTATTTATATAGGATAAAAGAAATGTATTAATTTACAAATATAAAATCTTTAAAGTATAATATATTAAGCTACAATATTAATGAAACAGTTCAAATACCAATCTAGGTAGAATATTTAACAAAAAAAATGTTTTTTTTTGCATTACGCACACTAAATAATGCAGAAAGAACTCGGTGCTATAACACGCCAATCTTAATTTTTTGCTTGAATTCAAAACGTTGCTGGCGGAACTCAACTCCGCGCTTTGTTGTGTCGGAGTAGAAAACAAGAAATAATTTAAATATTTGGGAATTGAACTCGCAATTGTTTCAATACAACCCTGTCCACTTTATAATTTGAAATATTGCTTTCTCGATAGAACAACACATTTTAATTATTAAAAAAAAATACCAAATCTGAACTGGAAAACATCACAAACATTAGAAACTGTATGATAATTACAAGAAGACATCGTTATCCAAATCCTAAAGCTTTATACAGGAATAGTAAAAACAGAATTAATTGTAAATGCACCTGCGTTGATTTTACAGAGGAATTATTGCCGTGCTGCATTGCGGCGGGCGTTTCACCTGTAAATAAAAAATGCGTTACTACCCAAATATTATGAATGTCAGCTTTTACTTCCGTTAATGGTTTTCACTCAAATATTTTATATAGTGATGTGCTAAATAATGGAGAGAGTTGTTTATTTATTTTGCGAGTGACTGTAGAGAACTTGTTTTGGCTTCCCGCTGTTTCCTGCTCAAAAAAGGTAGGCAAAGGGAAATTGAGAAACCTAGCATTAAGGCCCTCTATTCCTCATTAAGTCACTCCATTCCTCACTTTTCGCCGAAGGCATTGCGTGTTGAGTGGTAGAACTCAACGCTGCACTTTGCCTCGTCACCAGAGCAAAGAATTGAAAATATTCAATATTTCATTACCGCGAGCGGGCATCGCTCCACAAGCGTCGCTTTTACAGTCACACGCTTGTGCCTCTGCGCCACGACCGCGTCCTCGATATACTGGGTTTTGACAGAAAGGAAAAATAAAAATTATTCATTTTCTGAATTTGGATCGGACTCACAACCATTATGTTAATTGCATTTAAACGCACCGCATCAAGATGACCTCTTGTATTTTAGACTTAAGCGTTTATCAGTGTCAGATCAAAATCTCTAAATGCTATTACCTATATTGCAAGTCAAAATTTGAATCACAATTCAACATAGCTTAAAGAGAATGAAAGGCTTAGTGATCACAATTTCCAAGAGGCGAACACCAAATTCAAATTCAAATCACTATATAAATCACTATATAAAAAAATATTTTTCTTTCCTAAGTGTGGAACACTGTAAAAATGTTGAAAAAAAATTATAATGTAAAAGGTGTTTTTTCCCATCATAATTATTTATAATAATATATATAAAAAACAAATGATTAATTTAAATCAGCATAAATAACAAATCTAAAAAGATGAAATACACGCAAATTTCATCCATCATCCAATAACCGGGCCCCAGGAGCCTAGCAAAAACCAAATTGACGATTTCAATTGAATTGAATAGATAGATGAGATTAATAGCTGTATTCAAGTCTGGGATACAGTGAAAACCGATATTTATATAGAGCCAACTAAAATATAATGGCGTTTGTAGATTTATTTCAATTTAGTATGAATATTTTAAACTTTTTACATAAAAAAGTGTGTGAATGAATAGTGTTGGTTGTGGATTCTAGGGGATTTTTTATTTATAATAAATACACTATACTTTATCTACGGCTTTGTCGCTCTGGTTAAATTGAAACAGAAGTTGCGTATGACACATGACAAGTTCCCGAGATATACTGGGTTATTGCATCGCAAGGATTAAAGTGCAACCTTATAGTCTTCAGCGATATAATGACTATCAGAGGTTATTAAACTTTTTCAATTCGAATCAGTAGTTCTTAAGATTAGCACGTCCAAAACAAACCATTCAGTGTGATAATATTAGAATAGGACTATACATTTTTTTCAGTTTAATGCTGTATCCCGCATAGCAGGGAGGGGAACCTAGTTCCTACTTTCCACCGAATTCATGAGGAATTGCATGTTGAGTGGCGGAGCCGCGCTTTGTCCCGTTATCAGAGCGAGGAAACTGAAATATTAAATAATTAATTTCTTCGAGTGAGAATCGAACCCATAACGTGTCGTGTTTACAGTCGCACGCTTGTTCCCCTGCGCTATGGCTGTCCTCATGTATTAATTCATTTTTCATTCTATAATAATAAATCAAGTGGAAAATAACCAAGTAAATATGATTGTGTAGATAACATGGACGGAGTCACGAGGGATTACAAGTCTAAAAATAAACGTATAATACCATTTTATTGAGCTTCAGCGTTGATAAATGAAGCAAGAAAATTAGACTATTAGCTTGATTAAACAGTAAAAGTGCCCAAGACTTTTACACTTAATGTGAATACTCGTTCATCATTTTACCTCGGTTTCAATATATTTTACTCCAAAAATATATAATATATTTACTGAATTTATTTGAGGTTTCTATGGAAAACGTTTTAAATACAAATTTAAGACTCGCTGACGCAAAAAATAAGGAATGACTTAGAAATGTGCATATCACTTTATAAAAAGTATACATTAATTCAGTGGAACTTGAACGATTGCCTTTTAACAACTGTTTAAGATGTGCCGCTCATCATGTGAATGCTTGGTCGGAATCAAATTTTCTTTCATTGATTTAGCTGATAACTTATAAGACTATGATCGAAGTATAGGCAATAACGAAATTTTAGATCTTACCCCTATAAGATGGATGGATGGAACATGTTAGAGTTTTTATGGGTCTACTCTATCGAAACTTTGTGTGACTACCGCCAGTAAGGTTACTTTAGTCCCTTGGTAATACTACCATACAATATAGTATACACAACATTTAAGCCTATACAGCGTGTTTGTCTCATCACCACTTTAAATGAAACCACAACTACTCTATAAACTACAACTACAACTACTCTATAAAACCTAATACAGTTAAAACAAAAGACATTATTTTAAAAAATGAAAAAGTGTTTTTTTCAAACAAAATAATTAATAAAATTATTGTTGTAAAATAAAACGCCACTTGTCAAGAATGACGCGCACAGACATAAACCTATCAAAGCGATAACGCCGCACACGCCTCATTCACGAAATCGAGTCGTAGGTAATGGCGGTGATGTTGAATAGAAAAACGATTTGTAAACAAATTATTGTAATGTAGCCCGTAACTTCGTTTGCTTGGACTATTTAGTTTAAAATACCTTTTGTTGCCGGTTTCATAGGAATTTTAGGATATCGTCACTTAGGCTTGTTTTTATAAGATCAAATCAAATCAAATCAGCTTCACGCTGTATCCCGCACAAAGCAGGGTAGGCAGAAGGAACTTTCTGCCGAATTCTGGAGGCGTTGTGTGTTGAGTGGCAGAACTCACCGCCGCGCTTATCCTCGACATCAGAGCGAAGAAATGGAAATATAAATTTAAGTAAATATTTCATCTCCTCGAGTGGGGATCAAACCCACAATCAGTCGGTTTTACAGTCACACCTCGTGCCGCTGCGCCACGATTGGCCTCAAGCTTTTTATAAACCGCTCTCATATCTGAGATTAATCTAAAAAGTATCCTACATATATATATATATATATATATATATATATATATATATATATATATATATATATATATATATATATATATATATATATATATATATATATATATATATATATATATATATATATATATATATATATATATATATATATATATATATATATATATATATATATATATATATATATATATATATATATATATATATATATATATATATATNCTACGTCACGCACAGCAAAAAAACTCGAAACAAGTTTATCTTGCGAATGCGCTGCGTGCGGATGAATTATAATAAATATAAATATTAACTTTAGTTTTAAGTAAATTTGAAAATAGAATATAGTGTAGTATTTGTATATATTATTATTAATTAATTTTATTAAAAGTTAATATTCACTACATATATATATATATATATATATATAGACACCGCACAACCTCAAATTAAACTCACAAAGTATTACGTGCAAGTATTATGTAGCTAATTTAATAAAAAAAATTGACATTATATTTTATTTCTTATTCAGGAACATTCTTCTACAAATTGTATTTTTTGCAAATGATAGATAAGTAAATTTGATTTTCCTGTTCATTTTACATTAACAAAGACAACGTTTTTAAATCTTCTTGATAATATTATTATTAAACTCTGAATGGTGAGGACAATGTCGGGTTTAATGAGATGGATGTGGATTCCAACTAGCTAAGTAAATAAGTGCCATTTTCTCTTTTTAAATAGACATAGCGCGACGTTGAGTACTATCGTTCAACACATAATGTCATGAATTCGGGTGGAAATTGGGGAACAGACTGTCTTGACACAAAATCCTCTCTACCTTCCTTGTTGTGAGTGTACAGTAAGCATACTGATTATTTTCATTTAATATTTCATTCATAATTATTCAGATTTTATTGAATTGTAACTTTACGCACTTAAAATCTTTTTTTTTCCAAGTACATAGTAACTTATATGTATATTATAATACCTATAGGTCACCATGTACTTATATGTTTTTAATAAAAATTGTAACTACGTAAAGTTCTATAAATATTTTTATTCTCAATAAAAATATTCCAACGCAAATTGAATCATTAAATTATAATACACAAGTAGGCACTTTAATCACTTTACCCGAGAGTCATTTCGTTTTATGAAATATTTCATGAAAAATATTACAATTTTAATCACGTGGAGTGGACGAAGAAAATTATGTTACATGTTTCAAGTTCATCGTGTTGAAAAAAAAAGTTAATAGTAAATATAAATATGCATGTATTTGTGAATTCTGGAGATGAAACTATATAGTATTCAACGGATTCACCATGCGAGTTCTATGCCTAAAATATTTATGAACAACCTTACAAATTACAACATTATAATATATCAAGCCAACATAACATATAAAAAATTTAATATGTGATAATGGTTATGTTGGATTTCAAATTATACCTTCTTCTAGAAATTCTTGATCACACTTCCTAAGAAAGATAGCAAAAAAATTGTGAAATACCCACCAATTTCCACCAATGTTAAAATAATCTATGAAACTTCCTTTTTATAATAACCACAACGTCATTCAAATTCCTTTACACGAACTACAAACTCAGCTTGTATCTCATTGAGCGGCTTACTCAACTCTAAATCAATTTGGGGAACGTTGTTGGTACTATGCTAATACCCTACTTACCGTTTGGAACCGTTTAATCGTCACAGATCAAATACAAATGTTTAGTTCACGTGAGATACTACGTACAATTGTTCCTAGATAGTGACTGGTTTGATAAATAGTTGCTTAGTTATCTATTAATAGTATGTTAATTAGTAAAGATTTATATTATTAATACTAATCTATTCTACAACAAACTTATTTTCTTTCTGTATCCGACGTATAGCAGAGTAGACCGAGGGAACCTGGGAACCTATTATAGTATTGCGATACTTCGTTCTCATTAGGACACTTCCACTTATTATACATAGGACCGTCGCGGTGGAGTGGTAGAAGCGTGTGACTGTAAAAAGTTTGGGGGTCCGATTCCCACTAATCAACGTATCAATAAAAATATTATATAATTAAATGTATAATATTTTTATTCTCCGCGCTCAGGTTGGGCTCAATTGGGCGAAATGTAGGAAATGGAGTGACTTCACGATAAGTTTTCTTTGCCAACGATGCTATAATATTTGCGCGCAACTGCGTGAGTACAAAAATATACATATATAAATAAATAAATAAATCAGCTTCACGCTGTATCCCGCACATAGCATGGTAGGTAGAGGGTACCTTGTGTTAAGACACTCCATATCCCACTTTCTGCCGAATTCTGAAGGCATTGCGTGTTGAGTGGCAGAATTTAACGCCGCGCTTTGCCTCGACACCAGGGCAAAGAAATGAAAATATAAATTTAAATAAATATTTCATCTCCTCGAGTGGGGATCGAACCCACAACTAGTAGGTTTTTCAGTCACACTTTGTGCCCCTGCGCCATGAATGGCTACAATATACATAAAAATACCCAATTTCAAAAATAAGACAAAATTTTTATAATAATACAAGTAAAATCACTCTCATTACATACAAAATTCCAAACAACACAATATTCCTAGTTTGTAAATCTATTTTGTTAGCCTTCTGTTTTGAACGTACAGGTTTAGTACAATGTACTGAAAATAGTGTTTAGATAATGCAGAAATGCTAGAATGTTTCCATTTATATTCCTTTTGGTGTTTCCTGACTTGCATACTTCCTTGGATGCTACGTCGAAAGCAAGAAAGTTAGTACATTAAGACAAAAATTTACGATAAAATATATTTATTCATTATTTTTGTGCGGTAATTTGGAAATTACAAAGATATTAACATATATTATTGCATATATATTTTATTATCAAAAACATTTATAAAAAGAGAAACGAAAGCCAAGTTCAATATTGAATAATGCGTAGTTGACGACTTTACCGATATATAATGTATGAAAAAAAATATCGACGTCATGAAAGTGATATTAAAGTTGCCTACAATAATTAAGTGAAAATAAAAAATAAATTCACAATTCTTCTCCAAAAAAAAAACATACCATTCTAAAATATTTTCTGTGAATTTTCGCCTTTGCCTGACTTAAGTGTGACCTTTGGTGTCAATCTTTCTTAACCTTTCTCAAGGTCCGTATTGCTAAACAAATGTATCGAACCAATAAATACTAACACTCTAACCAAATGGACTTGGAAATAGAAGTCTTGGAAATGTCGATATAAAGTAAATGTAACATCAATTTCAAATTGACACCATTCACCTATAGTGGGGCAGTTTTTTTTTTACTCAACTGCGTGACGCAAAGGGGGTTATATGTTTATCAGTCTATGTATATAGGTATGATTGCTTACATGAGAGGTTTTAGAAAACAAACGAGTTAACTTATTTGGATGATTCTTTCGTCAATCGATTCTGTTTATTGCGAGTGTCATTAAAGACTACATAACTTACTTACTTACTGAGGCCAGTCGTGGCGCACGAGCACAAAGTGTGACTGTAAACGTGACTGGTTGTGGATTCGATCCCCATTCGAGGAAATGAAATATTTATTAAAATTTATATTTCCATTTGTTCGTTCTGTTCGTTCGTTCGGTGTCGAGGTAAAGCAGGGCGTTAAGTTCCGTCATTCATGGCGCAATGCCTCTAAAATTTGGCGCACAGTGGTATATACCCTGGTGTGTGTGGTATACAGCGTGAAGCTGATTTATTTAAAGAGCTTACCTAAAAGAAAGAAGAATGAATTGGGAAGAAATTAAAAAGCTTAATCATTTATAAAAATTAACAGTCGGGACCCATTCTTCAACCAGTTAAATTCTCTAAATGAGCCCTATACAATTCAAATGGGACTTTAAATCGTAATAAGATATTCGGCTTGTTTTTATGCAGTTGGCTTTTGTGTCTTTTTTAATTTTAGGCATAAGTTTGAAATGAAGCCTTATACTCCTATAGCCTAGACTGCTTCTAGTTGAGAAATGATTAAACTAGAGTAATCTAGGTTCGATTCCCATTAAATTTAGGCATATTCAATTAAAAAAGAAAATCTTTAAAAGTGAATACTTACTTTGTACAACATGTACAGTGACAGAGGCGGCCCTGGCATTGGCTGGCACACATGTATAGTTGCCAGAGTGCCGTGGCTCAGCCTTGCCGATAATGAGCTCGCTGGTTTGCCTGACGTTGTAGACGCTTACACCATCTATACAAACAAAATATAATAAATATTATTTATTTCGTTTTATAAATACAAAAGGTCCAGTTTAAGGTACTTTGAGGTCAGTCGTGGCGTAGGGTCACAAGCGGGGTTCGATTCACACTAAAGAAAACGACATATTTATTGTTTTCATTTTCTCACTCTTGTAATGAGGACAAGCGCAGCGTTGAATTTCGCAATTCAACACGCAATACATGCAGTATTCGGTGTAAAGCGGTCTCAATTGGAACAGTGCAGTATCATTAGGTTCCCAGGTTCCCTTGCGTCCACAGTCCACACTCCTATGTATGAGTTACAGCGTGAAAAAAATCAAAAAACCAAAAGAATTAATAGATCTTAGAGGTTGTTGGAAAAATTGCTTAACTGATTTCAGTAAAAAGTTCACTGTTAGAAATGAGGATGTATGTGTTTTCTATATCGCGTATTTATTTTACAAGAGAAAATCAAATGACTGATCATTGATTTAAAATAATGCAATATATAAATTAATTAATTATTTAGATATGTCTGTCCGTATCTATGATTTATGTATATTGAATATTTGTATCTAAAGTCTCATTTGTATCTAAATGTTAACATTACAAACTAATATTTAAAAATATCTGTTAGATAATGAAAATTGTTTTATGAAGCAACCTGAAAATGCTTAGGTTAAGTTACTAGAAGCAAAATTTGCTATTAACGCCGATAGTTCAAATGAGGTATCAGATGAAAGAAAATGAAAGGGTTCTGGCTAAGCTAAGCTTAATTTCAGAAAAATCCAGAGACCTTAATTTTTTGTACAGAACCCTGGGCGAGCCCGATCCGTTTTTTGATGTTTTCACAAAAGTAACATTCGTTTTATGTTTATTTCATTTTCGTAATCCTTTTTATTAAATACTGTACCCCGCATAGCGCCAGATTAACTACTTTCCGCTCAATTTTCGGGATATTGGGTATTGAGCCACCGAGCTCAACACCACATTTTGTCTACCAAAGCATAAAAAAATAAAAATAATTTAAATAGTTATATTTACCTCGACCTCGGCTCACATCCACAACCATCGCCTATACAATCAAACTTAATCCCACTGAGCCTCTACGGCCTATAAATTATTAAAACAATATTTCAACGGAAAAAAATATTTCAACATATAAACCAATAAAACCGACACCACCTCCAAAATGCTTTCGCCATTGCCATTTAGGCATTCATAAATTCCATTCCGTCGTCAATACTACCGCAGATATGGCACGAATTAAAACACTGGAACCATATAAAGACCACAGAGTATAATGGAAAGCATTTTCCCATAATATTTTAATAAGCAATTATAGATACGATAAAAATATTTACTTATAATAGTAATATTTTGGGAAAACTTTTAAATATTTAACGTTAACTTATAAAATTTTATGATATTTATTATAATTTTATTTATTGAACCAGCTGTGTTTGTTTACATCAGTTTATACATTTACAGTACAAATAACTTAACGTAAGTGTGGTAAGCACTCACATGGTACGCATGTGAGTGCATACTTGTCATATTAAATATGAGAAAAACAGACTTATAATGGCTGAAACGAAACAAATATAAGAAGCTATAATAACTGAAGTTATATAGTAATGGAGAGAAATGATGTAGGTATGTTTTGACATCGTCGTGGCGCAGGGGCACAAGGGTGTGACTTCTATCCCCATTCTTAGGAATGGATTATTATCTACTCTCTTCTTCCAAGGCAAAAGCCCGGAGTTGAGTTCCAGTAGTCAAACGCAATGATTAGAATAGCTCGGCATAAGGTGGAGAACGGACAACACTAGGTTCTCTCTACCTACCCTGATATTTGAGGAATACAGCGTGAATCTATAAAAAAAACTTCGATTCATGCCCTCCGAGGGGTTCTCCTTCTTTTTACTTGACCTTTATCCAGTATCTTTAATATTGTGTTTTCGAAGGTCAACCGAGGTCTCTCCCTAAATATCAATCAATTGATCGATTTTGCTCTGAATGCATTATAACATGATCGAAAAGTATAGAAAGGAGATGAATGAGAAAAATCTACCAACCTTTGAAGGTTGATCTTTGTTAAGCCAAGTGTAAGTAATATGTTGATAAAATTAGACCTGTGTTCAGTATCCCTGCGAACTTCAACACTCAATGTTCATTGACTTGATTCTTTGGCCATGGAAAATATTTTACGTATGTATATTGACAGCAAATTAAATTTTAATAGGTTTTGATTTTTTTCTTTTTTATATGTTAATGTAAATCAGCTTCACGCTGTATCCCGCACACTGCAGGGTAGGCAGAGGGAACCTAGTGTTAAAACACTACGTTTCCCACTTTCTGCTGAATTCTGGAGGCATTGCGTGGCAGAACTCAACACCGCGCTTGTCCTCGAAACCAGAGCGAAGAAATGGAAATATACATTTAAGTAAATATTTCATTTCCTCGAATGGGGATCGAACCCACAACCAGTCGGTTTTATAGTCACACTTTATGTCCCTAGAGGAGAAAAAAATATTTGTTTTAATTTATATTTCCATTTCTTCGCTCTGGTGTCGAGGCAAAGTGCAGCATTGAGTTCCGCCACTCAACGGGCAATGCCTCCAGAATTCAGCGGAAAGAGAAGAACGAAGTCTCTTAACATTAGGTTCCCTCTGCCTTCCCTGCTGTATACGGGAGACATCGTGCAGCTGATTTAACTTTAATTTAATTTAGGTAAATATTATACTTATAGATATGGACATAATATGGGGCACTTACATTACAGTCGTCCAGTCATGGCCGCTCTAACGTTAGGCTTTATAAATTTTCACGCATTATTCACTCAGCAAAAAAAAAACAAAAAAATCCTAAAAACAAAACTGCGCAGCGACCTTCAACTAATTTCAGAACAGCCACGATTCGTCAACCATACTATAAAACATACAACAAAAAAAATATTCAATCGATACAAAACCCTTGACATTGGAGTCCGATTCGTTCTTTACCAATTTTGTAACGTTATTTATATGTATATTTGACATTTACATCTTTCATGATTATTCAATCTACTGTCAAGGGATTCCATGAATGTAGAAATATGAATCTCAATGGCTTTGTATATTATGAATATAATGGGAACAGCTCCGTCATTCCCTGTGATGGATTCCTGAATATATGAAAGTAATGATATTTATTTATGAAAAATATGTAACTAAAGTAAATCAGAATGGAGTTTGTAGAAGAACTGATCTTTTGTGTTTGATATCCAAAGACCAGCCGGTTTCTTACTTTTGATAGACGAATGAATTTACGCTAAGTAATGCTTTAAAGCATAATCTATGTTTTTTGTTTTATATGTGCAAGAAATAAAAGGTTTTTTTTATTTTTGTTATTTTATTTATTTAATGCTTTAAATTTGATTACGTCGGCATATAGTATAAATGAAAATAAATAAAGATATCTGCTTCATGCTGTACCCGCACACAACAGGGTAGGCAGAAGGAACCTAGAGTTAAGAAACTCTGTTCCCCAATTTCCTCCGAATTCTGGAGGCATTGCGTGTTAAGTAGCGGAACTCAACGCCGCACTTTGCCTCAAGACCAAAGCGAAGAAAATGGAAATACAAATTTAAATAAATATTTAATTAATTTGAACATTTTTAAAGTGTTATTCCACACTTAAGAAAGAAAAATACTTATTAAGAAAGCGTATAAAAATGTATTTAGTTGGTCAGAGCGCTTGGACGGCTTCCAAAGAGACGCGGGTTCAAATCCTGCTACATTCAAAAAAATTTTATACGTTTTCTTAATAAGTAAATATTTAATTTCCTCTAGTGGAGATCGAACCCACAACCAGTCGCGCTTACAGTCACACTTTATGCCCCTACGCCACTACGCCACGACTGACATCCTATATATTATGATAATATATTATAATAATCAAGTTTTACAAACATTGAAAAAAAAAATAAAATTGAAAAAATATGATATTTTATGTTGATGTCAGTTATGGCGCATGAACACAAAGTGTGTCTGTAAAAGCGATAGGTTGTGGGTTCGATTGCCACTCGGGGGAATGAATTATTATTCACATATATTTCCATTTCTTCGCTCTAGTAACACGGCAAAACGCGGTGTTGAGTTTCGCCACACAACAAACAATGCCTCAAAAATTCTCAGCGGTAAGTGACCCTGCTGTATTCAGGATAGGGCGTAAAGCTGAAAAACAATACGAATAAGCTTAATAATAGCTAGGTCATTAATTATTTATAATAACTGGATAAATCTATTGACATTGCGTCCATCTAAATTACAAAACTAATTCGTGATTACACAGAGGACTGACATAGGCATACCCGAACACATTGAACAATAATTATGTTAAACGCACAACTGTTTGTGCACAAATCTGAATGCAATATACCAACGCAATATGTTAAATAAATAAATTAATTAAAATCAAAATCAAATCAGCTACACGCTGTATCTTGCACACAGCAGACAGAAGGAACCTAGTGTAAAGACACTCCGTTCCCCGTTTTCCGCAAAGTTCTGGAGACATTGCATGTTGAGTGGCGGAACTCAACTTCGTTTTTTGCCTCGATATCAGAGCGAAGATACGGAAATATAAATTTAAATAAATAATTCATTTCCTCGAGCGGGGATCGAACCCACAACCAGTCGTTTTTGCAATACACTTTGTGCCTCTGCGCCACGACTGGCCTCTATAAATTAATTAATGTTCATTTATTGTTTTATTTTGATTGTATATTGGTTGTTATTATTGACAATTTCGTTAAACGGCACGAAATTCATGCAAACAGCAGAGTAGGCAGAGAGTAGTAGAGAGAGTCAAGACACTTTCCACAACGAAACATTGTATGTGCAAAAGCGAAAATTAAACGTGCACGGTTTTGTATGTATTATATAGTAACAAAACTAACCCTCTACCAGTACAGTAATCAAGTAGACGCTCAGCTTTTTAAAATACATTCCAGATGTTGATTACAATATCCGTTTATATTATATTAAACTTTTCTGTTATCCACTGGACTATTTACAGGAGACGCACAGCCATTTTATAGTTGAAACAAAGGAAATTGTAAATATAAATGATCTAACACTAGAACTACATACATCGAGATCTTCCCTGAAATATATCGAAAATACATGTAGACAAAAACAAAAACGACGAAGTAAACAAAAAAAATGTGTATGTACTTATGATTTTTTCTAAAAAACGGTGTTCTTCGCGTTATCCTATCTTTGTAGAGAAAATGACATTAATAATAATATAAAACACACAACACTAAAAAGTCACTTTTGTTATAACGTATTGTAAAGCTAAATATATTTTATTTAAATATCATAAAAAAATATTTGTACATAATTTAAAAAACAAAAATGTTGACTAATTAGTTAGTCGATTTTTCGTGACCAAGTGCGCGCGTCGTAAAGAGTATATCATTTTTCCCTAAGGAGTCAAAACAATTATAGTTTCAAAACTAAAAAAGGAAGCAGCTTCACGCTTTTTCAAGCAAAGAATGTTCTAGTGTCGTGACACTTTGATAATTAAATAACATAATTTTCCCTACAAAATCCCTCTGCGCTACGAAGGCTACAACAAAAAATATTAAAAACACAAAAATCAAGCATAGATTTAGATCCAACGATCAACAGAGTAGGCAGCGAAAAGTTTAAACTTTATACGAAATATTTTAACTTTTATTCTATTATAAAAATAGTAATGTATTTCTATCTTTTATTTTATAAAATATTTAATAGACAGCAATATAAAATTCTACAGAGAACTTCAATTTGCCTCAACTTCTAATAATAACTTACTTTGTAATAAGTTCCGTTGTTCCCACTAAAGATTCCAAATTAAATTTTAGTTAGTTACGGTACAAATTTTCAATAATATGTCGTAAACGCTTTTGTTTCGAGGTTACATTATCAATTTTAGTGAGAATTTGATAATAGAGATATAAGATTATACATATGTATTTAGGTTCACGCCGTATCCCCTTCATAGCAGCGTAGACAGAAAGAACCTGGGAACCTAGTGTTAAGACACTCGGTTTACATTATGATACTTCTGTTCCCCACTTTCCACTGAATTCTGGAGATATGGCATGTCGAATGGTGGAACTCAACGCTACGCTTTGCCTCGTAACCAAGTGGGGGTTGAACCCACAACATGTTGCGTTAACAGTAGCACGATTGTGCCGCAGCGCCACGTTTGGCCTCGTAAGATTATATTAGTGAATAATAGAACATGGTGTAACGGGACTGCATTAGGTAGTCTATTGATACATTCATTTCGTATATAGAGTTCGATACAGTTCCCTATACATAAAAAAAGATCTAAAACTGAAATTACAAACTATCGTCCTATTTCCATTTTGAATATATTGGGTAAAGTTCTAGGAAAACTAATATATACTCAATTATATTCTGTTCTCAGCAGAGCCATACCTATTAATCAACATGGATTTATGAAAAGGCGATCAACTGATTCTAATCTGATTGGTTTTACAAGTGACATCTTGAAATACATGGATGAGGGATACCAGGTTGATGTGATTTATACAGATTTTGAGAAAGCTTTCGGCCGCGTGGACCATGTTACCCTTATGAAAAAGTTATATGCCTTAGGAATACGAAGAGACTTATTTCGTTGGATGTCTTATGTATCTAATAGAAAGCAAGCTGTTAGACTGGGTGAATCTCGATCCGATTACGTTTGCATCACTTCTGGCGTACCCCAGGGCTCACACTTAGGACCACTGCTATATAATGTATATCTTTTTGACATAATAGATTGCTTTAAGCATTCAAAATTTTCAATGTTTGCGGATGATAAGAAGGTGTACATGACAGTAAATAGTATTGCAGACTGCTTATTGATCCAGAGTGACTCAGACAGGTTACATGAATATTACAGAACCAATAGAATCACTGTGAATGTAGAAAAATGTAGCCAAATTACTTGTACACGAAAAAAGACTTCGATCGATCACGCCTATATTATTAATAACTCTCCAGTTAACAAAACTAATTTGGTTCGTGATAGCAAACTACAAATGAATGAACATATTCATTACATTACAAATAAAGCTTACAGATCATTAGGTTTTGTTATTCGTTCATGTATTCTCTTAAAAAATATTAATTGCTTAAAAAGTGTTTATTTTGCGCTTGTAAGAAGCATATTAGAGTATGGTAGTTGTGTCTGGAATCCTCAGTTTGCTAAATATATAGATGCTGTTGAGGCTATACAAGCAAAGTTTATTAAACAGTTGAACTTTAAAATATATAGAATAGATACTTTGGAAAGCTATAAACACTTTCATATGACTTCGTTAAGTGATCATCGTGAATTATTGGACACAATGCTAATTTATAATCTTGTATCGTGCAGCATCGATTCACCTGAATTGTTTTCATGTCTTAATATCCACGTACCTATAAAAAGAACCAGAATAACCAAGTCTAATATATTTTATGTACGTACATCACATACTAAATACGCAGCTAACTCTTTTTTCTCTCGGGTGCCATTATTATACAGTAAAAAGTATTCTCATATTGATTTCTTCCATTTATCTGCAGATTCCTTTAGAATCCAAATTAAACACACACACACACACACACACATACGCACGCACTCGCACACGCACACGCGCACGCACACACACACACACACACACACACACACACACACACACACACACACACACACACACACACGCACAGTCATGGATACACACATGGGGCATTTTCTCTTGTTTTTATATTATTATTCTAATATATTTATACTTCGCATTGTTTTGTTATTCGTTTTTGTTTTTTTTCTAAAGGTTTAAATATGTGTCTTTTTTTAATAACATAATATTCATTGATGTGTAGCTCTGTACTTAGATAATACTTATAAGTGGAAAACTGTAATTGACTTTATTTTTTATACAAGTTTTTGTTTGTTAGTAATTAATTAAAGTTAATAATATGCTGTTGTTTTCTATATAATAAATAAATAAATAAATATAAAGAACCTATGTGTTAACTACTCTTTCTTCTTTTGAATTTTTTTATGGGTAGAGAAGCAATTACACAAACTGGTATTCACACTGGCACAATTTATCAAACTATAATAGTGTAGAGAAAACAAAATATTTTTAATAGATAGACTTGATAGAATACCTCGATTATTAATTTAACTTTCCCGAATATAAAAAATAACCTTAAAATATGTTAAAATACAAACAAGTGTAGTCTAACACTAAAATAATATTGAAATTTAATATACAAATCTGAAAAATAACAGTGAAATTTTCAACAACGTGTCTCTTTAAAATAAAATAAATATGAAAAATACATATTTGGAAACCTACAGTATTTCACGTTTTCATATCTAGAGAATGAATAAAAATAACAAGTGACGCTACCATCAAGAAACAAGATCATTATTTTGTATCAGCACTTATCGGATCGGATACTAAAAAAAATAAATATGCTGCAGCTGAGTGTCTAAATATATTGGAAGATCCAAGATTCAATGGCAATATTAATGTAAGGTATTATTCTTTTAAAAATGTTGATGCAAGCTTAATTATAAAAATAAAATCAGTCAAAGAATAGATAGACATCTATCAAAATGGGATAATTATGTAACCTCGTTCTCCAGTTCCCGCTCGAATTCAAGCGTATTGGGTGACGGAACACAACGCCGCGACCTATTTCTTTTGCTAGAACGGGAAAATGAAATTAATTTTGATATAATTATTCCACAAACATCGCGGTTACTGCATACCGTTGTTCCACTACACCACAACGTTCTCCGAGATATTTAATAAGAAGATTTATTCTATACTAATAAAATTATACTAGATACTTTTTTTGTTTGGACGCGGTAGTCTCAGTGAATTCTGGCCCGAACACTTTATTTTTATTCTCAGATAGTCCATCTATCGCGAAAGGCTATATATGAACAAATAAAGACTTCACAACTCTTAGCTAATTCCATTTGGTCACGAACGTCTAGCTGCAGCTAATATTATGATCTTAAATAAAAAAAGACCCTCGTGGCGCCACTCAAAACTCAATGCCTCAAGATTGGCGGAGAATAGAGAACGGAGTGTCTTAACACTAGGTTCCATCTACCTACAGTGCTATGTGTGGGATACAGCGTGAAACTAAAAAAAAGAAGAAGATAAATCATAAGAGATTTTTAATATTCTATCTAAATTCTAAATCATCCAATATCAAAATTCCGTAGCAATCACAGCACATACTTGAACTGGGGTCGTATTCGCGGTGCGCCCTGACATAACCGGAGCGAGGGCGGCTAATGTAATAAAGCTGTAAAGTTCTTGTATCCAAAGTAACTACCCTTCGTTATAAATAATCTAATTTTGTGTCGCACCTCTCAGCTTTCTAAGAGAAATCGTATTTTATGTTGATTTATTCTTGCATGTATTCGTATAATTGAATTTATCTCGATATTGATCTGTATTCTGTATTGACAGATAAGGAACAACAAAATCAGCTTCACACTGTATCCCGACCACAGGGTAAGCAGAGGGAACCTAGTCTTAAGTATATTTCTTTTTTATAGCTTAAGGATTTTTCCGCATAGTGGGGTCGACAGAAAACCTTAACATTAGTCAAGACACTTCGGAATGTTTCACTACCAAATTATATTAAATGTACACAAAAAGGAACAGAAGATGCAAAAATAATGTATATATAAAGTGTATGATAAGCAGGAATTTTCCTGCAGATTTTATAATACCACGGCTTACAATCTAATATATTTTTAAAGCATATTCTGATTAAATAGCTCATAAGCCGGAAATGACTTTTACCGTTCTCTTTTTACGTCCACATATTACTTATCATTGCGAGAAATATTCTTTTGTGACATTTTTAATATGGAGTCTATATGTGTCCGCAATCTTGATGAATGCAATTGCAATACTGAGTAAAAAAATTGTTCCAACATACTATTGTATCTTAAAATATTTTCGAAGTAGCCAGTCGTGGCGCAGGAGCACAAAGTGTGACTGTAAAATCGACTGGTTGTGGGTTCGATCCTCATTGAAATGAAATATTTATTTCAATTTATATTTTCATTTCTTCGCTCTGGTGGCGAGATAAAGCGCGGCGTCTAGTTCTGCCACTCAACACGCACTGCCTCCCGAATTCGGCGAGAAGTGAGAAACGGATTGTCTTAACACTAGATTTTCTCTGCCTATCCTGCTGTGTGTGGGATACAAAGTAAAGCTGATTTATTTATATTTTTGTACTTTGTATGCTTTATCTCCCGTGTACCACGTAAAGTTTCAATGGGTACATAGTGTCAAGACACTCCGTTACCCAGTCTCTACCCGCATTCGGGACATTGCATTGAGTGGTGTAACTAAACGCCGTACTTTGCCTTGCCAGAATAGCCAGACTTTATAGCCAGACACAGACCCATTATCCCACGATGACTCCTCTATAAGTTGAAAGAAGCTAAACAATAATAATCATAAAACAAAGATTTCAAAGACAAAAATATTTATAAATAATATTTTTTAGTAAAACATAATTAATTTCCTTTAATCAAATCCACAAAGAGTTTTAAGTACAATGACGAATGTCTACAGTATACTCAAGTGGCCATCGTCAAGTAACTGACACAGTTTTCACAGAGAAACGTGCTTTATTCAGATCAATGGAAGTTGTAAGCCTCATTAGGTTGTAAAAGCAAAGTTGTTATTCTTATTCGTATTGATATTTGTGAAATGGAGCTTTTCTTTATTTTTATGGTGTTTTTGTCAGTAAAACCGCTAAAAAAGAATTGTATTTAAAATAAAAGCAAAGTGATGTATAGCCGTTCACGCGTAGCACTGTTATACCATACCATAGATGTAGCACTGTTCTTTGCTCTTCAACTTATATAAGAGATTGCCTGTTGAGTGGTGGAACTCAACGCTACACTTTGTCTTTGAAGAAATAAAAATATTTCATCCACAGCTTCTGCACTGTCAAGTATCTCACTACACGACTGTGGCCTAACTATTATATTTACAATTTAAAACTGTACTTACTCAGATCATAATTAATCATTCTATTCTCGAAGAACCAGAACACATATGAAGGTGGTTCGGTAGACCTCTTCACGAAGCAGACCAGTTTCAGCATGGAGCCCTCGTGGATTATCTTCTCCGATTCGCCCACTATTTCAGCATAAGCAGCTATTGGAAAAAAAATACATAATTAACATTTATACCTTAGTACAATATAAACAGTAATACTAGTAGAGATGATGATTTTTGTTGTTTTTATTATTTTTTTGTGTTTTTTTTTTGGGAAAAGTAGATAGAAATTGTGGATAAATATCTCCAATNAGAAATTCTGGATAAATATCTCCAATGTATTTTTTATATTTTTTTTGTTTTCATATATTTATTTACGAGTCTTATGAAGATGAAGCCAAATATTTTGCTTCCTTGAACGCTCTAGTCTCAGGAACTAATAGTTCGAATTAAAAAAATATTTTTATATTGAATAGTTCATTTATCAAGAAAAGCTATGGCTACACGTTAATCGAGTTTCGTCAGACACTCAGACTCAACTATGTTGTGTGTCACAAGTCTTAGTAAATTAGCAAATGACCATGCGGTTGAATGAAGCCGTACATATATATATATATATATATATATATATATAAAAAATAGAGCCATCATGGTACAGTGGGTCTGCGACGTCTAAATTTCGGAGAGAAAATGAATAAGGAAATATTTCAACACTTAATTCTCTCTATCTGANGCAGAACTCAACGCCGCGCTTAACCTCGACACCAGGGCGAAGAAAATGGAAATATAAATTTAAGTAAATATTTCATCTCTTCGAGTGGGGATATATATATATATATATATATATACCCACAACCTGTTACACACGACGGCCTCACAAGAAAAGTCTACAAAATTCTTTTAAAATCATGCTTTTAAATATTTTATCAATTTTGTTAGTGCCACTCAGTTAGACATTTTCTAAATTACACTATAATCGTTTATGATTCATTTTAACGTTTTAAAATGTCTTTAAACAAATTTATAAATATCTAAATTGAACAGCAATATAAAAATTTCAAAAAAAAGTTTTTTTCAATTCTTATATTGATATATATTATACATAAAATATATAATATATATTTTAATACAGTACTTACCAACAAGAACGAGCTTAAAAAATATACTTGTGGGTGGATGTGTAGGCACTTGGCACTCGTAGTAGCCGGCGTCCGCCGACGTAGCGAAGCGGATGTGCAACGCCCAGTCCTAGGAATATACATATATATGTTAGAATTTATAACTACTATTATAAAACCGACCCAACTGGAGGCCAGTGGTGGCGCAGCGGCACAAAGTTTGACTTTAAAACCGATTGGTTGTGGGTTCGATCCCCACTCGAGGAGATGAAATATTGACTTAAATTTATATTTCCATTTCTTCGCTATGGTGTCGAGGCAAAGCGCGGCGTTGAGTTCTACCACTTAACACGCAATACCTCCAAAATTCGGCAGAAAGTGGAGAACGGAGTGTCTTACGCTAGGTTCCCTCTGACTACCCTGCTGTGTGCGGGATACACCGTGAAGCTGATGATTTCATTATAAAATTGAAAGGTTTGTTTGGTTGAACGCGTTGATCATAGAAACTATTGATTGGATTTGTAATCTTTTTAGAAGACTATTAATAGTCTATAATGAAATCAAGTTAATGGTGTTGATGTAATTCTTGCCTGCGGAGAGTTTTCTCGGACACTTAAAATGTGTCAAGTATCATAGGTAATAAAATTTGTCAACGCGGGCGTAGTCGCAGGTAAAAGCTAATTATATTTTATTTAATATTTTTTAATTTTACGCTGTACCCCGCACACAACAGAGGGAACCTAGTGTGCAATTCTGGAGGCATTGCATGCTGAGTGGCGGAATTCACCTCCGCGCTTCGGTTCGCTACCAGAGCGAAGAAATGGAAACACAAATATTTCATTTCCTCAAGTGGAAATCAAACCCACAACCAGTCGCGTCCCCAGTCACACACGTGTGCCCTTGCGCCACCACTGGCTTTAATAGAAAATGAGTTTGCTATTAGAAAATACATAATACTCTATCAATAGATTTTATCTGTAATGTGATGACTAAATATCTATTAACAAAATCTTGATATTTTTTATTCTAAAAATGAACAAAGTCCAAGTTATAATCCTATAATCCCCAATGGGATTAGCAAATGGGTTTTCTAGACGTAACGTTTTATAATAAATTTTGTTTTATTATTTTATTTTCTTAAATTATTGTAATATTGTTTGAGATCTATGGCAGTAGATCACCATCTAGCTGTAAATGAGACGGTTTCGTCTTCAATTTTAACTTGGCAAATTGTTTATATTTTTTTAGTAAAGCTAAAAACTGTATCTCACACATAGGGTAGGGTAAGGTAGGGTAGGGTAGGGTAGACAGAAGGAACCTGAGAACCTAGTATTAAGACACTCCGTTTCCATTAAGACACTTCAGTTTCCCACTAATCGCCAAATTCTCGGGTATTGCATGTTGAATGGCGGAACTCAACGTCGGGCTTTGCCTCTTTACCAGAAGATTTATTATATTAAATATTGCATTTCCTCGAGTAGCAATCAAACTCACAACCTGTTGCGTTAACAGTTGCATGCTTGTGCCCATGCGCATTTAATATTGTCATTTCCTCGCTCGGTAATAAGGCAAAGCGCGTCTTTGACTTCCGCCACTCAATACCCAATGATTCGAGAATTTGGTGGAAACTGGGTAACAGAAGTAACTTAACACTATGTTTCCAGGTTCCTTCCGCCTACCCTTCTATGTGCGCGATAAATAAAAAAAGAAGCGTAACACTAAGAGTCGGAAAACGGAAACGAAAATAACTCATCGCACCGAGTGAATACGACACCTACACCACCACGTTTCTATCAGACATCTCACCACCCTTACGTTGCTATGTACACACAATCTCGTTATTCGAACACCAATATTAAATTCAATCACAGCACTAATAAAATTCAATTTTAATCCGCAAACAAATGTTATCAGAATATCAAACAAAACAGCAATCTTTCGAAGTTTGCAAAGTAATCGTTTGTTCCCGAAATGGAATTTTACATTGAGAAAGGTTTCGTTGATAATATAATTAAATCGGTATCTACCCTTAATCTCATTCATTGCGCTGTACAAGAGATGATAAACATTAAGAAGCACTCAAAACTTATAAGATTTTGATAATTTTGTTTGAGATTATGAAATTTCCCTTTTGAGTTAGTACTGTACTCTACAGCAATTATTATTACTTGCAAATTTATTTTTTGCTTTCGAATGCTCACACATATAGCTTAAAATGATATGAGTGACGTTAGAAAGGAGAAAAGAAGAGAAGATCTATATATCGATCTATGTAGTTCCACAAGCGGACCCAATAACCACAGCCTCTGGAAACCGAAGAAAACAGGAGCAGAGACGTGTATATTTCTAATAAGAAAAGATGATACGATTGCGGTGAAAAACATTCTAATATTAATTTTGCTAACTTCGTCATCGAGGCTTTAGGTCTAGGTAGCTTTAGAAAATTACAATGTTAAGGCTGCTCTATGTTTCATAATTAAATTGCATTAAATTAAGCGAATTGTCCAGATAATTAATACAAAGCCACAAATAAGGTAAATAAAAAAATGCACAAAAAATTTTGAATATTTTATATCGTAAGTACCATAATATTTAGAAAAATAAATACAAATTAAAAAATAAACTTGACTTCAACTGGATCCCTTTATTAGAACCTAAAAAAACTACCCTTGAAGTGTATCTTTTCAATAAAAAAGGAATCATCAAAATCAGTTGGCGTTCATATTGAATTATTCGCCCGACTGTCGCGCACATACCTGACTAATGTGATTTTTTCATGGATAACACTGTCAGAAACGAATTAAATAAAAAAATATAACCACACGGGAAGCAGCTGCTTTCAAATAACAAAAAAATCATCAAAATCGTTTTACCCAGTCAAAAGTTCTGAGATAACAAAGATAATAAAAAAAAAATAGTTGAATTCATAACCTCCGCCTTTTACAGACGTCGTCGGTTGAAAAAATTGTTTTCGAGATACTAACATATCGAAAATGTTGTATATTACACTTCATTAATACAATATTTAATTTAATAAAACAACTTAGAATTTCATTTCCATCAGATGTTTTACGTCGCTAAAACGTTGTAAGCCGCTCCCTCCATAATTGATTATTTACTAAAGAAAGAAACCACGAAAACCGAACAAACCGAGAACAATCACGCCGAAATGAACTATGCTCCATTAACTTGTATTACTCAGCTTTTATATCATTTCCTATAAACATAATTAATAAAAGTAATAACTTTGGCTACTCTGCTATACGCAAGATACAGCCTGAAGCTATACAGCTTTTATCAATATATATATATATATTACACAACTAATTAATTATGCTTTTAGTCCGTATAAAATAATGTCAACATATATATAAGTATAAAGAACTATTCCGGTTACAGAACTAGGTTAGTTAAGAAGTACGTCCCAGTACTTAGAGAGTGTTTCCCGAAATGTCTACGAGACTGTTCTCGTAGTAGAGAAACAAAAGATTTTCGTATTTACGCTTTATTTGCGCGTTTAAAGTCAACGCAAAAAAAGTTGCAGGCGACAGCTTGTATAATGCAGTGCAATCTCGATTTAACGATACTGAAAGGAAAAAGAAAATATTCGTTATATCAAGTAATTTGTTACTTTTATGAGGTTTATTTATCTGACTTATCGAATCCGCAACGAAGAGATACACAGAATGGCAGGTACTAGCGAGGATGTGACGGTGAGAATGAAGAAGAACGTGCTCAGCTGGTTTGGGTATGTCAAACGAATGAGTGATGAAAGAATGGCAAAAAAAAATTATAATGGAAAAGTGAGTGGTAAGAGAGATAGGGGGAGACCTCGGTTCACCTTCGAAAACACAGTATCAAAGGTACTGGAGGAAGGTCACGTAAAAAGCATGAGGACCCCCCGGAGGGCATGTATGAAGAGGTTGTTGACAGTGGACGAGGTGAAAGAGGTGTAGAGGCCGTAGCATTTGGTGCTCCGTTCTCTCTGACTACCGCTAGGGATAAAGCTTGAAGCTAAGCTTAGCTTATATTTACTCTAGGGAGAGTAAAAAAGACATAAGACAATTTCTATCTATTGTTATGCTTTTATGAAATATAACTAAATTCTCTCTGACTACCCCGCTAGAGATAAAGCGTGAAATTAAGGTAAGGTAAGGCAAGGTTAGGATGGTCTAAGATTCGTATTAACAAGGTTAAAAAAATTGTTTCTCTCAGATTTTTTTTTATCAGCCATTGTTAACTTTAAAACAGCAGTACAGTAGTGTCAAACAGCAATGTTTACATTACTGAACGCCTAACAATAATAACTGTCTTACGGAAGATTTAACAAGCCTGAACCTATCGATAATTGAATTTAATATTAAATTAAATGTGAAAATGATAGAATTAGTTATATAAAGGTTAAGTTAATGAACTTCGTTATATAGGGGTAAATAATACCTCCTTTTTATTTTATGTAAGATTGGAAATTCGTTATAAAAAGGTTTTGAACAAACTTACTCGTAATGTAAAGGTGTATTTTGTATTAAATCTTACGGGCAGTTTTAGGAGATTTCGAATCATTCTTTAAATCGAGGAAATCGTTATATTGAAGGTCGTTACTTCGTCCGCTTGAACATTTTTTTATTTTCAATTATTTAAGTGTATTTAGGGAAAATTTACTAATTACTTTAATATGTTTATCGAAATGATTATGGACTTATTATAATAAATTGTAATTTAAATCTTTTTAAATGTTATTTTATTGTGCTCGAAAAAATGTCATAAGCAAAAAATGTTTAGTTTTTTCATATCTGAGTAATTGATAGGTTCGCATGACGCGTTTTTTCATGCGTAAATACCGATCCTCAGTATATTCGGGATAGTAATTTGGCATAAAAAGTAGTCTATATAGTGCTCCATAACCCCCTCTATCTTTTAGTGTGAGTCCAATAAAAATTGGTTCAGCTATTCCGGATATTAGCCCGGGCAAATAGAAAGATATATTAAGATAGTTGATTTTGAAGTTCCACAACATCAGACGGCAAGGCACAGTTAGCTCATTCTGCAAGAATCGCGAGACATAGAATGTTGAGTGGCAGAGCTCAACAACGCGCTACCTTAACCAGAGCAAGAAAATAAAAATTAATTAAATATAATAATTCCCCGACAGACTGCGCCACGATAGCATTTAAAAAAGTCAAGGTAATTCGCTAGAATTGGAATGAAACATTGACTCGCATCAATAACCTGTAACGTATCAAGAGCGGCTCTCGAATATGGCCATATCATTAAAAAATACATATTATATCCAATAATAATGAGTTACTTGAAAATAGCCAAGGTGATTAATGAAAAAAAGTATTCAGAAATTTCAGGGAAATATTTTCTACAGAAATTGTTAAACTGTTCGAAGTAAAGTAAAACATAAAACTGCCTGATTTTACTGTAAACACATAAGTTTTTATTTCCTTAGTATGATATTTTGATATCAGAGTTCTGAGTTCTGAACCATACCTAAACATACCTTGCTATATGCAAGAGACAGGGTAAGGCAAAAAATCTACTTTTGTACCACATAGCGAGGTCCACTTACTTCTTTCCGCCCGAATTTAAGACATTGCATCGAGTGACGAATTTCAAGGCTTCGGTATGGATTATTATATATAGACAAAATTAATTATATATTTCATATTTGCAACAATATACTTTGATGGATGTAAAATAAATCTTTAGTAAAATATGTATGTATACTAAATTTGTAAAACAAAATTAAATAAATAAAATAAAAAATAAAAATGTTTATTAATCGGACAACCAATGATCCATAAGTGTTAGTAAAATACAATAAAGCTTAATATCTAGTGTTAGTACTTAATAACTAATAGTGACTTGGTAATGTCACACATATGCCAGATCAGTGGACAGTCCCCACTGTCGGCGATAGCCTTCAAGATACTGTTGCGGCTGCCGCGGACTCGCCTTAAAAGAGAGCTTGCCTTTTTACGAAGAATGGCCGGGAAACTGTCGACCCCTGCGTGCGCGAACATACTCGAGGCGCTACAGTACCGCGGCAGCCCCAACAATGCCCTGAAGGCGTTATTGTATTGAACACGCAACGCGCTATACGATCTCTGGGTATAGTTGACCCACAGACTGCCCGTATAAAAAGAAGTACAGTAAGCTTTAAAAAGCGTGATCTTAACTGGTATTGAGCAACGAGCAAATCTGCGAGCCAACATGTTCGCCCTGATCGACAACGCCCTGCGCTCTCATTCAATATCTGCATCATCCTTAAGATTTTCTGTGACAATGTGGCCCAAATACTTGAATTGGTGTACTCTAACAAGATTTTTCCCGTTCAGCTTAATTGAAGGTACATTTTTCGGTAGTCTATTCCCAGACTTGAAGACTAGATACTCACTTTTCTTACTATTGTACACCAATCCATGCACTTCAGCATATGACTCACAAAAAGCCAGCATCTTTCTAATAGCACTGACAGAGGGAGCCAGCAGCACCATGTCATCCGCATAACTAATATTATTAAAACAAACGCCACCGATATGGCATCCGATACTCATGCCGCTGAGTCCCTCTATCAGCGCATTGATATAGAGGTTAAAAAGCTTGGGGGAGCTCAACCCTCCCTGTCTCACCCCACAATCCAACCTATACGGCTCTGAGTACTCGTTTGCCCATTTAACAAAGTTTTGTTGATTACTATACCAATATTTAAAGAGTAAAATCAGTTCTGTAGGCATTCCCACCTGCTGTAGCTTTTCCCACAAGATGTTATATATGACTAAATCGAAAGCTTTCGACAGGTCCAAGAAGCAGGCATATACAGAGGTGTTTCTTTCAGTGTAATACCCGACGGCATGCTTTAAACTCAAAATTACGCTTTCCGTGGATAACTGAGCTCTAAATCCAAATTGCAGTTCGTGAATGTGCAAATAACAATCTAACTGAGCACTAAGCACCCCGTCGAGTATCTTAGCTATGATTGTTGCTAAAGAAATAGGCCTATAATTCGAACTGTTAGCCGACTCTCCTGTTTTATTTTTTACTATCGGTACCACAACCGTTCTCATCAAATTTAGCAGTAAGTATGAATGAACTATGCACAAGTTAAAAAGAAACGCTATCAACTCAGCAAGGCGAGGCCCCGCGTGCTGGAGGTGCTCGATGCTGAGACTATCGTGGCCAGGTGATTTGCCTCTAGTCATTGACTGTATAATTTTCGTAACCGTTTTAGCGTTTACAAAAGTGTTAATATATTTTAAATTAATCTCAGCATCAGGCATCCCAACTGATAATTTCTGTGAAGACTGTACAGAAAACAAATCCTTAAAAAGGTTCGCTATAGTTTGGGGTTCACCGACGCCGTCTATGACAGCTGTTAAACCAGGTCCAGAACTTAGTTTATTAGTGGATTTCCAGAACTTACTAAGATCACCCTTACTGTGATGAGAGGCAAGTGCATCCATCTTTATTTGTTCTTGATGATTTTGGCACCATTTCAGTCTACTTTTAAAGATTTTTCGATTATTTACCATTTCATTATACAGAGTACCACTATTGGGCTTGCCATACCAAACCCACATAAGAAATTTAGACCTAGCTTCCCTATGTGCATCATTTACATGTATATTCCAGCTTCTTAGCCTATGTGGGAAACGAGCACTTGATTTGTCACCCTTTATGTCATAAGATACTGTGGCTGCTTTAGACAATATTGTTATCAAAGAGTCATACAATTTATCAATAATAGATCTATGTCTTTTATTATGACAGATCTTTTTAAAACAGTTTTCACACTCATTTGGAAGAATAACATGTTTTAACTGATCGTTACAGATATTAAAATAACAATCAGTTTGTTCTTTGTTTCTATTTCCCCACTTAATTTTATTAATAACAATTTTATTAAAGTTCACTTTTCCTAAAGTTAAATGTAAATTACAATTAATGGTAAGTGGAAGATGATCAGACCAATACATGTCATATATAATAGAAATACTACTGATACATTGCCATGCTGCCTCAGTAACCACACAGTGGTCCAACCATCTCCTACTGCCATGTGCATCGCTAACAAACGTAAAAGACTGCGGTAACATTTGTAACTTACGTATATCCGCACAAATCCATGACTGTTCTGAACAAAAATTTTCTAACTCACTGTAAAACAACTCACACGGATGGGCATTATAATCCCCCAGCATAAAAACTGACTCCACAGCACACTCGTCAATAATTGCACTAAGCGCACTAAGACAGTCTGTGAATTCCGCCAGATTTTCAAGACTATCAGTAGGCATATATACACTACATACAACAACGGATTTGTTGCTAAGGGAAATCTTAATAGCACATATGCGAGGGTTAGAACACTCAACCACAGACACACACGGAAAAACACTTGATCTCCACAGAAGCGCCACTCCCCCGAAGGGCCGCCCCGCGATAAGGCCAGCACTCGTGTCAATAGCTGATGTTCCCGTACTGCCGAAATCCCCATCCACCGTCTCCAGGAAATGTAGGTCATGGGGAAATAACCAAGTCTCCTGCAGGGCGACAATATCCGCACTCCGACATAACATTCTCACTCCGTCTATAGATCTTTTAATTGACTTACAATTGAAAGTTACCATACGGGTGCATGTTTCCCTATTATTATTATTTATTGACGAGTCCTTCCTTCATCTTTCTTTTTCCTAAAATCAATAAATTTTCGGAAAATAACACCCTCCGGCCAAAAGTTATCCTTAAGAAAGAAGGCTACCTTAGTTTTCGGTATCTCGATTTTATACGCATTGTATTCTCTATGCGTCTTTACATTTATTTTAATAGGAATAGTTTTAATCTGCGTTCTCTTAAAAATATAATTAGATATGTCGCTTTCCGTAGTTTCTTTCGATACGTTATTTATAAATAACGAAATTTTAACATCCGCAGCCTTAAATTTTTCACTAGGGCTGGTTGTGGCTTTCCCTTCAACCGTGTTAAAACGATTTCTATGTCTTTTTCTTTGTACTAACTCCCACTCATGACTTCGCTTCTCCTTCTTCCACGATCCGCCAACTCCTACGATGCCCGCTAACGAATCCGTCCCCGTCGCTTTAGCTGACAAAACTCGCTGATGACGCACTCCTGCGCTAACGGCCGCGGTACTGAGGCCGTCATATGTACATGGTCGTTCATTCTTATTTGAAACCGCAGTGCCGCCCGGAACGGTGAGGCCCGGATCGTGCGTAAGAACTTGTGTATCATTGATCGAAGCCGCGGTGACGGAGGCTACTGCGAGTCCCTCATCCTTTTCGTTATGCGTTTGAACGAGTGGGACGGAATTCTGAACGGCGTCGGTGTGCGACAATGACGAGTTAAGGTCGTCTCTGTCAGGTGATTTACTTTTGTTTGAGCAGTCTCCACCTATCGTTGTATTTATTTCTGCAAAGTGCGGATAGTTTATGCAATTCGTTAGCAACAAAAATCGGAGTTTCTCCGGGTTCAATCTCTTTGAAAAGTGCAATTATATCGTACATGTCCCGATTAGTTCGTCCACTTCTCTTCCGATTAATTTTTCGCTTTGTCGTTTTTATAGATTCAAACAACAAATACTTTGCACATTCTATATCAGTTGAAGAGAAGGATGAGACGCAAACACGAACAATACTTTCTTCATCCATAACGTCCACTTTATTTTGAATGAATGCTAATAATTCAGATATAACTATATTACAGTTGTTACACTTCACTATGTTAGACGACGCCATATTAGCACTCAAGGAGCACAGCGACGTGCTCTCACATCGGAAGTGCGCGCGTCACTGTATGTAAAGTATGAAGGAGAGAAATGCTTTTGGTTAAACATAAATATATATCATTTACCTTGACGTGTCTCCCATGGGCGGAAAAGAACCTGTTGTCTGTCCTGTAAGTGACGAGGCCAACTGATAACAGCGAAAAGTCTTTCCGTCTAATCCACGTGACCTAGAAAACAAATACCTTTAGAACACATATTAGAATTTATAGTATTATTATAAAATAATAACTGATTTATTACGCTTGAATTGTTATAAAATATATTATTAGATTAGACTATATTATAGTAATTGAAAGTATAATGAACGATTAGATAGAGTACGACGGAGGGGCACAATCGTGAACTGTGAACGCGATGGTTATGGGTTAGATTCTCAATCGGAAAAATAATTAAAATTTTCATTTTCTTGTTCAGGTAACGAGGCAAAGGGCGGCGTATACTTGCGTCAATCGACTCACGATGATTCAAAAATTTGGCGGGAAGTGGAGGTATCCTAATGAGGCACAATGTGTCTAAACACTAGCTTCCTAGGTTTCCTCTGTCTACCCTGCTATGAAGGGGATACTAAGACACTGCACTCCCCACTTTTCGCGGAATTCTGGAAGCATTACGAGTTGAGTGACGGAAGTAAACGCCGCGCTTTGTCTTGAGACTAGAGCATTAAATTTTCAATTTCTTGAATGGTAATCAAACCCACAACCTGTCGTGTTTAGGGGAGAGGGGGGTAGCTTAGAACAGGGGCACCTTTGAAAATATGTGTTAACAGAGCTATTTTAAAAAGAAATTTTGGTAGATTTTTTTTGAGTAGTGGCAGCACTAATCTGCACACGTGTCACTTGTCACCACTGATATATGAGAACCAGTTGTTGAGTTACGATGAGTGCTTGATTTTGAGTAAAATTTTATGCATTTTTAAATAAACGCGTAAGGATCGCAGGGATCCAATTCAAGGTATATGGTTTTATTTTTTCCTCTTTTAGTTAGAATGTTTCATATATCAGTCTCTTATACACATCTGTGTNATTAATAATATTAAAGTTATTTAACACTAGTACTAGTACAATCGCAATATTAAACTAGGTATATTATTTTTTTAAGTTAACATGGTACTGATATTTGATCTCCATCGTTTCTAATGTTAAGTTTATTAATAAAGTTACTTAAAAGTTTGATAAGCCTTTTAATTTCATTGAATTCGATGATAGTTCAAAACTGCCCCATATATGTTCAAAGCTACCCCGGAAGGGGGGCAGCTTTGAACATTTGACTACTGCTACTAAAGTTGATATTGCACCTTTAACTTATATATTTTTCTACATATGATGCTACGATTGTGTGGAACAATAATTGGACTAAGCATTGTGAAATAGTAAAGAAGTTAAAAACTGTAGAATTTTTAGATATGACACAAAGTTTAAAAATCGTTCGAATGTGCCCCCCTCTCCCCTACTGTGGCATGCACGTGACTCGTGCCCGTGCTACGACTGGCCTCATTCATATATGTGTATGAATGAATGATATATATATACATAGACTATATTCAGTTTTCTCATAAGATATATTTAATAGAGGATATAAAAGGCTTGTATATTCAAAGGCTATTTTATTTTAATACGATTAATTAATTATGATCGTAAGAGGATAGAATTATATACAGGTATTATATCGATATTATATTTTAAGTTCATGTGAAAGCGAATCGATTAGGTGTTAATCAGCTTAGAGTATATTATATTGAGATGAAAATTTCAATTCAATTGCATTTTCAAATATTAACTTTGAACAAAGCGTGTGATATTATATATAGACTATAGTGATTTCCACTCGGGGGGAGTGAATTTATTAATACTTTTATTTCTTTGCTCTGGTACTTAAGCAAAAGCTCCATATTGAGTTTAGCATCTCAACACGCAATCCCTTGGATATTCAGCGGAAGCTGGGCAACAGAGAGCTTAACACAACTCAACGATACCTTTTTGTCATAGCGAAAATGGAAATAATTCAATCCCCAATTGAGAATCGAACCCATAACCCGTCGCGTTAACACTAGCACGCTTTTACCTCTGCACCTCGACGGCTTGTTTATTATATTGATTTAAGCTAGAACTCTTATGTAAACACCATTTGTAACCGAGTTGTTAGAATTTAGAAATTACACACGTTTCAAGTTACTCCAAAGTTATAAGTAATATCTTAAATTCGATAGACGCAACGCCAACTTATTAGAAGTAAAATACTTAGAATACATGAGCAAATACTTGAAATTCAGGAATATAAATTAATAAAGTTTTACATGTAAGAAACTGATACATGTTAAAATTTTCAAATGAAACAAAATCCTAATTATAAGAAACGTGATTGCAAAAATCACATATATCAGTACATTTTATCTGCGCTAAGCATTTCTGGAATGGAAGCGGAATAATTTATTTATATAATTTTAATACGTTATGATTTTATTTTGACTTTATTCCGAAGCCGTCGTGATGCAGCGGCACAGTCTGACCGTTGTGGGTATGATTCCTGGTCGAAGTACGAATTATTTTCAATTTCACTATGTTGTATTAAAATAAAGTTCTGGTAAGACAGATTCCGGTAATGGTTATTCGTTAGCAAAACAATAAATTTATATATAGATGCCATATATGTATATTTATATGTACTTATTTGTATTTTAAAGTTCGTATTACAAATATAAGAGTATGTCTGACACAGTGTATCTACATCTAACATGTTTGTAAAACTAGATGCCGATCTTTTGTTTCATCTGGCTGAGTTGTTCTCGTATTCAAACAGTTACATCAGAAACTACTTTCATTACACTTTGTGGGAAAGAAGTATGGGGATTACTGCTTTACTGCTACAATCCAAATGAAAAAATACTTCTCTTTCGATATGAGTTAGTGTATAAAAAAAATCGGTAAAAAATCTTTTTCTTTTTTAACTTCACACTGTATGCCGCATGTAGCAGGGTAGGCCGCGAGAGACTAATGAGCAACATTTTGTTCTCCACTTTCCGCCCAATTTTTGAGATAATGCGCTCTGTCTTGTTACCAGATCTGAAAAGCAAAATAATTCATTCCCACGAATTTGAATCGAAATCACAATCCTCACGTTCACAGCTATATACTGTGCCGCTCCGCCACAACGGCCTCAACCTTCTTATTTATTTCAAAAGATTAAAACACTCACCGTATTCTCCGTTATGTCACTAACTTCACAGTGTAATATTGCTGTCGTTCCTATTTGAGCTATAACAGTAGTACAATTCTCAGTCAAAAATATACCATTCTTAACATTTTTCCCACTTAACTTATTAACTGCTGATGCAGTCGAATCTCTATACATTTTCTTAACTTTATTTAGGGACTTTGACAGTGAAGCTTCATCTAGCTCCGATATCATTTCTTCTTGTAATCTCTCGTAATGTTTTGTATGATGCCTTTCGTGGCTTAACTCCCTAATATGTTCTATATCTATATTATGTACATCATCATTTAAATTTTTATCTAATTTAGAAGATAAATGAAAGGGCTTAGGTAGTTTAGGATATGTAGTGCTAATATTATAGGCACTGGTAGTGAAGGATTCGGTTGAATCTTGTTCATTGTCAATAGTTGTATAGACAAGTGTGGTCTGGGTGGCAGATGTTGTTGTCGTTCTTCTTCTATGACCTACAAAAAATATGATTTTTCAAAAAAACATTTTTATACAAAATTAAACTATTTTTTATCGTTTATTCACCTGTGTATAAGATATGTAGATATAATTTTAACATTTCTACGTATTCCATACTAAAGATAGGAAAATATTTTTAGAAAACATAAAAAACTGACTGTGGTCGACCGGGAATCGAATTTGCGCCTTTTAAAGATCATACAAATGTTCTGATAAGCCATATGTCTTTATCAAAATGCGTCAAAATTTTTATACGTTCTTTCCAACTTATTAACTTAGACTAAGAGCATAAATAATATTTCTTAAAACATTTTAATACTTGTATAAACTAAATAAAATTTTTACTAAACTAACCTTTTTTGTGATGACGAGTGAAATTCCCAAAAACGCTTCCCAACCTTTGTTGGTTTCTTGTCGTGCACAATTCTAAGGACTTTAAGTCGTCGGAGTTTTGCGCTACCATAATGGAAGACTTTTTAGACTCCATAGCTCTTGTGTTGACTAATAATTCTGCTTCAAGTAACAGAATAACAGTGGCATAGAGTAATTTAAGTTCTTTACAGCAAAACATTGTTTGGCACTAAATTTAGTGAACGTCACATTTGCAAAATTTCGTCACATTGCGTCACACTTAAATTTATAGTCATTATTACTATGTAGTCGCTAGCTTCCTTCAGATAGAAGAATCGTCCACAGTTTGTGCATTCTGAAACAAAGACGCGTAGTTAGAGAAATGTGAAAGACACGTATTTTAACAGCATAAAATATCCGGTCTAGGTAACAATTAAATTGTAATATTAACTTTAAAATTGGGGCAAAGTGCGGCGGTGAGTTCTACCACTGAACACGTAACGCCGTATGTAAGTATAAGATAGAGTATCTTAATGGGAATGGAGTGTTTTACACTGTGTTCATTTAAAAAGAGATTAAAAACAGCAATTGTTGAGTTTCTTGCCATTCAGCAGAACTGTTTCCCGAGCTGGTGGTAGCTTTATTCTATTCGACTCAATAATGCCTACAAAAGTCTATCTGGATATAGATATTTTTAATTTTGACTTCCTTAGTCAAAATTTATATTTTCATTTCTTCGCTCTGGTGTCGGGGCAAAACGGAGCGTTAAATTCCGCCACTCAACATGCAAATACCTCCTGAATTCGGCGGAAAATGGGGAACGGAGTGTATTAACACTAGGTTTCCTCTGCCTACTCTGCTGTGTGCGGGAGTGGCACAGATTTTTTTACCTGCTGTGTAAGAATATTAATTAAATTTGTCTTAATTAAAATTAAATTAAATAATTTAAGTATTATAAGTCAATAAGATTAAAAGAAAAAAAAATAAAGTATTTTTAGTATGCAGTATGGAATTTAAATTAGAATTAAATATCCCTAATTTGACACAAAAAACTAATAAAATCCGTTCCGTACATTTGAAGATTTAATCATACATTAGAGGGAACTGATTTTTAAGCTGTATGAAGATTTGTAAATTTAACTTAATAAACAAGAGTGTAGTGTTACATTATATTAAACTAGTTAAAGCCCGCATCGTTGTTTGTGACGTAAAAAGCAAATAAATCAGCTTCACGTTGTATCTCGCACACGGCAGGGTCGGCAGAGGGAACCTAGTGTTATAACACTACGTTCTCCATTTTTTCGGCAAATTCTGGAGGTATTGTATGCTGAGTGACGGAATTCAACACCGCGCTTGTGACGTAAAATGGATTTATTTTTAAATTACAAGAAATCCACTCCGTATTCACTTCCCTTCACTACCTACACTATAAGGGTAGAAGTGTCAGCACCACTTTAAATGAAACCACAGTTTTAACTACTCTAAAAATACTGTAGTAAAAATACAATAAAAATTTATATATACAATTATTTTTTTTTCCACAAAAAAGGAAAAGTGATTTTTTCAAACAAAATAAATAATAAAGTTATTTTTGTCAAGAACGACGCACGCACACATAAACCTATCAAAGGGAAACCGCCGCATACGCGTCATTCCGAAATCGAGTCGTAGATATTGGCGGCAAAGTTGAAAGTTGATTAACCTTTAGTAGTATATTTGTAGTAGTATGTGTTTACGTTATTAGTATCTATGCGTAACTGCGTCACATGAAATACAGATATGGATAAACATCGTGAAACAAAGAAAAAAAACCTAAAAAAAACGTCTAAACTTTTGAGATATCTTGATTAATTTCTTTAGGTATGGGCTTAAAATATTTTACCCTATATGCTGTTCCCGTAAAAGGAGCGCTGACTCTTCCACCCTGTATAGTAAAAAAATAAAAATTTGAACTTAAAATACTACAAATAAAATTATAACACAAATAAAAAAAATAAAATTCCACAAGAACTGGGTCAATTTTCAAATAAAACTCAGCAGAAGTAATATAAAGGTCCTCCACGTTATAGAATCATTAAAATTCATTGAAAGTAATGAAGCGTTTGATTCGAAGGGCCGTCTTTAAGATAATTTTCTTTCTTTAGGGAGATACTTCTCTTTTACCTGTAGGTAATATAGTTACCTCATCTTCTATAGAAAGTAAAATTTTCATAGAAGGAATTCCTTTGAAGATTTTGATTTGAAAAACAAAATACTTACTACATGTTTACTTATAATAATAAATCAAGTTTTATAACTTTGAAATTGAAATTACACATAGTGCACAAGTGCGGCGCTTACTTCCGCCAATCAATACATAGCATTCAGGGAAAGCGGACAACGGATTTTTAGAGAGATCAAAGTGAAAAACGAAATTTCTGTTATCTACAAATTAGTACAATTTTTAATACATTTTTGTGGAGTTCAAAGCTGCATAAACATACTCGTACCTCCCAGTAAGAATCAAGCACAATAATTTTTGAACCTTTTTAAAGTGTTATTCCACACTAAGAAGAGAACAATACTTCTCAAAGTTAAAGAGAACATATGGCTTAGTGCCTAAAGCGCATGGACTGTTTCAAAGCGCGGGTTCAAATCCCGTTACGTTCAAATATTTATAACTTTTCATTTAGTTTACATTAAAATGCTGTCCCGCTCCGTGACAATAGCACACAATTTGTTATTATAACTTTTAAATTATTCAATACCGTTATCAGATTAACAGTAATTGACTATAATAGTCTCCATTAGCTATCACGAAACAAGCTGTCAATAACAAGTATCTAATGTACTGCGGAATAATGAATATCGAATAGACAGGGGACATGTCCTACTTTTGAATTGATTTTACACATTATTTTAGAATTAAATTACAATTATTAAAAAAAATCACCAACAGCGAGTCTATGGGTTCAAATCTCGCATTCGCATTCAAACCTAGTATTAAGTACACTCTGTTTCCTACTGTTCGCCGACGAGAATTATCTCGAGACACTTCGTGTTACGCGGTAAACTGCAGCTTTATTTCAGAGATGGAGATAAATTAAGTATTTTTTCCAAGTAGAAATCGAACCCACAACCGTCTCTTTTACACTCAGAGACAGTGTTGCTGCTTTGCGTCTACCTCTATTGATTATAAATATTTTAAACTATTATAAAAGAAAGAAATAACCTGGCTTTGTTACCCATAGATATCAGAATATATGTCAGAATAGAGCAATTAATTGAAGAATAGAAAAGTATAATAATTTATTTATCACTAAAAATTTAAAATATATCAGGCTTAATACATATTTCTAGGATTTTTCCTTTATGCCTATATTAAATTTATATTATTAAACATTTTATATTATTTTTGCTAGCAATATAGGAAAAAAAGTGACGATGAGTTCCACCATTCAACAATCAATAACTCGAAGATTTTGCGAAAAATGAGATACGGAGTGTCTTAACATTAGTTTTCATCTTCCTACCGCGTAAAAAAAATAAAAAAATGATATTTATAGAGCATTATACTTATTTGAATTTTAAGCCGTAATATGAAACAAAACATACTTTTTACAGTTCTATTGTCTAACCAATATCATCATTTAATTGTTTATTTCTTTTGTTTCTTATATTGTCAATCCTACTTTATAATACATTGTTTGCAATTTTCATGGAAAATTAGACCTGTTCATAAAAAGCTTATGAAATATTTTATTTGTTTTTTTTATCAAATCCAAGTCCCGCGGCTTCGTCCGCTTGAACTCCGCGATATAACACGCTGAATTGCGTTTTTGCTTTTATATAATTTTGTAGCGCACATATAGTGACTTCTAATATTAAAATTTTAATATCCTTTTTTTTAGCGTCACGCTGTATACCGCATGAAGCAGAGTTAGTAGAGAGAGCCTAGTGTTAGACTCTCCGCTCTCAACTTTCCACCGAATTCTGGAGGTATTAATATATTGACAGTTGCATCTCAATACATTTTTGAAAATGTAATATATGTTAAGAAAAACATTGATGAGTTTACTAAATTTGGTGAAGTACATAATAACAAGCTTGATAGCAAGCATGTTATAATAACAAGCTTGAGCGACTACAAAATCTTGGTAAGCGCTTCATCTTTGGATTAAAAAAGTACGACCATGTCTCTGACTTCTGTAGAAAGCTCATGTGCCTTCCAATCTTGTAACTGATATCCCAAACACCTTTGAAAATATTATTTAATAAGTAATGCTTTGGCTCGTGATGTGTGTAGTGGTTAGAACCCAAAATCTTTTATAGTTAGAGAGAAGTTAGTCTTGTGTCAGTTATTTAGATAACTGGAAACTCGACAATATGACATTGTCATAACTCGAAGCTCGTCCGAAGAAAAGCCAAGAGCGCGTCCTATCTTCCTCTCCACTATAACTGCGAACTAGATATAATAAAAGGAAGAAAGAGTAAGGCCACCGCCCCGCCCCTACACCGTGAATTCCTACCAGACTGCGGCTGCAACAGTCTTGTCTTATTGAACTCTCCGGGAAGTTTGTGTGTGATCTTTCTGAAGGTATTTGTTACGCTTGTTTATATTTAGATTGTATTAGAATAGTGATTCGTGATGTTGATTGATTTGTGAGATCAATATAAGTCGTTGGAACGAACGCACTACCGCTAGGCGGCCGATATGTTAAATAAACGCACGGCACACACCCCACAGTCGTGTCTCGAACCGTAGGCGGACACTACTACATACACCAGAGTTCCAGGACATAAAATAGCACCACACACCCGTATGAGACGGGCGTACACTACTACATACACCGGAGCTAAAATAGCACCACACACTTACTAGTCGTATACCAAGTCGTAGAAGTGGTATAGAATATATCGATGACCAACGCCATACAAGCATAGCTTACGTATCGCGAGCGCACTGCGAGACGGCATCAGCCCCGACATAGTTAATGTCGCTATAACAGTTCGCATAAGCAACATTCAATGTTATAATACTATTCAAAGATCACTTTGAAATTCGATCCTAAAAGATCGTGCCATCATGGGCTTCCAATTATTATATTATATTTATAATATATTTGGTACGAGTCTGTGCATCATATATATTAGTACCGTAGTACTTGACAGTTTGACTCGACCGCTGCCTTCCGAGTTCTGCACCCACCTATATAGACAGAACGACGGTCGCGACACTCGGGACGATAATACACGAACTCGTCTCGATTAATTTGGTATTAAAAATATATAGTGTGTATTATTCATAATTAACTATGTTATTTATGTGTATTTTATTTTATTTATTTATTTATTTTTTTCTTATACTCAAGGTACATACTGTTACAATCTGTCTTCGTAGGAATACTCATATTCTCCATCTTCTTTACTGTGGTCTTTACTCTGTTAACCCCACAATATTTAAAAGAGCGTTTTGATTTTCTGGGGCACTTATATTCCCGACATCTGGGCTCTGAACATAATTCACTCTTAAAATTCCTTCACACTTCTTTTCCTTTCTCAGCAATTCTCTTACTATCACATCCTCCCGATTATGACGGACAAACGTTTGTGTGTTAAAAGTTATTACCAAATTAATGATATAAATAGTAACACGCCTTGGGAATGAAATGCTCGCTCTTGTCTGTTTCAAAGTATGATTATCACAAAATAATTCAATATGTAATTATAAAAAATTGATTTAAAAAAAGTCCCGGTGAGTTTAGATAAATTGTTATATTTACTGAGTTAGTAAATTGTTTGACGTTCAAAAAATGAAGCATGTAACTTCTTATTTTGAATAAAAATATTTGACTTTGATTTTATTGTGTCTTGATTGGCGGAATTCAACGCCGTGCTTTGTTTCGGCATTAGAACGAAGAAATGAAAACATTAAATATTTCATTTCTTCCAGTGGTAATCAAACTCGTAACCTCTCGCGTTTATAGTCACAGGCTTGTGTCTTTTCGCCACCGGCTTCAATATTATTCTGGGTTTCATTTTTATAATTTTCGTAAGGATGTTTTATTTTGTAATTAAAAAAAATGACAACTAACGTTAATACTTATTGTGAATAATGTAACATAGAGCGTTACACTTAAACAAAAAGAAATAATCTTCACGCATGTATCCCGCATATAGCAGGGTAGGCAGAAGAAACTCAGTGTTAAGACACTCCGTTCCACACTTACCGCCGAAATTTTTGAGGCATTACGCGTACAGTTCAATACTTTTTTTTATATTGCTTTAAATCCCTTGTTTGGTGCTTCACTAGGTATATTAAGACTTTACCTTGATATAAGGGGTAAATTAAAGTTTTTGAGTGCCCTTCGTAGTGCCGTTGATAACTTTGAAGTGCTAATTAGGTGCTAGCTGAGAAGGTCACGTAGCTACTACTACCTAGGTTTATAGTAGGTCCTGAAATACTAAAATATTAAAATGTCCATCAAACGCAGGTTCGTAGAGTGTCTTCAATTTTAAATGTTTTTAGAAAGTTAATCGTGTTCCTTTTATTAGGTTTTAGGCCACAAAAATTTTAATATTTAAGAAATATTGCTTATTTACAATATAAGAATGAAATTATTAATATTTTCATTTTCTCGCTCTGGTAACGAGGCAAAACACAGCGTTTAGTTCCGTCACTCAACACTGAGATGAGACGCAATGTCTCGAGAATTCGGCGGAAAGTGTCTTAAGTAGCAGAAGTGTCTAAATGCGAACAGAGAGTCTTAACACTAGGTTCTGAGGCTTCTCCTGGCTACCCTACTGTGTACAGGATACAGTGTAAAGATAAAACAAGGAAATAAGAATATTGCTTATTAGATATTTCAGAATACTTTTACATTTAATAGAATATCTCATAAGCATAATATAACACTTATTATAGAAAAAATATATATAATATTACGCTAAAATTATGTACTGTAATGACTGAAAATAAACTAATAGTATATTTTTTTTCTCGTATTTAACCTTTCAACCTTTATTTAACCTTTTTTATTTTAGTTAGATAACTAAAATTTAAAACGATATGTAAAAATTTTGTGATTGGAAAAAAATTTTTTTTGTCATTATTTTGACTAAGTAGCAGAGCATTATGTCATAAATACTTCTTTGACTACCTGAAAAGATCAGCTTCATGCTGTATCCCGCACACAACAGGGAACTAGTGTTAATATACTCCATTCCCCAGGGAACTAGTGTTAATACACTCCACTTTAAGCCAAATTCCGGAGGCATTGGTTGTTAAGTGGCCGAACTCAACGCCGCGCTTTGCCTCGACAACAGAGCCAAGAAATGGGAATATAAATTTAAATAAATATTTAATTTCCTTGAGTGGGGATCGAACCCACAACCAGTCGCGTCTACAGTCACACTTTGTGCCCCTGCGCCACGACTGGCCTGTAATCGGACCGGACTTTAACTTCCTATCCGATGGTATCTAATATATTATGTATATTTTTAATGTAAATAATTATAAAATTAGGAGTGACTATTACTCACAAGCAATCTTTTATTTCACATAACTTTAAAAAAAACCGCATTTATTTTGTAACATGTTAAAACTTCTTTTGACCTTCATTTAGAAAAAAATATATTTTCTAATGGAAAATACTTTTATTTTTCTTTTTTCCGTATTTCCATATGAGTTTTATAGCGCTTGACGTTTCGGTCAAGGCCGCGTCGTAACACTATATTCATAATTAACTTTAAATTTTCTCTTACTTTAATAGACATGCTCATAAATGTATTTTTAAACATTGTAATTATACGCGAATCTCTTAGACTATAACATTTTTTAAGTAATAGTATAATAATAAAAGAGGCCGGTCGTAACACAAGGGAACACGTAAACACGACAGGTTAGAAGTTGGACTCCTACACGAGGAAATAAAAATATTATAATAATATTTCACTTCTTCGTTCTGGTGTTGAGGTAAATCTTGGCGTTGAGTTCCGCTCAAGACGCGGTGCCTCCAGAATTCGGCGGAAAGTGGGGAGCGGAGTGTCTTAACACAAGATTCCCTCTGACTACCCTGCTACATATGGGATACAGCGTAAAAATGAATGGAATATTAAATAAAACATTATCAAATTTTAAAAGTTGTGGTGCACTGGTTCTAGGTTCAATTGCCAGTCGGGGGATTTCATAATTAATTATCTCGTCTTAAATTTCGCTTGGGCTAATAATGAAACTTTACGTTATATCATCAAGAACAGCGTTGTGCGCTCACATTTTTTTTCAGATATATTTTTTCATTATTTAAAAAATCGTGTAAAAATAATAAATTCGGCAGAAAGTGGGGAACGGAGTGTCTTAACACTAGGTTTCCTCTGTCTACCCTGCTGTGTGCGGGATACAGCGTGAAGCTAATTTTTTTATTTTATTTTTTTTTTATTCGTGTAAACATAACATCGCTTGAATGAAATTGCAATTTATCTAATTTCATTTCAAGCGACGTTATATTATGTTGTGTAAGTCTAAGTTAGTTCCTGTTTCATTAGCGAAATAACAATGTTAGCTAAGTCAATATAGGTCTTGGTGTCCCCATTCAACTAGAGCTTCACTCTCTTGTCTTTCATGTCTGCATTTTGTTTCATATTTAAAAATGTCTATTTTCTGTGCGTCTTTCATCATTTTACCACTAAATGTGTACAATGTGTGTCTAATTATGTACAATATATTATATAAATAGAATCCCGTATGTAGCAGGGTAGGCAGAGAGGGCCTAAGACTTTCCGATAACCATTATCCACCGAATTCTGGAGATATTGCTTGTTAAGTGGTGCAACTCACTTTGAAAGCACCTTGCCTTGACACCAGAGAGAAGAAATAAAAATATAAAATATTACGTTTCCTCGAGTGGAGATCGAACCCACAACCAGTCAATTACAGTCACACTTGTGCCCAGGCCAGTCGTGGCGCAGCGGCACGAAGTGTCACTGTAAAACTGACTGGTTGTGGGTTCGATCCCTACTCGAGGAGATGAAATATTTACTTAAATTTATATTTCCATTTCTTCGCTCTGGTGTCGAGGTTAAGCGCGGCGTTGAGTTCTGCCACTCAACACGCAATGCCTCCAGAATTCGGCAGAAAGTGGGGAACGGAGTGTCTTAACACTAGGTTCCCTTTGCCTACCCTGCTGTGTGCAGGATACAGCGTGAAGCTGAATTAAAATTATTAACTTGTGCCCCTGCGCCATGACTGGCCACTAACAGAATAGTATTACTATTATACTATATTCGAAACAACAGGTAGCGGTAACAGTATTATTAGCATATTCAAGCAAAGCTACTGCCTTTATATTCATATACACACAAGCTCCAGACCGCTGGAGCAATGGAATTAACCGTATGGCTGGCGAAGTTAGTTTGCTAAATATTTCAATATAGAGGAACTGTATATCTATACTAAGTTACTTAGAATTATGTCTTAAATATAATATTATAAGAAATATTTATTGGAAAAGTAATTTTTTGAGAGCACGTTGTGTAAAGTATAAAAATAGTTTTAATGCTTTTTCTACATAGTAGATTTTTTTTGTTGTAAATATATATATTTTTTTCAGTCAATAAATGTATTTTTTGATACTAAAAGCAGAAAGTGTAACCAAAATTTATTTAATTTTTTTTTCAGTATTTTTAGCTTTACGCTACCTCCTATCTAACCTAACTTACCCTATCAGAAAATATAGTGTTAAGATATTCCTAGTGCCACTTTTCGCTCAATGTTTCAAGACATTACTTGTTTAGTACCAGAAGTTACCACCGCGTTTTAATTAGAATAATTTATATTTAATAATTTCCCTAAAATATTCCCATAATATGTTTAAAAAAATCAGCTTCACGCTGTATTCCGAATACAGCAAGGTAGTCTGAGGGAACCTTGTGTCAAGACAGTCCGTTCCCCATTGTAACATGATGACGCCACGAAACGAAAATTCCTATTTTTCTATTTTAAAATATAACTCTAGATGACACAAAACATTAGCCTAACCTACTTATATTTATGAACTAATTTAATAAATAGGCAAAATAAAAATATATGACACTATAAGTCTCGGTCGTTTCATCCTATAGCTTGAGGCGTAGATGTAGAGAAGATAACAATCTCTCGAGTGTAGCGCTCATCTTGTCGATAAAAACAGATATAGTAAATTTTTACTACATAATAAATCTCCTGATTTAATGTATATGGAAGTTTTTTTTTTGCTTTCTCTAAGAAAATAATAGTGGTTATATTGATATTTAATGTTGTTTAGAATGTGATAGGAAAAATGTAGAGTGGAGGCCGTCGTGATGTAAGGACGCAAGCGTACGGTAAACGCGAGGGTTGTGTATTTAATTCCCACTCGTGGAATGAAATATTTTATTTCCTCGTTTTAGTAATGAGGCAAAGCGTTGCGTTGATTTCTGCCATTCAACACACAATGCCTTGAGAATTTGGCGGAGTGTGGGGAACGGAAGTATCGTAATTGGAACCAAGTGTCTGAACACTAGGTTCCCCTCTACCTACTCTGCCATTCGCGGGATACTGTGTAAAGATAAAAAAAATATATAAATAGTCTTAAGTGGATATAAAAGCGTAAATATTATATTTTCCTCTCTCAAAATTGCTTAAAATTCTTCGCACAGTAGTAACTTTAGTATTATAATATTATATATATTAATAAAAAATAATAAACAATAATATTAATAAAAAATAATAAACCTTGCTTACTATTCATATAGCTATGACTGAAATATAAGATGATCAATATACCTATTAAAAGCAAAACATTTCTAAAAATGCAGAAATAAAAGTTTACAACAACATTAGTGTAAAGACACTCCATTACCCACTTTCTGTCGAATTTTGAAGGCATTGCGTGTTGAGTGGCGGAACTCAACGCCGCACTTTGTCCCGGGTATATATGTGTCTCAAGTATATATGTCTTGTATATACTTAATATTATAAAGCCAAAAAGGTTCGGTTAAAGCAGTGAACTTGCCCGATATCGAATGAAAAAAATATCTTTTGTTTTTGATAATCCATTTATCGAGGAAGGCTATATTAAATTACGTTAAACTTTACGCTGTAGCCCAAAAAAGCCCATAGTTAAAAATAAGCACTAAATCTCTTTTTTTACATCACAAAAAAAAAGTTAAGAGTAAAAAATATATTATATAAAAAATTAAAACGATAACTATTGCATTACACGCTGCGTTTAAAAACTTCAATTAAACACGAAATGTTTTATTCAGATTGCAGCCCACATGATGGACTGGTGGTTTTAAAATACTCGGTTATACCTACATTTAAAATGTAAACCTACCTACCTAATATGTTGGGTATTAAATTTTTAAATTACATTTGCAATTATTTAAATAATAACCTCTTTTCTTGCTTGACTCGTATCCCTCATATAGCAGGATAAACAAAGGAACCTAGTCTTGAAATACTTCGTTGTCAATTTTCCGACCAATTTTTGAGGTATTGTAAATATATATATATATATATATATATATATATATATATATANAGTGGGGAACGGAATGTCTTTACACTAGGTTCCCTCTGCCTACCCTGCTGTGTGCGGGATACAGCGTGAAGCTAATTTTTATTTTTTAATTTTTATTTTCATTTCCTCGCTCTGGTAAGAAGGCAAAGCGCGACGTTTAGTTCTACTACTCAACACGTAATGCCCCCAGGATTTAGTGATAAGTCGGGAACAGAAGTGTCTTAACACTAGGTTTTCAGGTTCCCTCTACCTACCCTGCTATGAGCAGGACGCAGTGTGAAATTAAAGAAAATAACATTAAAGAATATATTATTTTATCGTATGCTGAAGCGTTTTCATTGAAGTCATAATATTTACACAAAAAAGATACATATTTTGCTTAAACAATTACAGAGTGCGAAGCGTGCGGGCGTTGGCAAACGAAGCGAGGAAGAAACTAAGGCCCCTAGTTTAAAGTATATATTTACATACAAATACTTTACGTCAATAACATTGAGGCCATTGCTGCCCAGGGGCACAAAGGCGTGAATGTAACGCGACAGTTGTGGGTTCGATTCCCACTTGAGGAAATGAATTATTTATTAATATTTTCATTAATTCGCTCTGGCACCAAGGCAAAAGTCCGGCGTTGAGTTCCATCACTCAACACGCAATGCTAAGAAAAATTCAATTACGTACCTGACTTGTTTCTTAAAACGAAAAAAAAAAACAGAATAAAATGATATGCCACTAAGTTATCTCACCAAAAATTTCACATCCAGATACTTTCTCAAAAAAAAAACAAAGATATAATTTGCCAATATCGCTTTTCAACGAGCTCTGATTCAATCTGATCTTTATTACTATCCATATATAAAACAAGGTTCCGCTACAAAAGGGTACCGTATATTTGAGCGTAAAAAATATTTGTACCATGCACGCTATAGTACCAATATGTTTTGCCCATTTTCCCCCATCTTCCCCTTTATATGAATAAAACATTAGTCCGACAATAGTCGTATACGATGTTTTTGTGACCCTGAATCCAAAACTAAGATTCTACTCCTTTATTCAGCATCGAAAGCTTTTACGGACAATTAAACACATTTATTTTGCTTTCCATTTGTTTTCTTTTAAGAAAATAAGCCATTTTCTTTTATTGTGGGCATTTAGAACATGATCATGATTTTTTATGGCTAAATAAAGAACACTTCGCGAATTGAGTTAAGGCAAATAAAAAATAATGATAAGGCCAGTCATGGCGCAGAGGCGCAAAGTGTGAATGTAAACGCGAAAGGTTGTAGGTTCGATTTCCACTCGAGGATATTGAGTATTTAACATTTACATTTCTTCGCTCTGGTGTCGAGGAAAAACGCAGCATTGAGTTCCGACACTCAACACGCAATGCCTGCAGATTTTTTTTTGCATTTAGTGTGAAATTTGCCGTGTAATCAAATGTATAGGGTATTTTTTACCCGTAGATCAATGATTATGATATTTGGCACAAAGAAAGAATTTACAATACACATAAAGGCAAAAAATCGAAAAATTTATACGTATTTTATAGAAAAAAATATTACAAATTTGTATTTGTACTTAATTTCATACAAAATGAGTGCATAGGGGCGCATTTTAAACTTAAAGGCTATAGGATTTATTCCTTCGGCCTACACTTATCAATCTTACAGAACAAATAAAGAAAAAACTCAAAAAATGAATATTTGTATTTATATAACAAAAAAAACTTTCAAAAACGAAATATATAATATACTCGTATATACAATATAATCATCTTCACGCTGTATCCCGCACATAGCAGGATAGACAGGACAAACGCTGCGCTTTGCCTCGACATATATAATATAAATATTTTTTTTAATACTTAATTTAAAAATGAATGCATACGCTCGCATACTTGAGTTTGTCAACTTTTACCATTTGTATTTCCCGTTGGCCTACAATTCTGAATTACTAAGAACCCTCAGTGATCGATTCAGACTCGCACTTGACTGTTTTTTTTAATTACAAAATGCAGACAAAATATATACTGCAAGATCAGTACCTCGTTCAATAATTTAACATAGTATTATAATTAATAGAAATAGAGTATTTCTTAGAACAAAATTCAGATTTTAAAATTCAATAAAGAAAAATAGAATTGAAAAATCAGGAAAGAAATGGGACAATTGCTGAAGCAATCCGTAATGAAATATCTGTTTTTAACGGATTGTGCTGAAGAATGCTTCAGTTCAATCGTAACTCGATATAATAATATCGAGTTACGATTTATTTTGAACTAACGTTCCATTATTTTTTTTGTGCTTGTTAATTTGAAAATGGCTTCGACGAAAGCTAAAAATGTATCACTCTACTCTATTTAACACTCTTTTATACTTATTAAAATGAGAGTAAACGAGTAAAAAATACTAAAATAGTATATATAACATAAGAGAGGCACGGACGAAAAAAATACGTGATGTTTTATTGAAAAAAAAAAACGATCAAGTGCGAGAGATTCCGTACTAATTTCAATATTGTCAAATAGAACGTGACTTATAAAAGTATACAAATTTAAGTTTGCCCGCCCGCATGCAATCCCTTTGTATAAATTCAACTACAAATATAAGTTTGTTATTATTATTTTGTGAAGATTCGAAGATTTTTTTAAGAGTATTTATTTCATGTCAATTTCATAATTATACATCTACAAATTTCGTAGCACATTTCCAAGTAAAATGCGACAAAACCTTACCTTTACCTTTGGATTACGTTTACGTTTGAAAAAATTAAGCGACTAAAGTTTAATTTTTTCTGTGCTCTCAGGGACCGTAGACCTGTATGTTTGATATTAATTTCAGCTTGATATCTCCACACTGTCTCAAGTTAAATGGTCTTGACAGACGGACAACAAAGTGATCCTATAAAGGTTTTGTTTTTTGTTTTGAGATATGAAACCCTAAAAAATTTAATCTTATTATTATATAACTTAACTTCTTATATAAATTACCGATAGTTGTGGGTGTGGTCATCTTAGTATGTAATAGTTGCTTCTTTAGTTTAGAACACTGGTTCCCAACCAGTGGTCCGCAGAAACCTAAATACGGTCCGTGAACGATTTTAATTTTATGACTGGGGATGATGAGGCGAAGTTTCTGTTTGATTATCACAGTTAATTTTTATTATACCTACATGCATAGTCGTCCCTGCTACCAAGAATGATATAAAAGTGGTCGTTGATCTAGAAAAGGTTGGGAACCCCTGTTTTAGAGACAAAGCGGCGTTGGGACCCGCACCTTAAAACTCTCAAAATGGCCCTTATGCAGCAAATTGATTTTAAATATTATAAAATTCTCATTATAAAACCTTTAGGTCACAGGTGAGCTCTAATGATAATGCTCTGTTTTTTAACGAAAAATATATTTTTTAAATAGACAAACTACGCCCGCGGGCACAAATATTGATTAGTATGAATAACTTTTTACAGGTTCACGCTTCAAATACTCCTTTTTCTTCAACTTCATACTGTATCCCGCATACAGCTTGATGGGAAGAGGGAACCTAGAGTAAAGATATTCCATTCCCCGCTTAACGCCGATTCTGGAGGCATTGCGAGTTGATTGTTGGAACTCAACGCCGCGCTTTGCAACTATATGTTTTTTCCGAGAGTCAAAATCGAACCCATAACCTGTCACATTTACAGTCACACGCTTGTGCCCTGCGCCACGACTGTATAAATAGTTTATAACAATTAAACAAACACTCGAGACTATAATATTCAAGCTAAGTCGAAAACAAATAATAAATAATTTAACTACACTTTAATTATATACAAAGAAGAACGAAATCGTTATTAAATTTTCTTAACAACCTTCTAACAAGTACTGTTTTATTGACTCGTGTTCTGAAGACCATTTAAATTTTAAAACTGACTCAATTGGTTCATTTCTTGAATTTTTTATTAGTATTGATTGTAAAATCAATGAATATTTCTTTCATAGAGTGTAGCTTTCAGAGGGTTCAATTAGGAACATAAAAGTACCTATATTATTGACATTGAACAGCGGTCCCCACGCGATTTCACTCGCTTCAACTATGCGATTATTAATTTAATATTATTTAAGTATTTTTTGGGAAAATTCGTTGAATATTTTAGTATGGGTATGCATATTGTTATACACTTAATAAATCGTAAGTTACGAGTCTTCTAAAATATCTTGAAATTTTAGAAGACTCGTAAAAATTATTGTATTTAAGGTTTGTAGGTAGGCTACCGCCTAGTACGCGCACACGACAAATACCTCTCTTTTTTCACAACTACCTCTTTTAGTAAAAGTCCTATAAAAATATATTTAACTGTTCCGGAGATTAACCGGAACAAATAAAAAGTTTAAAAATTGATTTTTATCTTTCGCTAGGATTTTTTTTTCGAAGAACTTCCGTGCACAAGACAAACGTGCCCTACGGACGGATGGTAATGTGAGACTCATCAAAGGCCAGCCCGATACCACCCACTTAAGCCTTGCCGAAACTTCTCCACTAAAATGAGCCACGGGATCGCTCACCCATACTTCCACGACTCCTTGACAGAAGCCCTGCCTATTACAAGCCACCATCGCCTTCAGGGAAGCCCACATAGAAGGCTTCCCCGAAGGCAACGGCTGTGCTATGTATTAATAAAAAAAACTTGTGGCTTATGTAGATTAAATTAAGTAAAATTTGTTCGTATATTTTAAGGACAGCGTGATTATAAAAAAAATGTGTAAATAGGTTCTATATTACAGAATATACGGCTTCGAACAAAATTGAAAGTAAAACGGTTGAAAACGGACACATCTCGGAGCTTAATCAAAGACAAGGCCTCAGAATTTGGCGTTGGTATGGAATAAAGAAAATTGGAACACCAAATGTTCACACGAAATTGAAACCTATTATAATGGAATAGAATTGAAATTTACGTAGCATTTAACACTTCTTTTGTAACAACTGTTTTGTCTCTAACCGGACAAAATCGGACGTGGAGTGAAAATGTCGTTTTGGTTCCATCGCAATCAAATATTTCATAGCAGAACAGTCATATTGACAGAATTTATTATTTTTTTCTTTTTTTGAAATAAGCCTGAAGGCATCGTAGCGAAGTGGATGATAGAATAAGGTAGTAATGTGTGCATATTCAGCTTATTATTATATTATGTGTATATTTCAAATATATTTGTTTTTGGGTATAAAGAATATACACAATACAGCACAAATAATAATTGAATGATTTGTAACAAAGTTTTTTCTACCTGAAATAAAAAAACTCCAGGTCGGCTGGAGCAGGAGCACTAGCGTGTGAGTATAAACGCGAGAGGTTGTGACAAAGCGCGGAGTTGAGTTCTGCCATTTAACGCGCAATGCCTCCAGAATTTGGCGGAAAGTTCGGAGCGTTTTAATACTAGGCTCCTTCTGCCTACCCTTCTACCTACCCTGCGGAATATAACATAAAGCTGTAAAGAAAACAAGGAAGAAAGAAACAAGAAACTAAAATTCATGAATATTCAAAAATTTGCTGTTACTTAAAGAATACTTTATGTCTGAAAAATGTAAAGTTACTAAAATGTGTCGTATAAGAAAGGCTAAGGCTAACATTTCAGTCGTATTTTAGTCACTGTATTCTTCAAAAAAAATTTAAGGAGTATTTTTTTAAGTAGAAAAGAGAAGTAGAGTTTTAAAGCAGAAGAAGTAAATTCAAACCTTAAAATCATGAAGAGACGTTGAACGTTTTATAAAAGTTTTTATTTCAGTTATAAACTGGTTTAAACTTCTGTAACAAGTATTAATATATAAAAGTCCACGTGAGCGAAGCCACGTCCATTTGTTAAGACTTGGAGCGGATACTTATTGTTCTGTGTTGCTGGTTTTAATGCTCTAGAGATTATAAGCTTTCACTGTACTTTCTTGAAAGCTATAGCGGTTTAGTGAATCATGTTTGTCTGTAAACACGGTGGTTGTGAGTTCAATATGGGAATCGTTTCATTGTCGTTTTTTATTTTCCCGCTGTATCCCACACATATGTAACAGTAAAGGCAGAGGGAACCTGGGAAGTGTTACGACAGTTCTTTCTCCATTAAACCACTTCCGTTCCCCACATTCTGCCGATTTCTTAAAGCATTTCCTGTTGAGAGCTTTAACTTCACTCTTTCTCTCGTTACCAGACTGAGGAAATGAAAATACTAAATATTTCATTCCCTTGAGTGGGAATCAAACCTACAACCATCGTACAGTAGCATGCTTCTGCCCCTGCGCCACATGGCCTCAATATGTGGGAACAGCATTATGCCAGCAGATTACTTCAGAAACAGTATATGACGAATTATGTTTTTTTTAAACACATAAATGGTAAACGGCGAAAATTAAATAACCTTTAATTTTTATTACAGAAATTTCTCAATTACTTATATATAAAGAATTTTTTGTTTTTAATATTTAACAAAGACTATATAAGAAAGTATTTCTTATAGAGATAATGAGAGATATTTGAATTGGTATTGGACTTGGACTTCTTTTTAAATATTTCATTTAATATAAAGTTAATTTCTTATAAAATTTTGTTATTATAATTTTAACAAGAAGTTAAGAATTACAAGAGACCGACCGCGGACAGTATCTTTTAAAAATAAATTATTTAAAATCTCGAAGAACTGTCATAATTTCTGTGAACTAGAACAAACCGAATAAAAATCCATCTACAAACTAAATTAAAATACATTGAAAGATAATGAAATCCATCGCTATTCATGCAAACTAAATTATTTTATTTCAATTTACATTTATTAGCGAATTTTAAATGTTGTTTCTAAAGTTCACTTAATTTTGGCCACGATTGAGTTTTATTTTAACAAATCTTTGACAAGTTTTAGTAACTGTTTTTTAAGACTTCATTATAAAATTATCTTGACTCTACAAATCTATTCTACAAGTAGGTAAATAATAATAATATTAATAATAACGTTGGTTTTGAGTTCAATTTCCATGCGTATCAATTTGCAGAACTCTACGCCGCGCGTTGTTTGATTTTGTATCTTCCAGTACGAATCGAACCCACACCACATGATGGCCTCTACATTTATAATAATATGAAGACATTACACGAAATATAAAACCTGTACCTTTTTCAGTATAATTTACACATACATATTTATTTTAAAAGGGTTTTGTAACAACCAACCTATTTCCAGGCGTAGACGGTAGGCCTTTAAGAGGGCTTCTTAAGTGTGATGCTCTAAGAGCTCTACACATTCGTGAGATCTCACGTCCGCGATGTATCATATTGCGTTATATTTCTATTTATTTTATACTTCGTATAAGCAATTTCTATCACTTCATTTTATTTTCACTCGAGTTGTAATTGTAGAGAAATTGCTTTTTGTGCTTGAAATATACTGTGTAACGTGTAACAGTATGTAATTATATAAAAATTGAGGCTAGTCGTGTCACAGGGACACAAGACTGCAAATGCGATGGCTGTAGGTTCTATTACCACTCGGGACGAAAAGAGTGTTGAGTTCCGATACAACACGCGATGCCTCAAGAATTCAGTGGAAAATGGGAAACAGAAATGTCTTAATGGAGAATGGAGTGTCTAAACACTAGGTTCCCAGGTTCCATCTTCATACCCCGTTATATGTGGTATTTTATAATATGCTATAGGTGTTTATTGAAAAAAAAATAAATTTTAACAACTCTTTCTAAAAAAATATATAAAAGTGTACTTTTTTATACATTATGTTAAATGAACAAACAAACAAACAAACATAGGAACGCGAAATGCTGACTGCATTTCGCGTTCCTATGTGAGAGAGATCGCCTCGCATTTGGCTGGTTTTTTGTCATATCCAGCGTACAACTCATTTTATACTAAGGCTTTAAAATTCCGAATTAAAACTATTTTAACCAAACAATTGCGTTACAGTAGCCAGTAGCCAGTACCGTTACAGTAAAATGCCTTTCGACAGTTTCACCACTCAACATGCGATATCTCGAAATTGCGCAGAGGTTAGAACGGACCGACGCGGAAAAAAAACGAAGACTATAAAATATTTCGATTTTGAACTCATTGCGGTGCAGTGGCACAGCGTGTGACTGTAAACGTTGATTGTGGGTTTGATTTTCATTCGGAAGGATGAAAATGCTTTTGTAACAAAACAAAACACGGCGTTAAATTCCGCCACTCAACACGCAATGCTTCGAAAATTGGGCGGTGCATAGAGAGCAGTATATCTTATTACTGGATTCACTCTACTAACCCTATTATATGCGGGTACAGTGTGAAGCTTATTTTTTTATTTATTATACTTCACCACCACCTTCCCAACCTAACGACAACTGCGTCCTATTTTCAGTTACCCTGCGTGTCGTGTATCTCCCGCTATATAAATGTAAGGGGACGTGTTAAGTGTTTTCCACTTAGGGCCACTACAGTTTTGTGTCATCTCCGAATTTTGGAAGCCAGCCAACACCTAATTTGTGTCTTCCCATGATCTATGGGTAGATGGCACTATCTATTTAATTTATGAGGCCATTGGTAATATTACTAATATAAGATAAGCTGTTTATATTTTTGAGATAAAATATTTTTCTTTGATGTTTACTTCTGTAAAAACATTCATTGCTTTAAATTCATTCGTTTCATTAAAAGTTTTAAAGAAATTAGAGGCTGTCGTTAAGGAAAGTGGGGAATGGAAGTCTTAGCACTAGATTCCCTGGTTTCCCGTGCCTACCCATCTCATATGTGGGATACTATGTGAAGCTACGAACCATTGATTTTTATTCTCTCTCTCTCATGAACTTAATAAGAAATGCAAGAAAATCCGTCCGGGCCTTCAATTTCATGAACTAGTGTTGTAGTAACGTGAATAATTTAGAGATATTTTATTGGTATGCCTATTTGCACTTATGTTGAAATTTTAAATATTGATGACAGCCCTCGACGGATTTTCTTAGGTTTCTTTTTAAGTATACCGGAAGTTGAATACCTATGTTTTTGCCACAAATGGTACTTTGGGAAGTATTATACTATAAAATTTGAACACTTTGTTGTTCATGTGTCCGATTCTGTGACAGATCAAATTAACTTATATAAAAGCTTTTTACGTTAATTATCTCCCGTCACATAAGTTATTTAAGTCGGTGGTTTTTAAATTATTTCATCCTTTTTTCAATTACATTTTAACCACCGCGCGAATATTTCAAAATTTTTAATTTCTGATTTTTATTTCGAACTTTTAAAGAGAATATGTAGTTACATACATTATACAAAACCGATGTATTATAGTTTATTTAAATTTATTAATTAATTTATAAACCATAGTAAGGATCGAAATCTCAATTTTACTGAGGTTAGTTGTAATTAAGCACGAAATCATTACTTAAAATAAAAATAATAAATTGATACGTATACTTAACACCTATCTAAGAACATGCCAATCAAATCAAAACCCATAACTGAAAACCACATTAAAATCGCACCAGTGGTTTTGGAGATAAATGGTAACGATTTTATTGCTTGCACAAATACGCATAAATACAAACGAACATCCGCCCACCCCAAACGTGTCCATTCCGTTGTGGATAATAAAAATAAAAGTCAGTGTCTCATTTCTACGTATTTAGACATATTGAGTATTTAAAAAACACCTCAAAAGGGAAAGCTACCTACCTACCCTTATATAACCAAAAGTCATGAAATTGACACAAAACCGTTGGTGTACGAATGTAGCTTGTACTTGACCTTTATTTTTCCTTTCAGAATATAAACTTATTTAACCAAACTTAAACTCGTCCTATCAACACCACGCAGGTAATAATGCTCCGTAATCGATTTAACGATTTATATTAAAGCTGAAATAGCTAATAATGTCAAATAGCTAGTAACTAATAACGTGAAATAGCTAATAAATAACGTCATAGACTGTGTCATATCCCACTGGTCTAATTCTACGCCTACTGAAAAACATTAAGTATTTCGTAGCGTAACTTAACGCCTGTAATAGTATGTATCTTGGATATAAATTGTAAAATAAATAAATAAATAATAATAATAATAAAATATGCATGTAAAATATGCGGTGCCCTTGCTCTTTCCTCCTTTTGTTATGACTAGCTCGCAGTTATAGTGAGAGTTATAGTGAGAGGAAGCGCTCTTGGCTTTTCTTCGGAAGAGCTTCAAGTAGTGACAACGCAATATTGTCGAGTTTCCAGTTATCTAAATAATTTCCTGATAGCAAATATCTTATAAGAGCGATACCTTCTGATGTCATAATACAAAATTCTTAACACTGAACATCTGAATCTCAAAAAGATTTTGGGTTATTCATGATCACAATTATAAAAGTGTGACTGTAAAACCGACTGGTTGTGAGTTCGATCCCCACTCGAGGAGATGAAATATTTACTTAAATGTATATTTCCATTTCTTTACTCTGGTGTCGAGGCAAAGCGCGGCGTTGAGTTCTGCCACTCAACAACCAATGCCTCCAGAATTCAGCAGAAACTGGGAAGCGGAGTGTCTTAACACTAGGTTCCCTCTGCATACCCTGCAGTGTGTGGGATACAGCGTGAAGCTAAAAATTAGAAACGGTTCTAACCACTAGATACATCACGAGCCAAAATATTATTTATTAAATAATATTATCAAATGTGTTTGGGATATCAGTCACATGCCTTATATAGGGTAGCAAAAACGAAAAAATAATAATTATTTATAGCCAAAATCAACACACCGCACACAGGTGAAATTTACACGATTGATGGCCAATATTCAAAAAATAAAATTTATCTAATTAAAAAATAGTAAACTTGATTACCTACAAGACTTCTTTATCTATCTATTGGTTGATAGTAAAAAGGTTGACACTTTTTATTTTATTACTTACATAGATCAACAATACAGTCATTGCTTGATGGAATGATTTAGTTTTATTTTGCATTATTTTTAAATCACGTTTGATATTTATTTAGTTGATATTAGAACTAAACCATTATGGATTCTATACCTTCAGGTAAACGTCTTTACAAAAATACAATAAAATAGTTAACATTCATTAGGATTGCGAAGATANTATATATATATATATATATATATATATATATATATATATATATATATATATATATATATATATATATATATATATATATATATATATATATATATATATATATATATATATATATATATATATATATATATATATATATATATATATATATATATATATATATATATATATATATATATATATATATATATATATATATATATATATATATATATATATATATATATATATATATATATATATATATATATATATATATATATATATATATATATATATATATATATATATATATATATATATATATATATATATATATATATATATATATATATATATATATATATATATATATATATATATATATATATATATATATATATATATATATATATATATATATATATATATATATATATATATATATATATATATATATATATATATATATATATATATATATATATATATATATATATATATATATATATATATATATATATATATATATATATATATATATATATATATATATATATATATATATATATATATATATATATATATATATATATATATATATATATATATATATATATATATATATATATATATATATATATATATATATATATATATATATATATATATATATATATATATATATATATATATATATATATATATATATATATATATATATATATATATATATATATATATATATATATATATATATATATATATATATATATATATATATATATATATATATATATTATATATAAAAATGGAATATATATATATATATATATATATATATATATATATATATATATATATATTTATATAACGCAACACGAAAGATACAAATTTGGAATAAAATAATAAAGAAAACAAAAGAACGTATGGAAAGCGCATCGAGTGGCAAGCATCGACTGTTAGAATTGTAATATGCCGTCGACAAAGGGGTAGGAGTAAATATTACTCCTCACCGGTTCAATCGACGGCACCGAGCGCTTTTATATAAATATACTAAATACGAATACTTGTTATAAAATGTACTCGTATGTATATAAATGATAAATAAATAAATTACGATATTGAAATATATAAATAACACATATTAAATAAACTGTAAATATAAATAATCGTTCCCTACAAATTTCTAATTAATATATCGAGATGTGACAGTTTTTGTGCCGATAACGCTTTCAGTTATCGGTTTATTATTGAAAAGCCTCGACCAACATTATCAGAGGTTACCACTTAGCTGTTGGATCAAGAACCGGATGAAGAAAGCAGATTTACTTGAGACGGCGCGTATTGTGCGGAGGTTCCTCTCTCTGGAGCCCTAACTGAGCCTATTTAGATATTTTTTGAAAAATATTTTGATTCGGAACATCTGTAGGCGCAAAGATCGTTGGCCTGGCGACGCTTGCCGTAGCGACGGGTTGCCACTCTATACTAAGATATATGTACATACTTTGTGGCAGCCTGAAATCAATATCAAATTTATTTAAATAAATTTATTTAATAAAGTCACCATTTTCTGTAAGAAATTCGTGATACTTAATTTTTTTATTATCCTATATTTATTTTTAAACATTTTTAAAGTGTTATTACACACTTAAGATACTTTTTATACGTTTTCTAAATAAGTATCCTATATTTAGTATCTGTAATAATCTTATCTTTTATGGATATTCCTTGTACAAACATTATGTTACAGATCTACCAGGCGTCCTGTGACGCCTATTATCTATATATATATATATATATATATAATAAGACAGTAAAGTCTGTACATTTAGTAATTTTGACTGAAATGGATAGAGGGACACCTAAATAGAATAATAGAAAGCAAAAATATATTTTTTTTAATTTCTTGTCTGTCTATCTGTCTGTCTGTCTGTCGATATATTTTTGTCCGCATTTTTCTCTGAAAGTACTGAACCGATTTACTTGAAAATTTCACCAATTGCTTTGTTTTAACTTAACTTAACTACTAAAGTTTAGTTCATTAAAATCATTAAAAAAAAAGTTATCTTCATTTGAATGAACTCAAGGCATTAGCTTGCCTGCGAATATTTTATAGCAATCGCGCTGGTTTCTTGAGAAATCTGATGAACAGAGTTTTAGAATTATGATGAGACGTATATTATATAGGTAAAAAGCACATAAAGTTACAAAAATATATACGTGTAATAAATAATTAGCTTTATGTATATTTTATAAATATCAAATATCAACAATGGTCGTATTTTTTTATTTAAAACAATCAAAAATTCTTTGACGATAATGTCATAAAAAATCATATTAGAAGTAATTATAGTTGTCAATCAATTGTGCTTATTAAATCAACAATCATGTATTTTGAGCGGGCGAAGCTGTAGGCGAGCCGCTAGTATATAATATATTTAATTAATTTAATTAAAAAAAAAGTAAAATTTTTCTCTTTGAAATTAAAAATATGATAGTAAAAATATATATATGCTTATCGAAATTATATATCAAATACATAATACTTATAACATAATATAAAGAGTATATCTTATTGACGAAAATTTCTTAGTAAACATAATTTGTCAATTCACATTTCCTTTGATTTGGTATCAAAGTATTTTAATAATACACTCTACAAATACTAATGAGGGTCGTATTTTGTTTCTCATTTGCTAAATAAAATTACTATTTAAATATAAAACAAGTACTGTATTTTATACTGTAAAGCTCTTAGACCAAAAGGAAAATGCGCGACAGCTGTGGCTTCGATTTCCACTCGGGAATGAATTATTTTTAATTGCCTTGCTTTAATAGTATATAAAGGGCTGCGCTGAGTTCTGCCTCTCAACTCTAGTTCTGCATATCCTGCTATATAAGGTCTATAGCGTGAAACTGCTTTGTTTACAGAAGAGAAGATTTAATCGTGGCACAGTAGAACAGTGTCTAACAGTGTCAGCAATAGTTGTGGATTCAATCCCCACTCGGGGTAGTGAATGTTCTCATTTTCTCAATTTGGTAAAACGTAATGCAGCGTTAAGTTATGCACACAAAATATGGGAAACGTAATATGTATTGTGTATCCCATAAACTATATTCCCTCTATCTATATCTAAGTGCGAGAAAAGCATGAAACTGGAATATCTATATATTAAAATTATCTTGGTTTATTATTTTATTTTCTTTACTTAGTTTCTAAGCAACGCCTTCAAGTATCCTTGGCTTTATAACTCGACTCCTGAAATTCACACGTAGTTAGTGTATTATGTTTAGACTACGCGGCTTCGCTTTTTAAATATTTATTTTTATGCTTCGTTTAGATTTTTTTTAGCTCACGCTGTGTCTCGCATATAGCAGAATAAGAATAGGCAGAGAGAACATGGAAACCTAATCTAGGTAGGTAAGACACCCGGATTTCACTTTCGTTACCCACTTTTCGCCGAATTGAACACCACGCTTGGCCTTGTTACTAGTGAGAGTTTCCAGAGCGGAAATCGAAACCACAACCTCGGATTTTACGAAATACTCTAAAAAGCTATATTTTTGTTGTAATGTAACTTATTATATATACTATTTGCTCATGTTTAGAACTCTACGCCACGTTGTCTGACATTCTCAGAGGAAAATTGGGAAATTATTTCTTAATGCTACCCCACATTCCCCATAGAAACAGTATAAAATTTCAGCGTTCTACACCGCGTAGTTATGGCTGAATATTATCTATCAGCGACTCGGTGACGTAGGAGATTTATAAATAAATGTATAATAGATAAGTTACTCAGAATAATATTCCGAATGTGCATTGTATAAATAGCCATTCCAAGTCAATCCAACTACGCCACAACATTTACATGTAGTTCCATTTATGCTTACATTAAAAGTTAAATAAGGAAACGAATAAAAACAGTTTATTAAACATTTCTTTAAAAGTCTTTTCAAACTAGGGACGTTTCAGAGTTTCTTTTGAAGTTTGAGTAGTTTTCCAATGTTGGAGACCAACCGCTGACAATAGATAAGTCGCATCGGCCTTAATACAGCCTTGTATAGGAATATAGTTTTTATATTACTTCTTGACTTCTTGAATATTAGTTACAGTAACAAAAAGATATTGTTTCCTATATTGAAATTCTGTGTAAAAGGAAAATAATAATATGAAATTTAAATATGTTTGCCCTATTCGCCCTATCGAGGCCAGTCGTGGCGCAAGGGCACAAAGTGTGAATGTAAAACCGACTGATTGTGGGTTCGATCCCCACTCGAGGATATGAAATATTTACTTAAAATTATATTTCCATTTCTTCGCTCTATTATCGAGGCAAAGCAAGTTAAGTTCTGCCACTCAACACGCAATGCCTCCAGAATCCGACAGAAAGTGGGGAACGGAGTGTCTTAACACTAGGTTCCCTCTGCCTACCCTGCTATGTGTGGGATACAGCGTGAAGCTGATATATTTTTTATTCTTTGATTTTCTCTTTACTTTTTCGAATGTGCGGTATTTTGTTGGCCCAAGTAGCTTCTACAGAGTCACTTGGCTACCATGAAAGGTACCACAAATTGAGAACAGAATGATACAAGGGCGTGTCATCTAAAATTCGGCTAGAATACACTGCTGGTATAAACCGTTAAAATAGTCTCTCATATCATTCTTTAAGGCCAATCGTAGAGCAGGGGCACAAGCGTGACGCGACTATAAGCACGATAGGTTGTGAATTTGATTCCCACTCGAGAATATTTGCTATTTTAAATGTTCTCGCTCTGGTAATGAGGTAAAAATGTGGCATTGAGTTCCATCACTCAACTTGAATTCAGCGGTACATTAAAAATAATATTCTGGTGATAAGACAGCGCGGCGTTGGATTCCGCCACCCAACACACAATATCTCGAAAGTTGGTTTATGCACGAGAAACGATATCTCTCTTAACAGTAGGTTCCCTTTACATGTGAGGCACAACGAGAAACTTAAAAAGAAACAAACATGATGTTCTAAAATCTGTTAAATTAAAGTTTCATATTGAAAATGTTTGTATTCTTTTTTCGGTATCTCAAAGTACCCATCAGTAATAAAGTCCTCAAAGCTCAGTTATCAGACAAGATGTGATTCATCCATCTGACCGACCAGCTCGAATATTTCCAAATTTGCTTCATGCTTTGTGCCTTATAATGAGATTCAACTTTGATCCGGAGTCGAGTGGCTTTAATTTGAAGGATGCTCTCATTCCTATATTACGAAGCACTGATTTCATTTGTCGTTCCACGAATTTCAGTATGGAATCGAAATGATGTTAATTCGGTTTCGATTTTTTTTATTTGACATGACATAAAAGTGGCCCAGCCGAAAGAAACCTATAACAAGTCTAGATTCGATTTTACACTAAGACAACGTCGCGGCGTTAAATTCTGAAAATCGAAAATTGAGCGGAAAGTAGGGAGCGGAGTTTTTTGTCAAGCCCTAGTTTAAAGCCTTAAACTTTTTTAAACTGTATATTCATAAAAAATCCTTTAATCTGAATTAAACTGACAGTTTAGCCATTTGGCTATATGGCAGTTATTATATTCCAAGCACAAAGGTTGTCGAAAATGAAATTAACTATAACATCTTATTTCCTATTCCACTCAGATTCTTCCCGTATCGATATTTCTAAGGGATAACTTAATTTCAGCGGAATTCTTTATGTGGAGGTTTTATATGCAAAACATTCTGGGAGCCGGCATAATCTCGTAATGGGACAAACAATTCATACGGCTTACGTACTCGAGCCAATTTGAATATGCTTTGCATCTAACATTGGCTCAGATTTAATTTTAATTATTTATTATAAATAAATCAGCTTCACGCTGTTACCCACACGGCAGGGTAGGCAGAGGGAACCTAGTGTTAAGACACTCCGTTCCCTACTTTCCGTCAAGTTCTGGAGGCATTGCGTGTTGAGTTGCGGAACTCAACGCCGCACTTTGCCTCGACACCAGAGCGAAGAAATGAAAATATAAATGTAAATAAATATTTCATTTCCTCGAGTGGGAATCGAATCCACAAACAGTCGATTTTACAGTCACACTTTGTACCCCTGCGCCACGATTGGCCTCAATTATTTATTATATATATTATAATATATTAATTGTTTAGTTTGAGGAGGGAGTTCCGCCACTCAATTTATTATGTTTCGAGAATTGGGCGGGAAGTGGGCAAAAGGGTGACTTAACAAAAGGTTATCTTTGCCAAACCTGCTATATACGGAATATAGCATTTTTTAAATATTTTATATACTATGTAAAACGTTGTATATAGTGCGGTGGAACTCAATATTGACCTTACATTATATAATATATATATATTAAAGAATGGAAGACTAAATTCCTATACAAATGTATTACAACTTAAAATTGTCGCCTTAAAAAGATACTATCCAAAAACTATTTCTTTAGTGGAAATAAAACGTTCCCACAGGACTAGTTAGTTACTTCCTAGTAACTACAGCAACTTTGACATAATTTAATTTTAAGTAATTAAAGCGATGACAACTTTTCTTCTTTCTTTAAGTTTCCGAGCTCCAACTATCCTAAATTATAAAAATTGTTCGTATATTTCATATAAAACAGTCTCACGGTGTACTTTAAAGGGTGTTCTTTATAAGAGAATTCTTTTATTTTTGCGTTTTAAACGTATTATTAAGCTGACAGAGATTTTTTTTTTGTGTTCATTAAGAAACTACCACTTTAGGGAATATAAACAGAGGATAAACAAGTCTATAAATTCTCGTTCTCGTTTTTTTTTTAAATATTTTAACTCATATTTTTTATATGTATTTTAAAGCAGTAGTACTATAAAGTGTACATTTTTTGCTTTATACGTGAAGCATGGACAGCCCCACTCTAACAAGATAAGACAATTTGAGTTCCGCCACTCGACATAAAATGTTTTAAATTCGAGTATAAAATGGAGTACCTTAACACTAAGTTCTTTTTACTTTCGCAGCTATACGAGAAAAAGAATAAGGCTGTTTTTTTTAATGCAGTCAGAGTGACTACCGCTAATAATATAATGATTTCAAGCACTAAACACACAATACAATATCTTTAAAAAAAGTGGAAAACGGATAATGAAAATAAGTATCAACTATCTACCTTCAAATATTAACAAAAAAAAAACTAAAAATCGTCATCAAAACGACTTCTTCAAAGCAAAATTCGTCAAAGAACAGATCTGTATACGAGACTTACGCCTTTGACCAGTTATATCCAATAAACCCTAACGACAACTCGAGTACGAGGTGCATAATGAGCGCCAATGCCGTGCTAACAGCGCTGCAATGTCTAGTGATAAAACAGATGTAGATTCTTTAGTATCATCTCGTTTGTAATGAAAAAACCTGTTAAACAAAAATAAATAAAATAAAACAATAAGCTTCTCCCTGTATCCCGCACACAGCAGGGTAGACAGAGGGAACTTAGTGTTAAGGCACTCCGTTCTCCACTTTCCGCTGAAATTTGGAGGCATTGCGTATTGAGTGGCGGAACTCAACGCCGCGCTTTGCCTTGAAACCAGAACGAAGAAATGAAAATGAAAACGAAGAAAATTAAACGAAAAAATATTATAAATAATAAGAATAAATAAACCTGTTAAGCGTACTAAGATTAGTTTTTGCCTTTAAACTCTATATTTCTATACGAATAATATAAAGCTACAAATATATAACATCGTATTAATCGTTAGGACGCTATCTATTGTCCACGCAGTAGAAGTTACCTTGGGCACTTAGAATGTGTCATGTATAATTTCCATATATATAAATAGTTAATAACTATTATACACATCTCCTGTGTAAGATAAAGTATTTTAAAGGAGAAACTAGTGATCAGTTTCTCCATTCTTCATTTTTCGATAATTACGTAAATAAGGAATAAAGAATTTTAAACCCATAAATGCCTAAACGTATATGGAGGTTCCCTTTTAGAAAACGGGAGATGTGAAAAAAGGAATGCAGTTCTCACGTATTCCAAATAACTAAATATACATAAATTATAATCAAAATTCTACTTTCAAGTTTCTTTTCTTATAAGCTACGGTTTGAATATGAAACATAAACATTTAAAGAAAACAGTCGCCTTTTACTTTGTAAAAACAACAGAGGCTTCATTAGTTTTGCTAGTCTTTTAAAGAATATTGCATACATCAAATAGCTTGTGTTTAAATTCTTAGAAAAAATTTTTAGTCCGCAAGAAGTTATAGCTCGCTTTGTATTCTAACCTAGATTTGCCAAGTTCAGCGTTAGGTCAAAATCTTGTGACCTCTGCCATATTGGCGTCCGACCTCTGTAGGATAAATTTACAAATTTATACACCTATACGTTTAAAAAGTTCAATGGAAATAGACGAAAATTTTGCAATATCCGAGCCGAGTGAGTTCAGTTTTGGTGCATTCTATAGGTTGTGAATATCCATGTATTTTTTTAAATAAAAAACATACACAATATGTTTTGTGGTACATGGTTTAGTGGGACAGCAGCATATGTACGGTTGAATAGCTGGTTAAGAAAACATATCACGACAATGTTTATATTTTAAGTCAAGTATAGAATTCATATACTAAAAAAAATAAAATATTTAAAATAAAATTGAGGCCAGTCGTGGCGCAGGGGCACAAAGTGTGACTGTAAAACCAACTGGTTGTGGGTTCGATCCCCACTCGAGGAGATGAAATATTTACTTAAATTTATATTTCCGTTTCTTCGCTCTGGTGTCGCGGCAAAGCGCGGCGTTGATTTCTGCCACTCAACACGCAGTGCCTCCAGAATTCGGTAGAAAGTGGGGAACGGAGTGTCTTAACACTAGGTTCCCTCTGCCTACCCTGCTGTGTGCGGAATACAGCGTGAAGCTGATTTATTTATTTTTTTTATTTTATATAAAATAAAAACCCGATACCATAAACTGAATTAATGTATCATTTAACTCTCGTGCCGTCAAAACAAATCTAACGACGACGTATCATCGATCAAAATCAGTTCACTGATTTAAAAGTTACAAGGGAACAAAGGAACGGACATTTCATACATAGATAATTACATGTGCATGTATATTTATATATACATGACCATATATTTATATATATATGAAGATCAAAGAGCGACCGAAAAGCTGCTATATTTCTTTTAACCGACTGTGGCGAATCCCAAAAGGAAGGTTATGTTTTATGTGCGCAATTGTGCAATTCACGCTTATCTCAGAAACGGCTTAATATATTTAAATGCAGTTTTACCTATTGAGTTTCAAAAATTTCCCTTAACATTTAGTATTTGTTTTGTTACAATCGGTTCATAAATAAAAACTTACATCAATTTAAATTATGTTGTTCAAGATTTAGAATTCTCCAATGTTAATTGACCTCATGTCTATAAAACCTATGATTGGTTAAGAATATGGAATGATTAAAAGATTATATTATATTATTTTCTTTTGTATTTATCTACACCTACATATATAAATAAAATTGAAGGATCTGTCTGTGATTTCAAAATAACCGTATTTTTTCAAGTAAACTAAACTTATTTACACGATACTAAAATTGAAGGTTAGATAAAATCTCGCGGATTCGGAATTTACGCGAGAAAAATTACGTTTATCTTTTGCGCCTTCTTATCGCCTATCTAAATAGATGTGGAATAACTAAACACTCCTTTTTTAAACACCAATAAATTACCAAAAAGCTTAAATTACGATTTACTTAGTGCATTACAGTATAGATAACCATACTAAAATATTTTCTTTAATATATTTAAATAAATATTTTTGAATCAATAAATTACACAGACAAAAATACAGCATACATAAATATTGGATTCATTGATGGGTGAAAAATTATATTAAAGGCAGATAGATTATATTGTATTTTTTAAAAAAAATTATTAAATCAGCTTCACGCTGTATCCCGCACACAGCAGGGTGGGCAGAGGGAACCTAGTGTTAAGACACTCCGTTCCCCACTTTCTGCCGAATTCTGGAGGCAAGGCAGCGTGGAGCTGATTTAATTTTTTTATTTTTTTTTTATTTAGTTTGTATCGCCGCAAAATATTTATTTACAGTAAAAAGTTGAATTTAATTTTGCTAAATTGGTTTTGTTTATTGTAAATCTCACGTATATATCTGTTCCACGAAAATTCATAAACTTTGCGTGGGAAAGAAAGCATTGCTGCAACCGCTGTCAAAGCAAACGAGCAGAGGACAAAGAGAGAAAGTTTATTGAAATGTAAGTTTCAGAAACATATCTTTTCATACCAGTTTTTTGTATTGTAAAAATGAAACATATTTTCATTGTTAATAAAAAAATACCTGTATTAATTGCACCTTTATTATATTAAGGAACCATAATATAATTAACATCGTAATAGACAGATATATGTAAACATTTATTTAATAATTTAGTCGTTTTAAAATATTAATTGAAATGACTTCATTATTTCACTTGAAAACCAAGGATGATTTCGTCTTTCACAGTATTCTGTACGTATCTAATATGATAAAAATCATCATTCAACACGTGAACAATTAGACTAAACATTGATTTTAAGATTGACCTTCTATTACATGATATTTTTCTTTATAACATAAGGCAGACCTTTCCACCATTTCGTCTTCTATTCTCGTAGTAAGCCGGAACCGATTAAAAAATAATTCAAATGATGGTAACGTCTACTTCCCGCAGTTATTTAACTAGCAACCAAATAGTACAGTGTTAAGAAAGGAATAATCTTTAATTTGACATACAATTCACTTAAAAAACACATGAGTGAAAATTATCAATTATTTAAGTGACCAGTTCAAACCAAACAACCCGGGGGTTGCGGCAGACTGAAAGCTGGTAACGTTTCTTTTTGTAATTCCTTATGCGATTTTCTTTCAAATGATATTGAATTCACATAAAAACAAACATATGAGTGCAATTTTTTAACAAAACCGAATTATCAGAAATTTAAATAAAGGTGATTGCGGCACGAATTTTTTAGGCAACCCTGGTGTAATCTATTCTAGTATCGTGTATCATTCTTAAAAATAAATTAAAAAAAAATCAGATATCTGCAATGCAATGGGATCTTAGGCCACTAGAACAGTTCGGTACAACTGATCCGTTCTGTACAACTGAAAATAATTGCCCGTATTGTTTCTGAAGAGTTAAGGCCTTTTTAAGGAGTTTTAAAGTTTTGGAAACTAGCTAGCTATGAATAGTGAACGGCCATTGAGTGTAAAACTTCAAAATTTTAAAGTATGTTTATTTTTATTTATATATTTAATACTATCTTCTACTTAGGGTGTTATGTAAACGAGAGACTGTTTGTTGATCTAATTACTTCGAAATTAATGACGTAAAATATGTTTTCATGACCGTGACAGCATATCTTTCCTCATCAATTTCGAATCAATAGCACTTTTAACCAAAATCAAATAAATTTCAATCTATAGAACTTTTTAGCAGGTGCGGAGTAGTTATTGTATCAATACTGTCTGTATTAGTATTTATATTAAAAGCATAGTACCCAGATGTTTCTAGAATTATGTTTTAGCGTTCGGCATACAATATTTCAAAATTAGACGAAAAAGTCACATATTGTCGGCTATTAAGCAAATGATCAAGAAAGACAACGTCCTCTTCAAAAACTAAAGACATTTTAAAAAACTTGAGTACATAATATGTATAATCAAAAGATCACAATTTCAAAAATTGATTTGTATTTTCTATTATATAAAATAAAGATCAATTTAGTTAGAGGCCAGTCGTGGCGCAACGGCACAAAGCGTGACTGTAAAACTGACTGATTGTGGGTTCGATCCCCACTCGAGGAGATGAAATATTTACTTTAAATTTATATTTCCATTTCTTCGCTCTGGTGTCGATGTAAGGCGCGGCGTTGAATTCTGCCACTCACCACGCAATTCCTCCAGAATTTGGCAGAAAGTGGGGAACCTTAACACGAGGTTCCCTCTACCTACCCTGCTGTGTGCGGGATATATTTATAGTAGTTTTTTTTTACATTTTCTAATGGTATAAAAATGTACATAACGAAAAAACAAAAAACGGCTTCGGCTGGCCGGAAAAGGAAACCTATTATTAAATTACTCGGTTCCTCACGCACCGCCCGTGCTTCCTCCCGTTTATGATTATGTGAGGCATCGAACCCACAACCACAATTCACTCTACTCAACACGAATATCTCGAAAATTAATCAGAAAGTGGGGGGCGAAGTATCTTAACACTAGTTTCCCTTTCCCTACCTTTATATGCGGGATACAGCGTGAAACTAAAAAATCTTTCAAATAAATAGCGAAGTATCTAGAAACTAGTTTCCCTTTCCCTACTGCTATATGCGGGATATAGCGTGAAGCTAAAGAAAATGTCAAATAATTGATACTATATACGGGATACAGATAAAAGCTGGAAAAAAGGATAAATCTTTTTTAGTGTTTTTAAATCAATTTACAGTTTGCCCTGTTGGAATCAAACAAGTGTAGTGACGCTGAAAAGTCGCCGCGATTCAAATTGTATAGTTGTTTCGGCTCTTTAGCTCTTTTTTTTTTGCTTTTATAGTAGAATTTTGTTCATAGCTCCAGTGTTTGTATTATAGCTGTCTCTCTTTGTGATATGTCAAATTTAATAAGCTGACTGAACACGAGGCTTATGGATTCGATTCTAAGTAAAAGCTTATTTTTATAATATATTTGAGGCCATTCGTGGCGCAGCGGCACGAAGTGTGACTGTAAAACCGACTGGTTGTGGGTTCGATCCCCACTCGAGGAGATGAAATATTTACTTAAATTTATATTTCCATTTCTTCGCTCTGGTGTCGAGGTTAAGAGTGCGTTGAGTTCTGCCACTCAACACGCAATGCCTCCAGAGTTCGGCAGAAAGTGGGGAACGGAGAGTCTTAACACTAGGTTCCCTCGGCCTACCCTGCTGTGTGCGGGATACAGTGTGAAGCTGATTTGATTTTTATTTTTTATATTTGGAGTTTCACGCTATATCCTGCACACATTAGGGTAGGTAGAGCGAACCTAGTGCTAAGACACTCTTTTCTACATTTTCCGCTGATTTTTTTGTGGCATTGGGTGTTGAGTGGCAGAACTCAACGCTCCAGGCTTTTGCCTTGCGTGCCAGAGCGAAAAAAATGAAAATATTAAAAAATGACAATTATAATTCATTCTCTCGAGTGGGGATCGAACCCACAACCGCCGTGTTACAGTCACACCCTTGTGCCACTTTACGTTAATGTCTATATTTTTAGATTTAAATAAATATTTTCAGTATTTAAAGATTTATTTCTAAAATACTAAGTTAAAACACCTACTGCAATTTAAATACAAAAACATCAAGTGGATCGTGTGAAAATTTTCTACCGACATAGAAATGTTCATATATTATGCATTAAAACGAAGCCGCAAATCATTGGAATACTATTTGCATTCAATATTTTAAAAGCATTCGTTTTAAATGCATACGTAACAACATCCGTATGGTAAAATGTATGTAAAATAAATAGATAATCCGATTGTGGCCGTCGTGGCCCGATGGTAGAAGGGTGTGACTGTAAATACGACGTTCGTGGGTTCTATTCCAATTCAGGGGAATGAATTATTTTTATTTCTCCGCTCTGGTAATGGAACTAAACGCGACGTCGGCATCCGCCGTGCACCCAATGTTATTGAGAACGGAGTGTCCTAGCACTAGGTTTCTTCTGCCGACCCTATTATATGCAGAATACATAGTGAAGCTTAAAAAAATCTCTCTCGCTCTCCATATTATTGTAAAGAGAACTGAAATACTAACATTCAGTCTGTTTTATACTATACTAAGTTTAAATACAAATGTTTACTCTATACACTCTAGACCCGCATCCTGTACGTAAGCAATACATAGTTTAGCATTATTTATACGATATATATTGTATAAGTAAGATTCATTTTATATAAATATATGGATTTCCTCGGTCTGGCAATGAAGCAAAGCGCGGTGTTCAATTCCGCTACTCAACACGCAATGCGCAATCTAAAATGGAAAAGATGAGCAATGGGAAACATGAAGAAGACAGAAAGTGGAGAACGGAAGTATCTTAATGGGAACAGACTGCCTGGTGGACTGTTTAGGTTCCCTCTGTCTAGCATGCTATGTGCGGAACACACTGTGAATTTTAAAATTTTAAAAATGGAGACGCGATACATATGACGTATATGCGTATGTTAAAATCTCTATGAATTACTGCACTTTAGGTAGAGAGAACAGAATTACTGCACTTTAGATAGTGTCCATACACTCTCCATTATTCAATTTTTAATTACCCTATATCCTGTGTATACTAGGGAAACCTAATCTTCAGATACTCCGTTCTCCATACTACGTGTTGAGTAACGGAATAATACATTCCCCCGAGTAGAAATAAAATCCACAGCCGTTGCATTTTGTGAACGGATATAAGGTATCCGCCTGAAATATATTATTTGTTTATTTATTTCCTCGCTTTGATATAACAAACTCGACTTCGACCTCTCAATACCAATGGGCGGAAATTGGAGAAACATAGTGTCTTAGGTTCTCTGCGGAGTAACAGCTAAATCCTAAAATAAGCTACTGTAAAATTTTCAACCTGTTTTCCCTTTGTAGTTACTTATGTGGTTTTATTCATATAGCTTATTTAATTATTTTTCAAATAAAGATTTGAAGTATTGTTCGACAACGTGAAGTATTCCTAGTAGGACCTAAATGTTAAACAAAGGAAATGTTAACTGAAATTTAATAAAATTGCGATAACCACAATATTTACAAAAAAGACTAACATGAATAACTTTTGTTTTTAAAAGTAATATATAATAATTTAAAAAATCTATACCTAAAATTTAAAGTAAGGTTTCAATCAAATCAATGAAACAATTATTTATCCATAGAAATTTTGTCGAACAACATTCTTTAAAATAATATAACTATTTTATTTATAAACCGATTGAAAACCAAAATACAATTTTATGGGAAGTTTGCCAAAATACAAGAGTAAAAACTGCAATTACATTGGTTAAACCGTTTCTGAGATTAGCGTGAACAAATGCACAGACAAACAGACGATCACAAAAAAATTATTGATTTTGGTTCTATTAAGTGATTAAGTGCCATTAACATTTTTTTCTTTCATGTCATCCTCTATGTACAGACACGAGACCGTTACTATTTTAGTTTAAATATAGATATCTTTAAAATTTCTTATCATAGTTAGGAAAAATCGCGGCGTCGATTTACGCCATGCAATATCTTGAAAAAGATCGAAAAGTAAAAACCAGAGAACAGAGAATAAAAACAAACATTGATCTTTGTAAAATAATAATAAAATAGATAAATCAGCTTTACGTTCTATTCCACACACGGCAGAGGAAAATTTCTGGAAATTGCGTGTAGAGTGGAGGAACTCAACACCGCACCTCAAATGAAAAAAAGTATAAACTAGTCTATAGTAAATTAAGATTTCTTATATTTATTTGAAGGTCAATTATATTGGCCTAAAATCACGGTGCTTAAAGAATATAAAGTAAAATGTACAGATATTTTTATTATTTTTTAAAATATAAGAAAATATTTGGACAATGTCTGTATTATATACAACACAAGATAATTTTATGTACTAATACAGTAACCATAAAAAAATATTAACCGAATATCGAACCTCATTTTGTCAAAAAATTTTTTTTACGATCTTCAATAATAATTACTCGAAGATAAGTTAAATACTATACGAATTATAAAGAACTTAAATTAATTCATTTCTTGTAATTAATATTATTTTAAATTTTATTTTTAATCTTTTAACGTAATCTAATAAATATGTATACAATTTGAAATATAGTTATAAAAACAAATATTTTAAAGTTTAAAAATCTTTTATAAATAAAATTAAAAATAATGAATATCAAAAATAAAATATTTTTTAATTGCTTACAAAATATAAAACCTCATAAGCACATAGCATATTTGAAAATTTAAAAAAATATTAAAAACTATGAAGAATTCTTAGTTGTTCCTCATATATTACAAAATAAATAAAAAAAAAATATTCCAAATTATAGTTACAAAAAACTTCTTATATAATCAAAAGCCTAAAACTTTTAAAGTAAAAGAAATTACCTTTTTTCCCTATAAATTTGTATCACGCCACTCACACAAACACAAATTACTTAAAGTAGCATCGAACCCACTACACTCTCACATACACATATATATAATTATTAATATATTAATAATAATATAATTTATCGTAATTCTTAGTAAATATTCATAGGATGTCAACACGTCCTTTCACGTCTAACGCTTAAACACTACTGGGTAGGGTGCGCGCAAACGAAAGAGATAGACTAAGGGTGAACCGAGATCCATATAGCCTATAAACTGAAGTAAGGAAGCTGCGATATATTAATTTGTAGCTACTTAAATCGAATTAGAAATATTTTTTTAGACAGAAAGAACCTAATATATTGCGTGTAGATGGAAGTTAACGCCACCCTTTGTTTCGCCAGGGCGGAAAAATGTAAATAATTAATTTACCCAAGCGATCTCTGTAGATATTTTTTTTGTATTCTACACTTATAATATAGGGAGAGGAACCTGAGAACCTAATCTTAAGAAACTTCGTTTGAATTAATTTAATTTTTCCTGCTTTCTGCCGAATACTCGAAGCATTGCGTGTTAAATGGTGAAACTCTTAGACGCGTATCTCCTCGTTACAGAACAAAAGAAGTAAAAATATCAAATATTTCAAAATATTAAATATTTGAGGCCAGTCGTGGCGCAGCGGCACAAGGTGTGACTGTAAAACCGACTGGTTGTGGGTTCGATCCCCACTCGAGGAGATGAAATATTTACTTAAAGTTATATTTCCATTTCTTCGCTCTGGTGTCGAGGTTAAGCGCGGCGTTGAGTTCTGCCACTCAACGCGCAATGCCTCCAGAATTCGGCAGAAAGTAGGTAACGGAATGCCTTAACACTAGGTTCCCTCTGCCTACCCTGCTGTGTGCGGGATACACCGTGAAGCTGATTTAATTTATTTTTTTAATTAAATATTTCAATTCCCAAAAGTGAGAATTGATACAGTGACTACTATCACACTCTTGTACCATCGGGCCACATAAATAATACCACTATACTATACTAGCTTCACGCTGTATCTCTAACGGGGTAATACTGTGTTTTCGACGGTCAACCGAGGTTTTCCCATACATATGTACAAATAATATACATAGATAATGGGCCGTATAAATAATAAATGTGGATTCAAGTCACACTTAAGTCAATAATTATAACGTATTTGGATATTCTATTTCAATTTTGAGCTTTTTATGTTAATAGCAGATAAAGTTAAAAAAAAGTTTTAAAAAATACTCTCTCAACTACTCTACTCAAAATAATCTGAACTTTGCAAGCGTTGACACGAGTAAATAGGTAGGTAAAAAAGGTAGGTACGGTACAACTTCCCTCGTTTGTTCTCCATACAACACGACATTTGTGAAGTGATTAGTCACTTTCAAAGCACCAGCGACAATGAAAAAAATGCAACAGTAAAAATAAAATATTTGTATATACGTAAATAGAATGCTTAAAGAATCTAACAAACAAAATTGGAATGGCATCGTTTACAAGTATGTAGAGTCTAGGGGTCACTATGTAATTTGTAGTACTCTGTTTGGAAAGAAAATATCTTTGAACTATAGGATACTAGCGACCGAAATGAAACTTCTACCGTTTTAACTTATTGTTAAATTATTATATAATAAAATTATATGAAATCTTTATATAAATTATACCATATGTGTTATTCTCTGTATACGCTATATAATTTTAAAATATAATCTAAATCTGTTCAGTCGTTTTTAAGTAAAAATGGAATGAAAATCCGCCCTTAGAATCTTTTACATTTATAATATAGTAGGATAACATACTTATTTATTTTGTTAGTTGTGACAAACGTGTAAGAATATCGACGTAGGTTATATCGTATAATAAGTGGTCAAAATAGTTGGACGATTTTCAAGAGGCGCGGGTTCGAGTCCAGCTACGTTAAAAAATTTATCCAGTCTGAAAAATATCTAAATATATTAGCGAGGAATAATCCTTAAAAAATAAACTAGCAAATTGGTTGCCTGTAAAGTGAGTTTACGGATCATGATTTTGCGTAGCCAGTCGTGGCGCAGGGGCACAATATGTAACTTTAAAATCGACTGGTTGTGGGTTCGATCCCCATTCGAGGAAATGAAATATTTATTTAAATTTATATTTCCATTTCTTTGCTCTTGTGTCCAGCCAAAGCACGTCGTTGAGTTCCGCCACTCAACACGCAAACCCTCCAAACTTCGACGGATGATGGGGAACGGTGTGTCTTAACACTAGATTCCCTCTACCTACCCTGCTGTATGCGGGATACACCGTGAATTGAAAAATACATTTTTTTATCGATGAATTAAATTACATTTATTTGTACGTTGCCATGCTAGATGACCTCAATATTATAATTTTCAAAAACAAATCATTTTTATCAATAAATGAAAAGTTTATAATGTGTAGCCGCGATATTTTTTGTGAATGTGTTTAAAATTCTACTAATTTTTTTTATTAAAATAAACCCCGAAATTCACACACAATAACAAAACATGTACAAAGTTTTATATACATTCTAACATTCTATTTTATACATTCCATGATATATTCATTTTATCTTTTACTAAAGCTCAAACTAGAAATATGGAGAACATTTTAAAAATATTATAGTAAAATGGACAAACTTTCTACTTCTATACATACATGTTCCATGTAAGCCATACAAAGCTGTAAACACAGTTGAGCTACTACAACTTTGAGTGGAAAGTGTGAATTATATCTAAGCATACAGTAGATTTATGAATATGAGCTAAGTTTTTATAGTTTCACGCTGTGTCATGTAGCAGGGTGGGTAGGGGGAAGCTGGTGATAAGACAGGCCGTTTCCCACTCTCTTCAATTTTCAAGATACTACGTCGCGGATCTTAACACCGCGTTTTGTTTTGTAATCACAGCGAGAAAATGAAGATAAGTAGCAACTTATCTTCATATCCTTGCTCTGAGAAGTGTCCCTGGGGAGTGGCCCAGGATAAGAATCAAGCTAACAATCGACGCAATAGGCATAATTTAAAAATATATTCACTTTTATACGGTATTTATTAGCATTAATAACCTTTAAATTCATTTATAACCTTTATACTTAGGCACTTTCGAAAACTTCCACGTCCACCGGTGATTCCGCACCAATTATTCCTTACAGCCTATTAGCAAATTCTCGGCTCAAAAAACAAAAAAGGTTTACAAAAACTATACGTATATTACCAGAAGGATTTTAGAATTTCGAAAATCAATTTTAGACTATATGAGTAATAAAATGTCTGTAAAAATATACAAATCTATTGTTTTTTTTTTTACATTTAAAAATTATATGAAAATGTACCAGTACATAATGCCAGAAATGTGATTTAACTCAGCAAATAGGTATTTATATTAAAAGCTGTTCAACTGTTAAATTAACTAAAGATGCCATCCTAGTTCCCTATAATTAATTCAGCTTTGTAAATCCAATATATTAAGTTGGTGCACAGTGAACAGAGCTGACGTTTGTTGAGATTTCTCTTTATTAATATACAGGAGTTTGCTTTACAACATTAGTTTTGTTGATATAATTTTATGTATTTTGCACTAAGCTGAGTTGGCGGAAAGAGGAAGGAAGAGATAGAGTAAGTGAGAGCGACATGACTATCTGTTCTCTATTTTCTTGCTTTTGATTTGGTTTTATGCTGTATCTCGTATAAAGCAGGATTGGAAAAGGACACGTTTTGTTAAGTCTCTCCGTCCATCACGCACCCCCCAATGTTGTGCCACTTAACAACACTCTTTCTCTCGTCTTATTACCAAAGTGGCAAAATCAAAATAAGTCATTATACCGAGTGGGAATTGAAGCCACAGCCGCCGCGCTGCACATCACAAACTGCACCACGACGGCTTTACTGACTACCACAATAATAAGAATATAACTGCGAAAAAAATAAAAGCAATGCATTAACGTTTCTTGAATAATCATGGAATCAAGCATTTAAAGGACTATTACTTCAGCTTCAGTAAAGTAAGTATAAAATCACTTAAAACCGTATAAAATGTACTGTAGCCTAGATTTTTGCGATGTGACAGACATTCACTTTGGTAGAGTGCTCAGCAGTGTCCTTAATGCCGCATTAGCATATCTACTATTAAGTAGATATGCCTTACTGCATGTCTCTTGAAAGGATAATGTATTCAGTTAATGCAATGGGGACAAGATTTAGGGATAACTAGTGCAGTTAAATACAGAGTATATTGTAAGCGCGATAGATGGTGGTTCGATCCTCACTCTTGGGGGGGACGTTATTTTTATTCCTTCGCTTTGATAAACATAGCGGGTCGTTGAATTTAGTTACTCAATACTCGACGTGTCCAAAATTAAGGAATGTCTTAACACTAGGTTCCTTCTGTCTACACCACTGGTTCCCAACCAGTGGTCCGCAGAAGCCTAAATATGGTCCGCGAACGATTTTAATTTTATGACTGAGGATGGTGATGGGAAGTTTCTGTTTAATTATCACAGTTATTTTTTATTATACCTACATGCATAGTGGTCCCTGCTACCAAAAATGATATAAAAGTGGTCCTTGATCAAGAAAAGATTGGGGGTCTACACCGATCAAGTGGATAGAAGTGCAAAACTGTTTTTTTTTTATTATATTAATTATTTTTAAAAATATTAAACGATATAGTACTAAAGCGAAGCGAAGTAAAGTAGCGATTAATAAAAATATACTTTAAACTAAATCAAAACAAAAAACCTGCCTGATGTGTTAAGTAGAACAACGTCAGTATATTTTGATTTAATCATTTATATTATTACTTCTTAGTTCCACGTTGTTCGGCAAGTTGCTTTCAAATGTGATAAGAATCTATTGCTTTAGTTTTGTTTTTCTGTTTCCCCTCTTACTGCTGAATTGGGATACTTGAACACAAAGTTTGCTTAGGACTTGGCAACTTTCAATTTGAAATAAGCTTTGCGTACAGTTTTATATAGAACTAGCTTCTGTTGATACCTGCGTCTTGGTGACCTTCAGTGATTTTTTTAAGAAAACTATGCATACTGAGGAGCTTGGAGAAGGGCTGGTGAATACTAATATAAAAAAATACAATTGATGCCATCGTGGCGTATAAGCAGAAGTGTATGTGTACACGTGACGGTTGTGGGTTCGATTCTCACTTGGGGAATGGTATATTATTATAAATATTTGCATTTCCACGCTCTGATAACATGTTGAGCGTTGAATTTCACAACTCAACACGCATTACCTCAGATATTGAGCAGAAAGTGTGAAACGGACTTCCGAAGAGGGAACCTGGAAACGTAGAATTATGACAAGTGTCTTAATACTACGTTTCCAGGTTCCCTATTTTTTGTGTAATCCAGAATTTTAATACAAGGACAAGGTATAAAATTGTAAAGATTATAATTTCAGTAGATAAATAAATACAACATATTTTTCAATACTAATAAATTGAAGTACAATATTAATACTATGTCACATAATATTTTTACTATGTCAGTACAATATTAATACTATGTCACATAATATTTTTACTATGTCACATATTATTATTTCATGTTAGATAAATAAATAATTGGAAACAATAGTAGGTAAGAGTATATCTATCAATATATATAAAAGGACATGTACCTGACTGACTGAGGTAAGACGCACGCACAGCCGTAACCGCTGTGCGTAGAAACGTGAAATTTAGACAGATGTTTATTCGGACATCCACTAAGAAGGAATTTTGAAAAATTTTAACTCTAAAGGGATGAAATAAGGGTTGAAAGTTTGTATGTATTTTTTTTTAAATCGGCACCGATTTTTATAAAATTTGAAATTTAGATTCTTAAAAACATTTCATTAAACACGTGTTTCATGGTTTTTTAGAATTCACTCCCTTAAGGGTGCAAATAAAGGGTTAAAGGTTGTATGGAAAAATCTTTAAATCGCCACCGATTTTTATAAAAAAAACAAATTCAGACTGTTAAAAATATTTTATTGAACACGTGTTTCGTGGTTTTTTTATAATCCACCCCTAAGGGTGCAAATAAGCGGGCGAAGTCGCGCGCGCCCACTACTATTTCAATATAGATATCGAAGTTTTGTTTTTTACTTCCTTCCGCACAGAGAAAATCTAGCTTTATAACATTCTGTTTTCCTCTATTCACCCGATTCCATGGCTGATTGATTACGTTTATAGTTACGGAACTCAACGCTGCGTTTTTTTCATGCAAAAAAAAGAAATTAACGGTTGTGATGGTTGTTTGATTTACAGTCAGGCGTTATCCCAGAGCACCACGATGGATTCTGTATTATGGTTGTTTTTTTAGCTTAACAATATGGGAAACGTAGGAGCCTAGTGTACGACACTCCGTTCCTATTTAGAAACTTCCACCCTCCACTTTCCGCGGAACTCTCAAAATATTTGCGTGTTAAGTGGTGGAACACGACACCGCGCTCTATCTCGTTACCAAAGCTGGGAAATATAAAAAAATATCCACTGAGTGGGAAGTGAATCCATAACTGTCGTACATTTCCACGCTTATGCCTGTGCACCACGACGACCTCTTAATTATTAGCAACATAAGTAACTATTACTATCTATATTAACATGAAAACACCAATAATTAAGTAATAGAATATAATTTAGTTAGCAACTAGTTATAATATAGTGAGTGACGTTCCCGACAGAATCGCTTTATAAGGAATAGTTTCCAAATAAATAATAAAACTAATTGTGTATCAAATAACAAAGTCGGTGTGGGTTTCCTCGACTTTGGGAAGTTGTAGGGACTATTATTGTTTTTTTTTTAATGATCATATTTCAAAGATGAAATAAGAAAGATTATTTTGATGTTTATGCTTATTAATAGAAGTTTTTATATGATTTTTATCCAAATTCGTGCAAAGACGGGTAATGTGTTTAATGTGTTTAAGATTATTGCCTAAAATAAGACTGCGACAGCTATTGCTTATAATCAATTATTATTATTATACGTATTCAGTCAGATATTAATTGAGCATTGATATTTATTGGGTAGGCGGAGAAAATCTGAGGTTGAAACACTTAGCTCTACACTTTGCGCCCGATTTCACGTATTGAGTGTCGGAACCCAACTTGTTTTAACTTTAATTGTATCCATAGATAGGTAGTAGGAAACTATCAGAATAGTAGAGATACAAGTCTCTTATAATACATAGATAAATTTGAGGCCAGTCGTGGCGTAGGGGCATATAGTGTGACTGTAAAACCGACTGGTTGTGGGTTCGATCTCCACTTGAGGAGATGGAATATTTATTTAAATTTATACTTCAATTTCTTCGCTCTAGTGTCGAGGCAAAGCGCGGCGTTGAGTTCAGCCACTCAACATATAATGCCTCCAGAATCTGGCAGGGAGGGGGGGAATCCAGGATTGGAGTGACTTAACACAAGGTTCCCCTGCTTACCCTGCTGTGTGGGGGATACAACGTGAAAATAAAAAAAAATGTATATGCTCGTATGTACAGCTTCAAGCTGTATCCCTCATGATGCTTCATGAGGTTGTTGTGATTTTTCTCCTTTGTTACCCTGCTGGGTAGGTAGATTAATTCTGGAGGCATTATCTGTTGAGTGGCGGAACTCAACGCTTTACTAACACCAGGGCGAAGAAAAGAAAATATTAAATATAATGTAACATACCATTTCATGGGTGGTAATCGACCCCACAACCTATCACGTTTACAGTCATACACTTTTGCCACTGCGCTACGAACACGACTGGCGAAGGTAGGTAAATCATAGAATTTGTGGCTCATTTCATAAGTCAGTTTTTTAATATTGTACCTACATCCCATTGATAAACAACCATAAAATTGGTACAGAACCCTTGGTGGGTGAATAAGAAGTCCTCTGAAAAACTGGTCTCTTACACTGTTTCAAGAGTCACACTGTTTCAAAAGGTACGTACATATATGCATAAGAAGCGTAAAGCAAAAAATATTTTATTCTGATGGCAAAGGGAATCTAGCAATAAGAGGATTGTTTTGGTGGAACTGTGCTACTATAAGCGCGACAGGTTGTGGGTTCGATTACTACTTGACGAAATGATGTTTTTTTAGCTTCACGCTGTATCCCACATACAGCAGGGTAGGCAGGGGGAACCTAGTGTTAAGACACTCCGTTCCCCACTTTCTGCCGGGTTCTGGAGGAATTGCGTGTTGAGTGGCAGAACTCAACGCCGCGCTTTGCCTCGACACCAGAGCGAAGAAATGAAATTAAAAATTAAAGTGGGGATCGAACCCACAACCAATTGGTTTTACAGTCACACTTTGTGCCACTGCGCCACGACTGGCCTCAACGATATGTTTAAATTGAATTTTCTCGCTCTGGTAACGAGGCGTCGAGTTCTGCCACTCAACACGCAATACCTTCAAAATTCAACGGAAAATATGAAACTGAAGTAGAATTGCGTGTTGAGTGGCAGAACTCAACGCCGCGCTTTGACTCGACACCAGAGCGAAGAAATGAAATTAAAAATTAAATAAACATTTCTTCTTGAGTGGGGATCGAACCCACAACCAATTGGTTTTACAGTCACACTTTGTGCCACTGCGCCACGACTGACCTCAAATTTATCTATGTATTATAAGAGACTTGTATCTCTACTATTATATGTTTAAATTGAATTTCTTCGCTCTGATAACGAGGCGTCGAGTTCTGCCACTCAACACGTAATACCTTCAAAATTCAACGGAAAATATGAAACTGAAGTGTCTTAATGAGATTGGAGTATCTTAACACTTAGTTCCCGGGATTCCGCTTATCCTACTATGTCCGGGTACAGCATGCAGCTAAAGAAAAGCATAAAAATAATAAATTTCGTTTCAGTATTTAACAATACAAACATACCAGAAACACTATTTGCAAGAGATTAAAAGTTAAATTAAACATTGCATACCTTTGTTCTAGTTAAATACGTTGTACGCTAATTAACACTGCTTGTAAGCGTACGCTTTAAATTTTAAAGCTCTACATACGAGATGAAAATAATACGAAATAAATAATCTCTATATGAATAAGGGAGTTTTTAAAAATTTCGTCAATTTCGTCATTTTGCTTTAAGCAATAGGTAGTGATCTGTCACTCTGTTCTTCATTTCTCACATAGTTGAGTTAGAGGGGCGGATGGCGGAGCTCAATGCCGTGCTGTGCCTTAGCAAAGCTGAAAAATTAAAATGGTTTAAATATCATAATTTTTAATTTCTTTAAACTATACCAAAAAACGTATTTAGCCTTTTTCCACGTATGGTGTAGAACAATATTGGTATAATTTGATTTCATCATTATTACTTCTTAGTTCCACGTTTTTCGGCCAGTTGCTTTCAAATGTGATAAGAATCTATTACTCTAGTTTTGTTGTGAACTTATATATCAATACATAACGTAAAAACGTTGTACCTTTTTTTACTAAAACTATGCGGATGGAGGAGTATGAAATCTGGCACAGTTACAGTTTATATAAAAAAAGATGCAGAAAAATTATTTATAAAAAATACGATTGAGGCCGTCGTGGCGCACGGGCACACGCAATAATGTGACGGTTGTGGGTTCGTTTCGAATAAAATATTTGATATTTTCTTTTCCTCAATCGAACGAAGGTAACGGTAAGTGACGGTAACGTAACATACACTCAGTAACGAAGCAAAGTGCGGCATTGAATTATTGCTAGATACCACTCAAAACAGAATACCTTAGAAATTCAGTGGAATGTGGGAAACAGAAGTGTCTTAATACTACGTTTCCAGGTTCCTTCTGTCTATTTTAGTTTCTTATATTAGTGTCATCCATAATTTCAACATGAGGCCAAGGTATAAAATTGTTAAAGTAATAATTTCAATAATAAATACAAAACAAATAGAAATTTTCCAACCGTATAAAACTGAAACACAACTAAAACACAATCGTGCTTTATGACAATCGTATTGGTACTACAATAGAATTGATTTAAAATTCTTATACCATATCATGTTATTATTGCATATCATATTATGTTAGATGAATAGATGATTGTTCATAATTGGAAATAATAGTGGGTGGAAATATCTATTTTAATATAGATATGGATGTTTTGTTATACAATTTTTTCCGCGCACAGATAATCTATCGTATAGCGTAGCTGATTGATTACAACTTGAGTGGCGGAGCTCATCGCCGCGCTTTTTCTATGCGAAGAAAAGAAACTAATTTATTTCCTGTTATATATATATNTGGATTATATTTCAGGTTAAGGATAATGGATGGATTATACCCGAGGTTAAGGGTAATGGATGGTGTTATATATATGTATATGCATGTGTGCGTGGCTGCGTCCAGCACTATAAAGGTTAGTGCAAATTATAATAAAGCAGTGCGTTGTCAACCGGCTATCGTTTCACTTGTCCTCCTCTTATTGCATACGTAACAGTGGCAACGAGGGGTTACCCACATATTGTCATTTTGGAAAAGAAAAGATGTCTTCCATATAATTTGGAATTTTAAATATCTTTGACCATAATGTACATACATGGAAAACATACAAAGGTCGAATTTCGCAATATTTTATTGCAAACGAATTGAATGAGCAGACGGATGCAACAGGAAGGAGGAGGAAAGCGATCCTTCTCAGCGCACTCGCAGAGGGTACATATAAGCTGGCAGCAGACCTAGCGTTGCCTAAAGATATGGTGGATGTACCACTGGAAGAGATTTTACGGCTACTGAATGATCACTTCACTCCCAAACGGGTCGGATTTGCAGAAAGGTACACTTTTTATGCGGCCACCCAACAACCAGGCGAATCTCATACGCAATGAGCGGCAAGATTTCGCGGGTTAACGGCACACTGCGGGCTTTTAAACGTTTAAGAAACTCTGCGTGATAAATTTATAATGGGCATGCGTCAAAGTACGCGAATTATACTTGTAAAAAGTGTCATGTCAAATGCCACTTACGCAAAATGTGTAATAAGGTTAATTTTGCGGAAGTGGATAGCGGTGACAAAGGTGAGGCCGATGATGATGCTGGTAAGTTTTTTTATATCCGTTCAGTTAGGGGAGAGCCCATGGTAGAAAGTGTGGTTATTTAGAATATTCCATATAAATTTGAAATAGATAGTGGATCCGCGGTAACTGTCATATCGGAGGCTTATTATAACACTAATTTTAAAAATGTGCCATTAACAGCTACTCATAAAAACTTAATAACATATAACGGTAAAAAAATTGACTGCTTAGGGCTGATTCATTTGCCGGTGTGCTACGCGGAACAAACGCATGTCATTGCGCTATACGTGGTTCGAGACGGCGGCCCCCCGCTGCTCGGTAGGAATTTTATATCGAAATTTAATTTACAATTAATTTCGGTTAATTACAATAATTTTAAATATGAACCGTGTATGGAAATGTTACAGAATAGATATACTAAACTTTTTTCTGATAAGCTAGAAACATTTAATAAATACAAAATCAAATTGCTTTTAAAAGATAATGCCAAACCAGTTTTTTATAAGGCGCGTTCCGTTGCATTTGCATTACGCGACAAAGTTGTACAGGAAATTGAAAAGTTAGTCGATTTAGGTATTCTTGAACCTATTGAATTTTCAGAATATGCGTATCCTATTGTTCCGGTGCTTAAACGAGACGGTTCCGTGAGGTTGTGTGCTGATTATTCCGTCAGTATTAATAAACAATTGCGTGTCGAACAATATCCACTTCCCACGATAAATGAATTGTTTTCTAAAATACACGGCGGTCAACAATTTACTTAGCTCGATTTATCTATGGCTTATAACCAGCTAGTTTTAGATGATGAATCAAAAAATTTAACCTGTTTATACAAGTCGTGGGTTGTTTAGATTTACGCGCCTAGTATTTGGACTGGCAAGCGCTCCCGCTATTTTCCAGCGAGCTATTGAGGGATTTAGCTAGAGCTATTGTACCAGATGCATCATCTATCTTAAATCGATTATACGCGTTATTAAAAAAGATTCTACGTGGAACTGGGATAATAGTCACGATAAGGCGTTTAAAACTATAAAAAAAATAATGACGTCAGAGCAAGTTTTAGCCTATTATGATCCTAATGCGAAACTTGTTTTGACAGTAGACGCTTCTCCTAGTGGCTTGGGAGCCGTACTATCACAAATAAGTACAGATAAAGTGGAAAGACCGATTTCGTTTGCGTCTCGTACTTTAAATTCCGCGCAAAAGCGATATGCTCAAATACAGAAGGAGGCTACCGCCATAATATATGGAATTCGTCGTTTTCATCAGTACCTATACGGTAGGTCTAAACCATTTATTTTAAGAACAGATCATAAACCATTGTTATCAATTTTCGCTCCAGAGAAAGGAGTGCCAGAGATGTCTGCTAATCGTTTACAACGGTACGCATTATTTCTTATTAATTATAATTATACAATTGAATACGTTCGTAGCACTGATAACTGCGCCGACTATCTATCGCGAGCGAGCCTTCCTACAGCACCTACGAGTGAGGTGTGTGGCGAATATGAGTCGGGCGACCGAGCTACGTACGTTTGTTTCGTAGCGGATGGCAGTATGCCTGTGAGTTTAGATACGCTACGTGAGGAAACAAAACGTGATAAGGTCCTCTCAAAAGATATACATTACATTTTAAACGGTTGGCCGCCAAAATTAAGTGATGTAGAACTAAAAACGTATAATTTATGTAAATTACAGTTGTCATATGAAAATGGATGTGTCATGAGGGGTCATACCTAAATGTTTGCATGAGATTATTTTAAAAGAATTGCATTATTCGCATTTAGGGATAGTTAAGACGAAAGCCGAAGCTCGGTCAAGATTCTGGTTCCCAGGAATAGATCAGGCTATAGAAAGTATGATAGGGTCTTGCGAAATTTGTATCCAACTGCGTCCCTCCCCTCCGCAGAATCCACCCGTACGTTGGGAATTTCCACCCTTCCCTTTTTACAGGTTACACATAGACTTTCTGGGCCCAATTAACGGTTATGTTTACTTAATTATCGTAGATGCGCACACTAAGTGGGTTGAGGCGTATTGTATGTCAAGTACTACTTCATCGGCGGTGATAATTAAATTATGTGATTTTATATCAAGATTTGGGATTCCTCATACAATAGTAAGTGATAATGGCACAGATTTTTGTTCACAAGTTTTTAATATTTTTTGTATTTCTAATGGTATATCTCATCTAACATCGCCGGTATACCACGCGCCCAGCAACGGTCAAGCAGAGAGTTTCGTAAAGGTAGTGAAAAAGGGAATTAAGTCATATCTTTTGTCAACTCGTACATCAAAAGATGTCACCATAAAATTATATAAATATCTGATGGACTATCGGAATTCAATTCACACTGCCACGGGCGTTTCTCCTGCTTGTAACTGACATCCCACCCTACACTCAATAAAATATTT